>CAJQZP010001689.1:830000-1142500 GCA_907164705.1 Parnassius apollo
TCTGTGATATTACTATTATTGAAATTTTATGAATTGTAACTATTCCATATTGTTGCTGCAGAACTCTAGTTCAGTTGAGTCACGCATGCGTTGGTAGTATTTTAAATTATTCAATCAATTGTTTTTTATTTTAATTCTTAGGCATATTATTATTATCTTGTTGTTGTTTTATTTAATTGTTCGAGTACACATTAGTTGCGTATTCTAATTTTTTGTTGCGCTGCTTCTTTTATTTTAGTGGCAGTTGCTTTATTCTTTTTACTGCTTCTTTTATACGCCAATCGTTTTAGTCAACCAGAACGTTCTTAGTACCTGATATTATAATTGTAACGGAACGGAGTAGATTAAGTCAGTAACGACTCAACACTTACCTCTTTGCGGTTATACGCGTGTTATAATGGCGCACTCGGTTAAATTCCTATCGTTGCAAAAGTCGGAGTTAGAATACGAAGTTGCCATTAGAGGTGCCACCCCGGCTGACACAGTCAGAGAGTTACGCGAGCAGATTGCTAAATTAGGTCCACTCTTTCCTTTGGAGGACATTCTCGAGAGCGTTTTGTCTGTCGGCGATGATTTAAAGGGAGTCAGCGATGCCTTAATTAAGCTAAGAGCATATATCGAGGCGCCTAGCGATGGGAATGCGTTGCTTCGTGCTCGCAACCTCATTAACCACCTCCATCATCGACTCAACCGTATAGTTTGTGATAGCACGACCCAGCAAGGGGGTGGTGGATACGTGTGTTTCGGAATACAGGCAACTTTTGGAACGCTATAATGCTATTACTGCTACTGATTCCACCCCTTCTCTGGCATCTAGAGACCCTCAGTCTACTGCTGCTTTACCTCTCAACGTTAACGTAACTTGTGAGCGCGGCGTGGCTAGTGAGTTCACTAAGTTTAAGTTCGACGGCAAATCTTGCGTTCGCGCATTTATCCAGCGCATCAATGAATACAGCCAGTCGAGGAATATACCGGGGGGAAAAACTGTTATCTTACTGCGCTGAGATTTTTACCGGCGATGCCTTGCATTGGTATCGTGCCATTCGGGACCAGGTATCTAATTGGGACGAGTTAGTTTCCCTTCTTAGAGAAGATTTCGACCAGGCCGATTATGATTACAGACTCTTGTCGGAGATTCGGGCCAGAACTCAGGGCGAGTCTGAAAATATAACTATTTACATTTCTATTATGACTGGGCTATTCTCACGTTTGTCCAAGAGCCTGTCTCACGAAGACAAACTTGAGATCATTTTACATAACATCCGCCCATGCTACGCCAGCACCTTAGCTTCTGTCCCGAAGATCTCAGACCTCGACACCTTGCGTTCACTCTGTCGTAATTACGAGAACATTCAGGCTCGCCTAGTGGGATTCCACGAACCTCCGAAGGTCTCTTCAGGAACACTGGCGCCAGAGTTTGCTTACGCTGGTCAGTCTGCAAGTAGGTTTAATCAAAGCAGCGGCCAAAGTTTCAATAAAAGACCTTACAATAACTTTTACAATAGAAGCAACAATAATTACAATACAGGTAATAAAACTTATACTAAAAATAATAATTGTGTGCATGCGGTGCAACAGCAGTACCAAAAGTCTCCTTATTGTCCTAGGTGTCGTAATAACACCCACAACCTTCGTCAATGCAATATTATATAATATTAAGGGATAGAATATTTTGTTTTGTTTGTGGCCAGGAAGGCGTCAAGTCACCAGACTGTCCGAAGTGTGGCAAGGATAAACCGAGCACTTCAAAAAACTGATAGACCAGCAGAATTGTACTGAAGTCCTGCCACCCAAGTTTGACCAAGAGGATTGGCAGAGCTGGCTTAACACTGTTAATGTTTTCTTCAATTCTTATAAAGTTGATACAATTCTGCTGGACAAACCATTGCATGATCCTAGACCTTACGCTTGTGTACAAATCAATGATTTTAAGCTATTTGGCCTCTTAGATTCAGGCTCAGCTGTGTCCATTTTAGGTGATAAAGCTTATAGGAAGCTAGAGGAACGGGGTTTACAGCTGCATAGGGACAACTTAATTACAGTCACGGCTGCTGGGGGTCAATCTATGACCAGCATTGGCTATATGTTTCTCCCTATAAACTTTGAGAATGAGTACCATATAATTAAGTCATTTGTTGTGCCAGACATCAATATTGATCTCGTGTTGGGGATCGATTTTTGGCGCGAGTTTAACATTTTTCCTAGACATTTCTCAAGCATTACATTTTCTAATGCCGCAGTATTGAATGCTAGCCTTAGTACCGATTCTCCCACTTTCATACAAGCGTATGCCCACTTAACTGTTTCGGAGAGATCAGTGGCGGATGACATCATTTCTCAATTTAGCGACATTTCCGCCGAACGTCGGGGTTTGGGCGAGACGAGTTTGGTCACTCACCGTATTGATACGGGAGATGCTGAGCCAGTTCGTCAAAGGTACTATAGGTTGTCTCCAGAGAAGCAGCGGATCCTTGCCGAGCAGGTCGACGAGATGCTGGCTCTGGACGTAATTGAGCAGTGCGAAAGTGCTTGGTCATCACCAGTTCTCATTGTTACGAAGAAAAACGGTCAGCCTCGGTTTTGCCTCGACAGCCGCAAGCTCAATTCCATCACGAAGCGCGACGCCTATAGTCTACCCTACATTTCCGAGATCTTGGATAATCTTCGCGATGCTCGCTACTTATCTAGTATCGATTTATCCAAAGCCTTTTGGCAGATACCTATAGCACAGGAGGACCGGGACAAGACTGCTTTTTATGTGCCTAATCGCGGTACCTATCGTTTTAAGCGCACTGCTTTTGGTTTAACTAACGCCCCGGCTACACAGCAAAGGTTGGTTGATCTGTTATTTAGGGAATTTGACCTCAAAGTCTTTGCATACCTAGACGACATTATTATCGTCTCAAACGACTTCAATTCCCATGTTTCCCTGTTACTTCGGGTTCTTAATAAGCTGAAACAGGCCAACCTCACTGTAAACCTAGAGAAATGTCAATTCTTCCGCAGTCAGCTCAAATACCTGGGTTACGTCGTTGATAGTAGTAGATAGGTTTACGTACCGATCCTGAGAAGGTGGAAGCAATCCTCAATTACCCGACACCTACATGTCGTAAGGACGTTAAGCGCTTCCTCGGGACTGCTACTTGGTATCGTCGTTTCGTCCCCAATTTTAGTACCATTGCAGGCCCCTTAAACAAGTTAACTTCGAGTAAGAAGGGTGGACCACCTTTTGTCTGGTCTGCCGAAGCTGATGCTGCCTTCAAGAAACTTAAGGAGTGTTTAGTTTCCGCTCCTGTTCTTTCCTGCCCTGACTACGATAAGCCACTCGAAGTACACACCGATGCCAGCAATTACGGCGTGGGTGCGATGCTGACGCAGACTATAGATGGTAAGGAGCACCCCGTTGCTTATATGAGCAAGTCGTTGTCAGCAGCAGAGAGGAACTACAGTATAACGGAGCGTGAGACATTAGCTGTCGTCATCGCCCTGGAGCACTGGAGGTGTTACTTGGAGAACGGTAGGCCATTCACTGTCTATACTGATCACAGTGCGTTAAAATGGTTTCTGTCTCTCAGGAACCCTACCGGTAGATTAGCTCGCTGGGGTGTAAGATTGTCCTCATTTCATTTAGAATTCAAGCATCGTAAGGGTGTGGACAATGTGATCCCCGATGCCCTCTCTAGAGCTCTTCCCGTCTCAGCGATTAGTACTTCCGGTTCGAACATGGTGACATCGGATTCTTGGTACAAAAATATTTATAATTCTTGCCTTTCTAAGCCGCAAACTTTCCCGAATTTCATTATCAAGGATGGCAAGTTATTCAGGCGTGCCAAGAATAATCACTCACTTTCATCCGAGTTCTTATGGAAGGAGGTTGTACCTTTTGAGCTACGCGAGCAGGTGATCAACGAGAATAATGCGGAACCCACGGCTGGACATCTCGGCGTTTTTAAAACATACCATCGTATTGCCTTGCGCTACTTTTGGCCTGGTATGCACCAGGACGTGGTGAAGTTCGTTGCCTCCTGCGAGAAGTGCTTGTCTTACAAGGCTCAAAATCACCAAACCTTGGGAGCAATGGGCCGCCCGAAGCAGTGTTCTAGGCCATTTCAAATGATTTCAATTGATTTGATGGGCCCCATGTCTGTCACTGGGAAGCAGAACACTTATATCTTCGTAGTCACATGCTGCTTCTCGAAATATTGCCTAATTTTCCCATTAAGAAGTGCAACTGCCACTACAGTCACGAAGTTACTGGAAGAGTATGTTTTCCTCGTCCATGGTGTCCCTGAGACCATATTTTTGGACAATGGCGGCCAGTTTATTTCGAAGGTCACTGAGTCACTTTTCCATCGTTATAAGGTCCCTAACGTGTTCTTCACGCCAAAGTACACCCCTCAAATTAATTTGGTAGAACGACATAATCGTTCAATTATCACGTGTATCTCAACTTTCGTGGACAACGATCATCGCAGTTGGGATACATATATTCCGAAGGTTCAGTTCGCCCTCAACAATTCGGTGAGTGAGGCGACTGGTTTCACTCCATCCTTCCTGGTGTTCGGCAGGGAGCTCGTTACATGTGGCTCGCATTATTTAGATAACGATTTAGGCGATGAGGTTTTATTCCTTCCCCGTGACATCTACGCGGAGGATTTGGGTTGTCTTAAGGAAGTTTTCGATACTGTAAAGGCCAAATTGTGGCATGCTCATGCTAAAAACTCAACCCACTATAACCTTCGGCGCAAGCCTATGGAATTTAACATTGGTGACACTGTAATGAAACGCGCATATGTTTTAAGTGATAAGGATAAGTTCTTTAGTAAAAAACTTGCGCCAAAATTTATTAAATGTCGCGTCATCGGTAAAAAGTCACCCCTAGTTTACATCCTGGCTGACATGTCTGGGAAAGATATTGGCACCTGGCACATCAAGGATTTGAAATTAACAGGACACAATACTTAGTCATATATGTATACACTTTTTTTTTAAAGTGGTACTTCCCCGTGTGGTGTCGGGTTAGAATAGCACCACCCCATTTCTTCCTGTGGGTGTCGTAAAAGTCGACTAAGGGATAGGGTAGTAGTGTGTTGTGGGAGATGGGCTAGCAACCATCACTGCAATATCACAAGATCTCCATGTTACACCTACAAGTACACTTAATTAAGTTGCATGTGTTCTGCTTGTTACTTAGGAATACACTAGCGTTATATTTATATATATACATGGTGCTCGTTTTACCCTGGTCACACTTTTACATCTTTAGCTCTAGGTATTCGTATGGGTCTTCCAGTCTAACCGATGCTGGAACACCTTGCCAAATGACAGGATGCGTCAACTACCCTATTGATGTTCGTTGACGCTGATATAATCGCGTGAAGTATGAGAGATGTTGTATAAAAGGATAATGCGAATACATAACAATTTAGAGCGGATTTTATTAATTAAGAATAATAAAATCCTTATGTAGCGCGCGGGTACTGTAACGTTGCACGTACATGTATGCATAATTATAATTAAACGGTTTATTAAAATTAAATAAACATTTAATAAACTAAATAAAAATAAAATAAAAGTTATTAACAAAAATAATTCTATAATTAACTTAGGTATCCTATTAATAAAACAAATCAGTAAACTAAAAGAACGAATTAAATAATAAATCAAATATTAAAATATTGTATTTCGAACAAACACTCTGACGCTTCGTTACTCTATGCGCTTTGCAACTCTCGCGTCAGAGTTTTACCCGGCCGGTATCATTCCACGGCGTCGCGCTCCCGATCATTCTCCGCCCGAGCGCCCTGGGAGGCGCACACTACCACTGCAGCCGCGTTCACAAGCTCTGCTTTGTGTCCTCGTACGCGCTTGCAAATTTTAATCCCATTTTGGAAAAAGTTTAAAATAATATAATAATTCCGGCACTGTGGCCGTATAGTTTTTTCGTTAATTCTCGTCACCGAGACCTCCGTATTGTCTTGCACCCCGTAAGGCGTGCAATTTTACGACTACAACCGTGGCGGTCGTCCTTCTTAAGAGGGCCTAGGCCTCCCCCTCGACGCCGCCACCGCCACAGCCAGCTGCCCACGGCGCTCCCCGTGAACAGTCCAACCCCCCCGGCCCTGCTCGACCACCTCGCGGCCACATAGGGGAGTACCTGACCCTGCCAGTGAAGCCAGACGGGCATTTTTTTTTAAATTATCGGAACCACGCCCACGACCTTTTCTTTTACCAATATATAATTTTTTTTTTATGACTGGTTGTTGCCTTATTTTAAACACCAACCGTCACACGGGTGCGGGTGCGGGTGCGGGTGCGGGTGCGGGTGCGTGCGTGCGTGCGTGCGTGAAATATTTCTTCTATAAAATCTACAGGCATCGCCCCAGTTATAGTTTCGTAACAGTACGCCAGCCCCCTATACTGTTTAATAAAACTTTTGTTTCTTTCAATTCTTTGTAAACTATGTACAATTTTGTAGCAAGATATCAACACGGTTTAACACTTATCAATGTTAATAATTTATGGAGCAAATATTTTTAACTACTATTGAGACGGTTGTAGTTTAAAATAAGGCAACAACCAGTCATAAAAAAAAATTATATATTGGTAAAAAAAAAGGTCGTGGGCGTGGTTCCGATAATTTAAAAAAAGTGCCCGTCTGGCTTCACTGGCAGGGTCAGGTACTCCCCTATGTGGCCGCGAAGTGGTCGAGCAGGGCCGGGGGGTTGGACTGTTCACGGGGAGCGCCGTGGGCAGCTGGCTGTGGCGGTGGCGGCGTCGAGGGGGGGCCTAGGCCCTCTTAAGAAGGACGACCGCCACGGTTGTAGTCGTAAAATTGCACCCTGGAAACAACGTCGTCCACATTTAGGTCCAGGTAATAAAATGCCGCCGATTATGAACCCCCGGTATATCGCAGGCTAGCAGTAGATGGGAGCACAGAGAGTAGCTGGCGGGTGTTCATAATCAGAACGGAGTTACAAGGCGGAATGGAAGGCAAGCGTCATAGCGGTGAGGCGCAAATTAAAATACACATGAATTAAAATTACGGCAAGTGTAATATACTGTTTAAATGTACCAGGATAACTAATTTAGGCTGTGCATTGGTTGAAACATGATGGTGACTTGCGATATTTGATCGCGGTGCGAAATGTATGAGACGCCATTTTGTAACGGTACTTTTGCCAACGCACACAGCGGCTACATACATTACTTACATGCAAATAACACTAATAACGTGGCAATTAAATAGCTAAAAGCAAACAGCCTGGCATGATCAAATTACACTACCTATAAAACACTTTCACTACTTAAAACTAGGTAACGTTTCAACACTTACCCTTACGGGGTGCAAGACGATACGGAGGTCTCGGTGACGAGAATTAACGAAAAAAACTATACGGCCACAGTGCCGGAATTATTATATTATTTTAAACCTTTTCCAAAATGGGATTAAAATTTGCAAGCGCGTACGAGGACACAAAGCAGAGCTTGTGAACGCGGCTGCAGTGGTAGTGTGCGCCTCCCAGGGCGCTCGGGCGGAGAATGACCGTGAGCGCGACGCCGTGGAATGATACCGGCCGGGTAAAACTCTGACGCGAGAGTTGCAAAGCGCATAGAGTAACGAAGCGTCAGAGTGTTTGTTCGAAATACAATATTTTAATATTTGATTTATTACTTAATTCGTTCTTTTAGTTTACTGATTTGTTTTATTAATAGGATACCTAAGTTAATTATAGAATTATTTTTGTTAATAACTTTTATTTTATTTTTATTTAGTTTATTAAATGTTTATTTAATTTTAATAAACCGTTTAATTATAATTATGCATACATGTACGTGCAACGTTACACTATATACATATTATGACGAAAGTAAAAATATTTTTTAAATAAAATAAGGGTGATTCACAAGCACACAGCCACTTTATGGTAAGTTGATACTACGGACCATAGACTAATTATGTTTAACACTCCATTACGCGCGCCCCTGTTTGGGACGCGAGTGCTCGCGCGCTCTACATATGTAGAACTATTTTGTGTAAAGATTTTAGAGGAACAATAAACAAATATAAAAATACTTCAATATCATATTAAAACAAACTTTAATAAGAAACTAAAATAGACGAAACATAACTGGTATCATTTATTAGGCACTTAATATCAGACTTCTTGTGAATTTTGAGAAAAATTAATGATTTTATGGCATCAAACCTTCTCAGTCTCCTTTTTTTACTCGCTCATATCTTCCACACGGTCTTTATCATTTTTACAACAGTCAAGGCATTGAAGAACTTGATGTTAAGGACGAATCCCTCTTTTTACAGGTGTCAAATTGTTTTCTAGTGGACTTATTGCGCGCTCTGCCACAAAAGGAACATTTCCCGACTCGACCAGTATTGGGGAGTTGTGCTGGGCATGGTTGTAATTCCGATGGCTCTTTCATGCTTAAAAGCATTTTCCGTTTCCTTTTCAATGATTTTGGAATACTTTCAATATTTATTCTGCGTTGTATGCGTGGCGCGACTAGGTGAAAACCAAGTTCATATAAAAAATCCTTCCTGGCCTTATTTCTGTAGTCCTTGTTTATTGTATGTACAATATAACCGTTTATAGCACTTATATTCATTAAATTGAAAAAAAATTGTAAGTGAGACGTCATAAATACTACAAATAATGTCCACTCCATATTAGGTATTGTTGTAAAAAGTTATTATTTCCGGCTTACGTTTCTCTGCTGTTTGTAAATTGATATGATCATCATAGTGCATAGGTGAGTAAATAAGCACCACTTTCTTTGATTTTGGCATGTAAGATACTAAAGTACCTTGTTTTTGAAAGCCAAAAATTGAACTCGTTTCGCTTCTGTTTCTTGTGATTTTGAATTCTTTGGGAATTTGTGGCTTATTTTTTCTTCACAGTGTCTACGACAGTAATTTTGCTACCTAAGAGTTCTAAGCATTGAGGTATATTCGTGAATCAATCGTGCATTGTGACGTTATAACCTAAACCATCCAATGGGGTAAGCATTCGTTGCACAATGTCCACCACTTTATTTGATTGTGCATAAGGACCATCTGGCTGAGCACCTGAGTATATTTCCATATAGTAGGCAAAAGGTACCTTTGTATCCGTTAGTAAAAATATATGTATCCCATAATTTGCTGGTTGCTTCATCAGTAATAACTTCTTCCAACCATCTCAAAATATGTGCCATCATTGTGCGAAATATAGTTACTTCGGTTAAAAATAATATTATCGAACAAAAAAATTCATAATAACAATATTTATACATAATATAAACACTTACATAAAATAAAAACGATAAGTAAACTTCCGACAAAAATGACACGCGAGTGCTCGCGAGCTCTACTATTGTAGAATTTTAGTTTTGGTGCGAAATTTCTAACAAGTGCGATCGCGCAGTTTGCCGAAAGGGTACTAATTGTGATCACCAGCTAGTAATAGAGGAATACTAAGAGTGTGTGCGTTAGACCCCCACCATTAATGTTAAAATCCGACGAAATGCATGCCTGTTCTACAATAGTAGAACGCGCGACTAATGGAGTGTTAATAGTGTTGCGCGCCTAAGTTGACGTCAGGTACCTGGCTCTAGCGCCATCTAGTGTCGGCGACCAGAGCGATGAGGTCTTCCTAGAAAATGTTTATCTTGATCTTTCGACCAACAGCGCCATCTAGTATCAAACAGAAGAATTAAGCTTTCTAGAAGCCCCACACTCGAACTTTCTGCGTCTGGTCGTTCGGCGCCCGTATTTACTGGAATATTCTGGATGTTTCGGTGTAAAAGTGTATTTAAAGCCGCCGCAACCAGCTGTCGTGGCAATATTGAATTTGGCGAGACAAGCGAAGCTTCGGAGCGAAATAAAGTGAATCTGTGTTAATAATTATTAGTGTTTTAAGCTTTAATTTGTGTTCGGTAATAGAAGTGTAAATTTTGGTAATTCAATCGGCAGTTTTTATTGTCACGAACCTCAAGCTCGCAACAATTAGTGTCAGAAGTGGCCGCCATACCATCATGCCGATTTTACCTAAGGAGGAAACGGAGGGTGTTCGTACCCGAAGTCAACGCCAGCAGAAGACGGACCAGAGACAATAAGGTGGTGCAACGCCACAGACGTCAGAGGGCCAACTGCCAGTCATGGAGGCTGGCCTGTCAGCAGCTCCTACACCTGCAGCACCTGACTTAGGTGCTCTGATGGTGATGCTGCAGGAGTAGGCTCGCCGACAGGAGGAACAGGTCCGTCGGTTCGAAGATCAGCTGCGCTACGGACAGGATGAACAGGCTCGCCGACAGAAAAAACAGGCCCGCCGACAGGAGGAACGGTCCGCCGACAGGAGGAACGGTCCGCCGACAGGAGGAACAGGCCCGTCGGTTGGAAGATCAGCAGGCGGAATAGGCTATGTAACACTTCCCCTCCTCTCATAATAATAAATACATTAGATTAAATATAATTAATTCTCCTTTATAATAAAAATTATATATATGTGACTAGGATAAATAAAATATGTTTTGGTCTTTCTAAATGACCTTTCTAAAGGTTTAATAATAGGCCGTTTGTAATATTTTGGCGTGATCGTCTTAGTTAGGACCCTTATTTACGTTGTATTTGTTTAGTAACTTAGTTCTTTTAGGTGTCTTTTGAAAGAATGAATATTCGCTAGGGCAATTGAAAGCTGTTGGTAGTGCCTTATAAGCTAAGTGAACCCCATTCACGAAGACAGGGCTCGAGAAAGGTTAAGACATAAAACGTCCCAATTCCACTTGTATCAGGTTTACATTATTAATTTAATATTATTTATCCCTTCCCGCTCGGAAAAGGCTCAAAATATATTTATACAAAATACCCGATACAAGGTCTTCGCTCTCCTACATTTATTAAAAAATGTAGGGGAGGCACACGGCCCCACACACGCCGTGCACGGTGAGCGTCAACCATTTTGATGCACTCCCCCCGAAGGGAAAGCTAATTCTGGAACTGGACCGTAGTCCACAGCAAAATAACTGCCGAACCAGTAAAAGAGGCTTGGCCCCTTGTTAGTGCGTAAGCACAAACTTCGACCGAAGTCGCGCATGTCAATGCGTGTAAATGCCATACAGAATACGAACGAATCCAGCCACAGTGAATGTACGTCACACGGTTTAGGCAAATAGGCAAACTGGCCGTAAACCCTCCGTGAGCGCCACAACCTGCCAGACCACCGCTCCTGCAGACTTGATGTAAGTGTATGGCATCACCACCAATTGCATGATCAGCAGCTCTGCGGCTACTAGCCGCAGAGCGTGTCATGAGTCTACCGCTCACCTCAAGGGAATGGGGTCCCACGTTGTGCGGCTTTCGGCCGCAGCCTTGAGAGTCTCCTCAGATCCTCCCGCCAGCTACCACCCGCATGAGGTCGACACATATGCTCCACCAACCAATACAACGGCAGATATAGCCAAAAGGCAGTTATAAGATAAAAGTAATAATTCGCCATCAGAAAGGGTTTGTATCACTGACGTTAAGTAAATGCATTTTCGATCATGTTTGTCTCACCCACCAACAAGTTGCCTTCAATCATTCAAAGGTGGGAAAGTTACAGAGATATAATATTATGTTGTTATATAAAACATCGTGAAGGGCAGACAGTCTGCAGCCCCGTAATGAAGGGACCCGAATTGGGCAAAGCTACTCAGGCATGAGTCAAACCAAGACGCAGAGAGCGCCATTGAGAATAGCGTCCCACCAAACAACCATCGCAAAGACGCAACGCTGCAGAACGCAACAAGCATCAATACGACTATCGTCGGGCCTACACCAACCCAAGGTCCCCCATACATCCCAGCAGACATCACCACATGCATACCTCCATCGACCAGAACCACAAGAGTGCGTCGAATCAGGCGCAGCACACTCGCAGATCCATCACAAGACGCAATACCGCAAGTAGCAGTAAGCATCAATGCAACTATCATACGGATGGCGCCCCCTCACAACACACCCACATGACCCCTATCGACTTTGGTAACAAAGTTTGTATTGTTGTTATATAAAAATATCACCAACGTATCATAGTAGCACGCTACCGAGACGCCAATGAACAAAACTCCACGTATCAGAGCGCTAATGCACTAAAACATGAAGTTGAGTATGCCTGTTACACTTAAAAGTGCTTCTAAACACACTCATCATCCCAATCCGAAATATAGACGACGCATCGCTATGCGTTACTACGCCACCCACAAACGGTATGGGTGTGCGATGTCCACGGTAAAGCCGTATTGCTACAACAAACCCGCTTACCACCGGCACTAAGAGGTTATTTGTTTACCTCCATCGACCAGAACCACAAGAGTGCGTCGAATCAGGCGCAGCACACCCGCAGATCCATCACAAGACACAATACCGCAAGGAGCAGTATGCATCAATGTAACTATGGCGCCCCCTCACAACACACCCACATGATCCCTATCGATTTTTGTAACAAAGTTTTTTTTGTTGTTATATAAAAAATATCACCAACGTATCATAGTAGCACGCTACTAAGACGCCAATGAACAAAACTCCACGTATCATAGCGCTAATGCAATAAGACATGAAGTTGAGTATGCCTGTTACGCTTAAAAGTGCTACCAAACACACTCATCATCACAATCCGAGAGATAGATGACGCATTGCTATGCGCTACGACGTCGCCCACAAACGGTATGGGTGTGCGATGTCCACGGGAAAGCCGTATTGCTACAACAAACCCGCTTACCACCGGCACTAAGATGATATGTCTAGGACACATGGGTTTGCGAGTCCAAGTTTACCTCGTACCGATTGCTCGTGAAGCAGCACACACGCCACCATAATATTCCTTTTGAAGTCCCTAATAAGGAATAGTGATTTTGCTACAGTACTAGGAGCAGTCGGTCACCCGACCACTCCATACAATGCTTATATACTTATACCTTCTATAATATTGCTTTTGTATCATAGACCTTACTTTCATAAGTCATTAATATACAGGGTTCGAACCCACGACGCTCCTATTATAATGCAAATTGATCATAGAGACCTTCTATAGTATTGCTTTTGTATCACAGACCTTACTTTCATAAGTCATTAATATATAGGGTTCGAACCCACGACCCTGCTATTGTAATGCAAATTCATCATAGATACCTTTTTTTAAATCTTTTAAAGTCATATCTATAGATATAATTAATCACAAATAGAATACTACCAGAAGAGTTTAAAAATAATAAAATATTTATTTTCTGAAAACTGTTTTATTTTTGTATGGTTTACAGAATGTCCTATCCCGTATGACATGATTTGAAAATTCATTTTACCAAAAAATAAAATTTTAAGAGTACATCTTTCTATTTGAATTAATCACATCACTATTTATTTACGCAATGATACCTTTGAATACGTATTTACTTATTTAATTTATTAATGTTTTCAATTTATTTGTTATCCTAAATTTAACTTAATTTTGATTATCAACAATGTTACCATAATATTTCACACATTTTGTAAAAATTACTATTTTTGGGATGTGTTTATTGCTGTGGCAACATTTTTCTACGTATCTAAGTCCGTCACCTTAAATTGGTAGGCTGACATGTATTCAGTGTCAAACGATCCGTGCACGAGTGTCGTGGGTACCGATTAAACTCAAACTTCTTACTGGACTTTAAACGGTAAGTAGAGACTTTATTAAAAAGAACATTTTTCTAATGATTTCTATGTGCATTCCTTCTTTCTTTCACTATTTTTCACAACGTTAGCTAATAAAATAATATTCTCAAATTTTGTTACCTCAATTTTGTTACTTTTGAGTAGGTAACGTATATGTTGATCTCATTGGTAATACAATTGATATCATTAAGGAACGAATTAATTAGGTTACTGCCAACAAATAGAAAATATTAGAATATGAAATTTATGTTTTGGATATTTATTTTTCGATTTCGTATAATCTGCTGAATATATTTAAATGAAATTCAGAACGAATTTCATGTCGGTGATGCCATGAATTTTTACCATGATTTATTTTAAACAAATTTCCAAAAAAATAAAAACACCACTCAATTCAACCTCGTATTATTTTGCACCGTTCGTATGTAAGTAAAAATATGTCCGTTAAAATTTGCCAACCATTTTTCAATGTTTGTATCCGATTGAGCTAAAATTTTGCATGCAATTTTAGTTTGTATGACAAAGCAGTTTTTTGACTGTTTTAACCTGATGTCATAGACAGGAGTGTCTTCTCATGAAGGAACTCCTTAATAGTTAATAGCAGCTAAATGAAATTTAGTATGCGTATAAAAGCTTGTCTGAAAAATATTTTTATATTTAAAACTTATTTTGTTTGTGTTTCATGACCGATTTTCAAAATTCTTTTTTCTTTTTTTGGTAGAAATAGGATACTCCATTCTAACTTTTCATTAAATGAATCATTAAAGTAAATTTAAAGTGTAATATAGAAAGTTTTTTTTTTAATAAAAATGGTGAAATAAATGTTTAAATAAACAAAAAACCAACTTCAACAAAGTACCTCTTTCTCGTTAACTTCCAAAATCGAAGATTACATTGAAGTCGTGTTTTTGTTTATTTCAACAGTTATTTAGAGGTTTTTGCTGAATGAAATCTAAAATAAATGATTTTAATTTTTAGGTTATCGTACAAAATGGCACCGCTAACTGCCGCGGAAAAAATGAAACGCTACCGAAATAAACTTAAAAATACTCGTAATCCAGAAAAGTTAGAAGAATAAAGACGTAAAAATTTATAAAGGAAGAAGATTAAATATAAAAAAAATTCTGAAAGTATTGGAGAGATAAGCAAAAAAAAAATGCAGTGCAAAGAAAAAAAAAACAAAATTAACAAAAATCACAAAACGTCAATCAATCATTGGAAGTGACAGAAGCGGCAAAGAGTGAAGAAAATAAAAAAGTTAAAAAAGAGAGCGACAAGAAATTAAAATATTACAGAAAAATGTAACATAAACCACAAAAATTACTTGAAGAAAAAGAAAAAAAAAATATTCAACAAAGTGTAAATCTTACGCAGCACTAAGTAAAAGATTGTACAGAATTAAACTGAATAATGATTCTAAAGTAAAAAAACTAGAAAACGACAATAAAAAGCTCTGTGAATTAAACCAAGCCTTAGAATCATCATTACAACAAATTTATAAAGATTTAAAAACTCAAAAACAAAGATCAGTAGTTAAACGGGTTTTATTAACTGTCACTCCAAAAAAATAAATATCTGACAAAAAATTGGGATTGTCAGGGAGTATACGTTTAAGTTCGTTACGTCTCCAGCGGGAATTAAAGTTTGCTCCACAAATAAAAGCTTTTTTTTTACGGGACATTATAAGTACACTTACCGCAGGAAAACGCGAATGTCATGTGTATAAAAAAAGACAAAAGGCAAATTCGGTTACTAACATGCACTCTTCGAGATGCTTATAAAATTTATAAAAGTGAAGATAGTCTAAAGGGATCATTTGCTACATTCTGTCGCTACAGACCATTTTACATTATTCCGCCTAACTTAAACAGGCGAAATACTTGTTTATATAGAAAACATGAAAACTTTCAGTTTTTAATAATTGCTTTGAAAAAGTACAAATTATTAACAAGCGATATAAATTTAAATAGAATTCTTCTCGATTGTTCATGCGACTTAAAGGAATATAAATGTAAGTATGGAGAGTGTAATGTATGCAAAGATAAAAAACCAACTTATCAAGGAACTGAAGAAATTGAAGTAGCATGGCAACAGTTTAAAATACTTGAGAAAAGCACCAGTGTAAATCTCATGAATGCATTAAATATTGTGATTACTACTATGAAACGACACCATTTTAATATAAATCATCAAATGAAACAGTATAGGAAAGCTATTGATAATTTAGGCGATGGAGAAATTTCTATTCATTGTGACTTTTGAGAAAATTTTCAATGTAAACTATATAGAGATACAAAGTATGCACTTTGGTGCATCGAAAGAACAAATAAGTCTACACACTGGCCACGAAGCCGCCAGAAATTGTACCTAATATTAAAAAAAATCATTTCTTTTCAGACGGACCTTTATCACAGTAGCACCAAAAAGAATTTCTTTTTAATAAACAATTTCATGTCCTAATTAAATTTAAAACATGTGACATGGTCATTTTCTGAATCGGGCCATGGAAACGGTGTTCCTAACGGAGTTGGTGCAGTGGTTAAAAGATTATTGGATAGAAATATTGCTCTTGGTGCGGATGTAACTAATGCTTCGGATGCATTTGATATTTTAAATTAAAAAATTGTTGTTAAGTGTTTTATTGTTTCGGAAAAAGAAATAAATAATATTAACAAAATAATTCCGGATGGCCTTACCACCGTACCTGGTACTTTGAGATTACATCAGATTATTTCCAAAGATCCTGGAAGAATACTGTACAGAGATATTTCCTGTTTTTGTGTGATTTCAGACAATGAACAAGGTTTGTGCCAGTATTTTAATTTGAAAACACATATATTTACCAATGCTGGTAACAAATCTAGTGCACACAATAGCAAAGCAAGATGCGTATCATCACTTCAATTAGCCTCAACAGCATCTGCTAAAACTGTAATAAAACTGTCAACTTCTCGACCATCCTCTACAAGTATTGGTAAAGCCAAACAAAGATCTAAGCACACTGCGCCATGAAATGCAACTCCTCGACTTACAAATACTACAAAAAGCCTTACTCAAGTAAAATCTCAATTATTGTCAACTTTGGTTACAAAAATTAACCCTAAACTACCAATTGTAAGGAAGTCAGTGAATCTTTGATTTCAATTTCACCAGTTGAACGCAAGCTTAATTTACAAAAAGTACCAATTACAACCGAAAACAAAACTATTGCTGTAATAGATTTATCCAATGTTAATAACCATTTTACCAACTCCCCTGATAATTGACGAAGCAGAGATGTCATTGTACTTTGTAGATGAATACTTTCAAACAGGAGTTCTTAGAGTGTAGATGGGCCTGTGATTGATAGTACTGCAACTAATGATAAAATTCAGAGCAGATTTAATACAGACCGCTCAGATACTAATGTCAAGTCTCCTATTATAACTGATATCACTCCTGCTAATTCTTTCGTTATCAATTGTCCTCCATTGGTGACCATCGACAGAATGCCACTCTATCAGACAGATGAAAATATCCTTAAAAATAAAGATGAGCATCATTCAGAATGTTTAAATGTTTATAAGCCAATATCAAAAAGTAATATAGTATATAACAAAAAAAAAACAATGTCTGAAAATGAAGTTATGGGAGAAAGCAAGATTTGTAAAGCAGAAAAGAGAAGTTATAAAAAAGCTTTCAATCATAAAAAAGTTGGCAGTGAAAATAAAATTGTTGAATCTACATCACGTGAAAAACCTAAAGCTTGTTCAAAATCATTAAAAGTGATAGTTACACGTAATTTCAGCAGCAACATGTGTAGAAAAACATTACCCAAAAATTTTTGTCAGTGCAAATGTATGGTTTGCAAATTGTGGATTTGTCTTACTTGTAGATCAAGGACAAACTAGTTTTGATTATATATGCGATAAATGTTTTGATTATATATGCGTCTAAAGATATTCCGTTATACTCATAGTTATGTGAAAATATTCAACATATTTTTAAATACTGAATAAGTTTTGTTGTAATGTTTGTTCATAGGTTATTAAGTTTAAATTTGAGTCATTTATTCTATTAGAATTAATATTTTAATGTTTGTTAACAAAGACATAAATATATTCTGTTAATGTGTGATAAATATTGTAGTTTATATATCTGTATAATCTACAACTAGTCTATGTGAAAGTTTACACTGAAAGATTAACTAGTTTATGTAATATGTATTAAGTAAAAACGTAAGTAAAAATCAATTTACATTCAGGTTTTGACTAGAGTGAAAAATGTGTTTACCGATATAAATCATTAGTAAGTAATAAAACAATTATATTTGATGTCCGCTATTTCATGTATATTTGTTATACACTATCTTACTAATTTAAAATTTGTGTCATGTTACTTAGGAGACAAAGTAGAGTCTAATAAGTAATAGCATACTCACTTACCGTTTTAAATAAAGGTATTACTGGATTTACGCATTCTTAAACTAAAAAATTGTAATTGTAAGTATTGTTTAAGACGTAATTGAGACTGAACCGTATAATTTAATTTGGATACGTTATTTTTCTTGAAATTAATTCCGTTTCTCGTATGTTTCAACATAAATAAATATTGTTTAGAACGTTTAAAATAAATGGTTGCTTGTTTTAATTAAGCGTCTTATTTATTTTCCGTTTATTAAACTAAATCGAATTGTACCAGTATCGCGAACAATGTAAATGGCTCTTAATATTTTCTTGGTTACCATTCTTAATCAATTTTGTCACTGTCCATAAAAAAAAATAAATACGAAAAAATAACGAAGGTTTTTACCTAATAAAAGTTTTAGTTTTGGACTTTAACTAATTACATTTACTTATTAATATTTGGCGAAAAATTTTGGTTTCATATCATTAAACAATATTTACATTTTATTTTTATTTTAAAATACATACAAAAATAAATTGTTTTGTATTCGTCCTAAGTAACACAGTTGAACATGTTTGTAATGTAACTTAAAAATTAGGAAACTTTTTCAAGTTTAATTTTTTTTGGGAGTTCAAATGTCTTTATATGTACTAGTATATATTAATTTACACTGAACTATGAAAGAACTACATTTAATTTAATTAATTTTGTGTATTAACAAAATTGAATACGGTAGTGCCATGCTCAGAAATAAACCTGTTTTATAGTTAAATGGTACATATTTATTGGTAACAAACATTAAATTATTCAAATGTAATATTATGTTTAACAATTTCTTTAATAAAATCATTTAAAACAAACACATTTTTAAAAATCAAAAAAATAATTTGCCGTACAACATTTTTGAGAACTGCTCAGGTGCTATGGCTGTGGGGAAAGGGGCCATCTTCGATCCAGCTGCCCTAAGCGAACTGTAGAAAGGGAAGTTGATCGATCTCGAGAGGGTAGTGCAGCTAACGGCACCGCCTGGCGGCGGAAGGTTCATCGTTCTCCTCACGTTAGGGAGGTTGCAGCAGTTACGGTTCGCGACCACAATAAAAATTACAGCCCAAGGTGCTACGGCTGTGGGAAAAGGGGCCATCTTCGATCCAACTGCCCTAAGCGATCTGTAAAAAGGGAAGTCGATCGATCTCGAGAGGGTTGTGCGGCTAACAGAACCACCCAGCAGCAGGAATACGACTTTGTGAATGAACACCGCAGCAGGAAATCACATGACAACGCAGATGCATTGTCAAGGAGACCTTGTCCTGAAGATTACAAGCACTGTACTAGGCAAGAGAGTGAAGGACAGCTTAAAATATGCACAGCAGGAAGATCCGGACATCAAGCCGATTCTGGAATGGATGAAGGCCCGTGCTACCAAGCCTAAGTGGAGCGACGTCTCAGCAATGAGTTCGACCACTAAAAGCTATTGGGCCCAATGGGACAGCTTGCTGATTCAGGATGGAGTCCTGTGCCGTAAATGGGACAATGGTCGAGGATACAGCTGTCGTTTACAAATGGTTGTCCCTAAAGCTAAAGTGCAGAATGTTCTACAGCTGTACCATAATGGTTGTTCAAGAGTCCATCTGGGAGTTAAACAAACTCTACTGAAGATCCGAGAACAATTTTACTGGGTCCATTATCGTTTCGCAAATGTACAAGTTGTGCGGCGGCGAAGGGACCTCAAACTCGTAGTAGAGGTGCATTGAAATTGAACAAAGTTAGTGCACCATGGGATAGGACAGCCCTTGACATTGCGGAGCCATTTCAGAAAGGTGCAAGAGGGACTCCTAAGATCGTCCATGTGGATCGCCTGGCACGTTATTATGGGGGCGATAATGCTCGGGACAAACATGTCTTAGGAGGGGGCACTGTTGCGCGTCTAAGTTGACGTCAGGTACCTGGCATTAGCGCCATCTAGTGTCGGGGACGAGAGCGAGGAGGGCTTCCTAGAAAATGTCAATCTTGATCTATTGACCAACAGCGCCACTAGTATCGAACAGAAGAATTAAGCTTTCTAGAAGCCCCACACTCGAACTTTCTGCGTCTGGTCGTTCGGCGCCCGTATTTATTGGAATATTCTGGATGTTTCGGTGTAAAAGTGTATTTAAAGCCACCGCAACCCGCTATCGGGGCTGTATTGAATGTGGCGAGACAAGCGAAGCTTCGGAGCGAAATAACGTGAATCAGTGTGATTAATTATTAGTGTTTTAAGCTTTAATTGGTGTTCGGTAATAAAAGTGTAAATTTTGGTAATTCAATCGGCAGTTTTTATTGACACGAACCTCAAGCTCGTAACAATCGGTTCAATTAGTTCAATCAAATGCGTTATCACCCTTGAGACCCAAGATGAAATGTTTACAATAATAGGGTCTTCGGTTCCCTGCTCACCATACGAAGCAGCAGCACTAAGCTGATTTTTTGCGCTGGTATTGTGCGTCGAGCCGCCCCTTTCATACTTCAACCACAATATTTTTGTCAGCCTTATTTAAAGTACAAAAAGCAGCATAGTCGTCCATTAAAGCCCACAACCACTGCAGAACATAGATCTACCCCGTAGATTACCTCAAAGCGCGGTTTTGCCACAATTGCCATTCTGATTGGTCAGGTTGTAACTGCAGTTTTTTTGTTGTTTTGAGTTGCTATCAGGAAGATGCTGCTATTCATATCCAATGTTAGTATCCCTTTGCCGTCGGATATTTTAAAGCCTTGTACGGACTAAGCTATCCAATGTACGCGTAAACTAGGTTTGTTTGCCGGATTATGAACGCGTGGTGACAACTTGACACCGCCATGTCTTGAAACATAGCTGTCGTGTGCAGCACCACTACGTCACTTCTCATTGTGCACCCAAAAGCCAACTGACAACGACTTACCGCGAGTCGACACTACGGACTAGCGTTCCAGTTGTAACACTCCCCCTCCTATATTTCTCATGTTCTAACTGAATATAAATATACTTTATTCTCTATATTTACTTTTATGTAATTATTTTTAAACTTATATTTTGTATATAGAGGCCATTATTTATTGTTATTTTTAAAACTGATTTTAGAATCATCAGATAAAAGTTATTTATAGAAATTAAAAATGATAATTGTATGAATAAAATAGTATAACTGTTTCACTTTTATTTTCGCCTACTTTGTAATTTATTTGATGGATGGCTTTTGACGCACATAATGTCGAATAACAAATATTCAATTTGAATAAAAATAATTGAAAGAAAAAAATCGCAAATTAAAAATGAGCGGAAAAATTCAATTTGTCGTGGGACACTAATATTTCTGTTAAAATCATGAAGCTTTTCAAAGAATTTCTATAAAAAATCTCGTTGTTTGTGACGAGTCCATTACACTTCAATTAAGGATGAATGATTAATGAAGAGGGTTAAAAAGGAGCAGCTGAGAGCGATATCAAATATTTATTAGGTTTTAATAATTTTATAATTTTAGCAGTAGATCCACATTGACCAACATTAGTAAGCTGAAGTAGCTATGGGCCGGCCATATACCTCGAAGAACCGACAACCATTGTGGTAAAAAGGTTCTAGAGTGGCAGTCTCGTACCGGTAGGAGAAGTGTAGGGCGACCCCCCACTAGATGGAGTAACGACCTGGTAAGACATGCAAGAAGTCGATGGATGCAGGTGGCTCAGGACCGTGCTTTGTGGCATACCTTAGGGGATGCCTTTGTTCAGCAGTAGACTTGTGAAGGGCTGTAATGATGATGATGATGAATAATTTTATCAATTAGTCTCTTTTAATAGGATTAAGGAAATGAAATGGTTTCCATTTTGTATTAGTTTTTTTATAGAATAAGAGTGACGAGCGACTACACAGCCCACCCGATGACAGGTAGATACTGTAGCTCTTAGACGTCTACATTTATCTTCAATAAAGAATCAAAATGCAGATGCGTTAGGTATGCGTCCCTTAGGAAAAAGATGGAATGCCTCATTTTCATTCAAATAGGTCACCGGTTCTCTGCACTCACCGCACAAAACACAGTTTGACCGTGTAGTGGCTGTGTAAGAACTGCTCCTTTGGTGTTTTAAGAAGCGACAGAGGCAACAAACAAGGAGATAGGCGGCAGCCTCTTCCTATTAACAATTAAAAGCAATAAAACTGCGGTTGCCAACCCGCCTGCTAAGTCTGGTAACTATGGCAAATATCCACCTTACGAGTCAATCTATAGGGGATAACTGCAGTGGACTTTTAACAGGCTGTAATGGTAACGGTAACGGTTAGGTTGACAAACGAACACACAGTCCACCTGGTAGTAAGTGAATGCTGTGGCCCATAGATATCCTCATCTATCCTCGATTAAGAATCAAAATTTGAATACGTTGTCACCCCCGAAGACTATGATGGAATGCCTCGTTTCTCTATACTCCGGTTCTCTATACTCACTATACGAAACTCATCAGCAAAGCTGTTATTTCTGACTGATATTCTGTGAGAGCGTAGTCCTTTCCCGGTCGATCCGACTCATTCGTGTCATAACTATTATACGGCTGCAGCTCTATCATGTACCCACTTTGTGTACACCTATAACTGGTTCATTTATTTATTTATTTACGCTTTATTGTAGACCTTAATAAGGAGAATTACAAAATGCGAACTTAATGCCTTTTGGCATTCTCTCCCAGACAAAAAAATTCAAAAATAATGGTTTTGGACATAAGAGCAATATTTTATGTTTTTACCGTTTGTGTACCTTTAAAAAATAAAGAGATATGGCTATATTAACTTAGTATTATTTGTAATACGTCTATTTTGACATTTTTTATAAAATTTAAGTAAAGTTACAAGCGAACTTTTGTTTGTGTTTCCTTCCTTGTGCAATCAGCTATCGAACTAGCAGTGACATTTTCCGAACATATACGACTTAGTTACCTTCAAGTAAAGAGCCTACTTTTACAACGTACCTACTACAACGTACCTACTACAACGTACCTACTACAACGTACCTACTACAACGTACCTACTACAACGTACCTACTACAACGTACCTACTACAACGTACCTACTACAACGTACCTACTACAACGTACCTACTACAACGTACCTACTACAACGTACCTACTACAACGTACCTACTACAACGTACCTACTACAACGTACCTACTACAACGTACCTACTACAACGTATCTACTACAACGTACCTACTACAACGTACCTACTACAACGTACCTACTACAACGTACCTACTACAACGTACCTACTACAACGTACCTACTACAACGTACCTACTACAACGTACCTACTACAACGTACCTACTACAACGTATCTACTACAACGTACCTACTACAACGTACCTACTACAACGTACCTACTACAACGTACCTACTACAACGTACCTACTACAACGTACCTACTACAACGTACCTACTACAACGTACCTGTAATTTTCATGCTGTTGCAGCTGTTTATGGGTAATCTCTTACCAGCAGGTAGGCTGCTGGCTCGTGTGCTATCTGTTATAAAAGAGCACTAAGAGTTCACCTGATGTTAAATAGCTAATGCAGCCCGAAAACACCTGCAACCAACTCTAAAAAGGAAGACCACAAATGCGTTGTCACGTTAGATAAATTTGGTGGACTGCCTCTTAGTTTGTAAGCATACTGGCTCCCTACACCACTCAGATCGGATCAACGCCACGCAGTGACAAAAAAAGGAAAGATGTCGACTACCAAGTTGGACTCTGAGGCAGGAAAAAATCTTATCACTTAGTAAGTATACTATGAAGTCTTTTAGTTTCAAATATGACATTTAAGTAACATTAGTGATCCAAATAATTTAGATTCGATTGGTGACATGAATCCCTGAGTAACGTAAATAACACTAAAGAGTGTGTTTTCGTGTATAAATAACTTTTATCTGATCTAAGCAAAATATACGAGTAGGATAGTATAAGTGCTTTTAATTGTATTGTAGAGAGGGGATTTTGTAAAAAATGCGAAGGGTTTTTTGATATGAAAATACATTATCCCTTAGCAATACGAAGTACGTTTAATGTTTACTATATATATAGCGAAGACTTTTTGATTGTAATTATATATCAAAAACAAAAAAAAAAAAAAAAAAGACGGTAGCCTTCACGGATACTGGTCGTGAAAAATATGAAATGTTGCGAGTTTGAATCCGTAATCGCAATGGTTTGTAAAAAAAAATTTAAAATTAATTTGCTAACGTAGCAAATATAAAATATAGTATTTTCCTAGTTTAAGCGCGAGAAAGCACCTTCTTCTCTTACACTACAAATACCCTTTCTCAGTCCTATCATATATGAATATTTAAATTGTTTAACTATTGTATATTTTTTGCGAACAGGAAAACTGTTACGTTTGAATCTGTTGTTTATTATTTTTTAATTTAAAAAATCAGGAAATAGTCCCTATTTGACTCACCGAGTCTGAGGTGATGTCTCGTTTATATAATAAAGACGTATCGTACTATCGACCATGGTTTGTTGTTCCTTGTGTAGTATTTTATTTGGAGCAGATGTGGGCAGATTGGTGGCAGTAATGTGAGTACACGCAATCTTAGGAGAGAGGGATATGCTCTACAAACTAGGTAAGGCAAACTGTTTTATTTATCGCGTAGATCTTTTACTTACGAGTATATTTAATTGTAAATACCCTTAATCCGCTTTTGATACCTGTCGTTTGGGTTTCTTAGGGTTCCTTAAAGCAGCCATAGTTACGGGAGTCGGAGAGGGGGGAAAATGTCACGTTACTGAGTTAACCCAAACTGCATATTCTTAACTTTTGGCTTTCTTTTAATTTTGTTTATTATGGGGTAAACGGTAGCACCTAGATAACTTATCGATTGAAATTAAAATTTCGCTTCCTTTTGGCAAGGGTTTGTAGTTTGTCAAATCTAATGCAATGTTTGGGACGTTGTTGAACATTTTCACAGACTGCAAAATTATTGGAGTGTTGGTGCTTTACAAGGGAACTTACTTGGAGTGTTTATGTAATACTGGTCTTTAATAATTATTATAAAAATTAACATACCCGAAAAAATCCGTAAAAACTAGTATTATTTAAACGTGTAGTGTTCGAGTAAGTATAAGAAATCATTACTTGGGGTGTTTAATTGCTGACTTGGTGTGGTTAACTAAAATATTAAAGTTAAAATTTTTTTCTAGTTTATGTAAACTACTTCTTTTTAATTAACTAACTTAACTACAATTCACTAGGAACATTTATAAATGGTTTACAAGATGCTAGTAAATTTTATATTACATAGGCCTAAGATTAAAACACGTCTTTTGTTTATCTAAAAGAAACATAATTTGACTTCAAGATTTGATGTAGCCATGTGGTGGCTTCATAAGAGAATCCACCACCCCATTTCTTCTAGTGGCTGTCGTGAAATGAGTATAAGATATGCTAGAAAAACCTTATTATTAATATATGTAAGACGGAGAGCAGGCTCAAAGTTTGAAAACGTCTGGTACTGCGATTTCAAATCCGCTCTGCCAAATGAGACTATTAATTCAAATCATTCCTCTAAATGGAGGGGCCTTTAATGAACAGTGAACTTTTAAAGGAATATTTATAAGAAGAAATAGTAGAATTGAAAATAAGTAATAATTGATTGGAGAAAACGTGTTAAGTTATTTCAAAAATTATCAGACTTTCGAAAAAAAAAAACTTACTGTTGATTAAAACTACTACTTTACGGATTTTATCGCTTTTAATTTACTTAATTTTAATTCAGGTGCTTTCTAACATACTTGGTCACACGGGACTGAGGTGATTGATATGTCCCGATGTCAGAATTAACCCAAAAAAGCTGAAGGTTTAATTATTAATTTTGCTCCGATCTATGCAGAATGAGCTTACTGTCTCTTGAAGTCTTTCAATGGTCATACCTTGCTTAGGTTTAGTTTTAATTTTATTAATTACAGGATCCTATGCAGTTGGTAGTACCCAGATTTTTTTCTATTGAAATTAGGACATTTTTAAATTTCAATAGATTCAAAATGATCCTCGGCATTGGAATCGATGTTCCATCGCGAGCGTTTGTAGTCTATCAAATCTGATATAATGGCGGGTGCCGTCTAGGATATGATCAGATACTGCAGACTTCCTATGACCTACCACCTGCTTAGTATCTTGTAATTAATAAAATTAAAACTAAATACAAGCATACCACTGTAAGACTTCAAATCACATTAAGCTAATTCTGCTTGGATCAGACCAAAGTTAATAATTAAAAAGCTGAAGGTGAACTCTGAAATCGGGAAGTCAATCAACTCAGTTCCCACGACTATGAGTGCTGCAAAGTATCCGAAACGTTAGGAACTAAACTTTAATAAATAAAATGCGATAAAATTTGTGAAAGAAGTTTTATTCAATGTCAAACTTATTTTTTTAAAAGACTTGCAACGCAACTGCAAGGACCTTGGTGCTGTAATTGTTCATGCGCGGTAGGAGTCGTTACTATCAGCAGATAATACTTTTTTCTACACTTATACAAAAGAAGAAAATCCTCAAAACCAGTTGACAATAATGAGCAGATTAAGAAGTAGAAGGTATATCTGGACGTGACCTTAATATGAATAGAAAAAATGAAATTCTCAATTTAGAATTCGTGGAGTAAGATTTAATTTTAGAACAAGACAAACGTCTTGCTGTCTAAAGTATAATAAGAGGCATAACACTTGAGAGTGTTCCCTTAACCTTGTAACTTTCGACTCAAGAACATCTCAATCTATTCTGTATGCCAAGTTTAAATTAAACCAATATTTACTGAACATAATTTGATTTAGTACTTTCCATTGTTTATACTTCAGGTGTTAAAATATATTTTAAATTAAAAAATAAACATTTACTTCAAAACAGTATAAAGGATAAAATCAATTTTTATTTATTTATTTAAAAGCTTTATTGCACTTAAAATGTACAATTGGCGGACTTAATGCCTTTAGGCATTCTCTACCAGTCAACCATGAGCTAAGCAGAGAACTTTAGCAGGTGCCATAAAATATGTGGATAATTTATACGTAAATGTAAATTATAAAAATACACATACTATAAGTGTAAATACAAAAATAAATATACACAACTACAATTAACCTAAGTAATATATGATACATTTCATACATAATGTTTAAATAGTACATAATACATACATATTAAGTATACTTACATACGAACATATTATACTAAAACAATTTAAATAATTTAAAATGTCAAGTCACATATAAGCAGAAACAATTGAATATGAAAGTTAGTTGCTGGAAGAAGAAAGGTATCAGTCACCATCCTCTTAAATGTAGCAACAGAAGTCGGTTTTCTGATATGACGGGGTAATTTATTCCATAGCCTTATGGCCTCAGCGGCGAAAGACTGAGACATAAATTTGGTACGGCGAGGAAAAACGCATAATGTAGTTCCCTCGGAGGATCGCAGGTTACGATCGTGAGAAGAACCGAAATACTGAAACTTGCATTTAGGTATTGGGGAGTGCATGGATCATATAGGATTGAAAAAAGCGTGCGAAGAATTTTGATACTGATGGATAGGGAGCCATTTAAGCTTAGAACGATATATGGATACATGATCGTATTTAGGAAGGCCAAAAATAAAACGGATGCGATTATTTAATAAACGATCCAATTTGCACAGAAGTACTTGACTCACATCAGAGTAACACACATCAGCATAATCAATGAGTGGTAAAACAAGCGCTCGCACCAACATAGCCTTAGTCTCGGTTGGAAGGAAATTCTTGAAACGATAAAGGCCACGCAGGGTGATTGTCACTCTCCGGCTTATTTCAGCCACCTGAGATTGCCAACTTAAATTAGCATCAATCATTAACCCAAGGTCTTAACTACTTGACTAAAAGGAATAATTGTGCTATTGTAAACGATAGGCTCCAGTGAATTATAATCTAATTTAGCTATACGGCGAGGACTACCGAGAATTATCGCTTAACATTTAACAGGATTGACAGCAATTCCATAATTTCTGCATCAGTCACAGATGGCCTCAAGATCTAGATTTAAAATTTCGATCGCGGAGTTAACCTCTGCTGGATCAATCCGAGTGTACAGCTGTAAATCGTCAGCATACAGATAGTAGGAGCATTTGAAATTTACAGTTATGAGATTTATAAAAATAGAAAATAATAAAGGAGAAAGAATTCCGCCTTGTGGAACGCCAGTAGTAAGATCAGACCAATCAGAGAAAGACTGTTGGTTGACTTTAACTCTTTGCTGGCGATCACGAAGATAAGTTGATAACCAATCCAAAACTGACGAAGAAAAACCCATGTGTTTACAGATAGCAAGAAGAATGTCATGATCAACTGTACAGAAAACATTGGAGAAGTCAATTAATACGAGAACCGTTAATTTTGATTCCTCTATACCCTCTCGTACGTCATCAAGAACTTTAAAGAGAGCAGTGGTTGTACTATGCCCAGAACGAAAACCTGATTGTAAGGGACTAAGAAGATTATTTTTATAAATGTAGCTGGATAGCTGTTTGTATGCAGCTGATTCTAAAATCTTTGAAAGAAAGGGAAGTATATAAATTGGTCGAAAATGGTTAACAGAATTGGGATTATTTAACTTGGCAAGTGGAAGGACAAATGCTTTACGGCAAAAGATGGAAAAACCAGTAGAAAAAGAAAAATTGATGATGTGGGTAATGATTGGGAGAATGTTTTCAAGTATGGGGATAATCATATTTTTACTCACATCATCATAGCCAGTTGCTTTAGATTTAATGGAAAAAATAATTTTACGAACATCTTCATCAGTTATTGGAGAAAAAGCAAAGCAGTTTGCGTCGATTTTGGGAAGTGACGAGATAAGAGAAATAGTTCTATGTTTAATGTAATTATCGACGTTAGTTGCCGAGGAGAAGTGCTTATTAAGATCAATGAGAGATATTGACCCCATATCAGGGCAATTCTTGAGTCTACTTAACCCAAGGGAATTAAGAAACTTCCAAGTGCCGGCTGGCGAAGAGCTTATAATATTCTTATGGATATGTCGGCGTTTTGCAGTTCGAACCATCTGATTGCATCTGTTTCTGGTAGCCTTATATATATTCCAATTGGCATCACAGCGATTGTTTTTAAATTTTACAAAAGCCTGATCACGTTTTGCCATTGCTTTACGGATGTCACTATACATCCAAGGTGCTAGCAGGCGCTTGACTTTAACATTGAGGCTCGGGGTGACTGCATCGTATAACTGAAGGATATTATTAGTCAGTGTCTCTACCATATGATTTACATCTGATGTATTAAAAATATCTGACCAATCTATTGAGGCGGCTTTCCGTTTCAACAACTCCACATACTGAGTCGCAAAGCTACGCAGACGCAGAACAGGAGCGGTAACTTTAGGTGATTTGACTCTATAGGTAATGAATAGAAAATCATGGCGCGAGAAACCAGAAGCCGGAAACTGCCCATGATTTACAACATGTTCAGTAGACGAAACGATTATCAAATTTAGCCATGAATAAGCAGTGTTAATATTAAAATGCGTGGGTTCAAGTGGGATAATAGAGAAATTTACTGAATTCATGATCATTCGTAGTTCTCGCGATCTAGAAGAGTTCTGCAAAAGGTCAGTATTGAAGTCGCCCATAATTATATGATGTGCGTACTCATATGCGATATTCATGACAGCGGACTCAAGGTCATGAAAATAGTTAACTGAAGGCGGAAAATATACAACTCCAAGAATAATTTTGTTTCCATTTAAGAGAACTTCTACGAAGAGATACTCAAGAGATCCAGACGCTATAGAAGGAGAAGATGCGATAACTTTATAAGGGATACCACAGCGAAGGTAAATGGCCACTCCACCACCTCGGTTTCCTAGTCTATCATTTCGTAATAGCAAAAAGCCGGGTATACTAAAAGAAGTCGAGAGTAGAGATGGTTTGAGCCAGGTTTCAGAGATTAAGATAGCATGGATCGTATCGGTAAAGATATCCAAAAGTTCGGAGAAATGATGTGGTAAGCTCTGCGCATTGATGTGACAAACATTGAAGACAAACAAATGTCCTTAAGAAAATGCGCCGCCGTTAATATATATTTTTGTGTAGTTATTTATTGCATTTGTACAACGTCCCATATTTAGCCGTATTATGGATGATGTTTTGTGCCAGTTATCAATTTTTTTTGTACTTTAATCAACAAATATAGTTTTCTTAGTAGGTACATTTTCAATCGTATGATACTGTTTTCAAAAAATCAGATTATAAACTTTAATAGGTATTAAATATATTATTATATTTACTTCGAATACATTCGTGCCTTGAACGTTTGATATAAAGTTAATTAATATCTATGACGACGTTACAAAAAACCAAAAAGGGAAGGAAGATCGGAGAAATGATAATAAATGTAAGCTCTGCGCATTGATGTGACAAACATTGAAGTGTTTATGGGAATTTGTAAGTTGTTGAGCAATAAACATGTTTCGGCTAACCGATTCTGTTACCAACTCTATATATATGTAAATATAAAGGCACGCAGTTAATATACGCACTAGCCCGCCGGTCGACTGTTTACAGTAAGCAAATTAGGAGTCTACAATTTATAATTATAACCAGATACAAAATCATAAACATCCAAGTATGTCTAAATATTAATGGTACAAGATTACAAAGGTAGGGTGAATTAAATTCGACATAATCTAAACAGCACAGAATTTAGATCATGTTGTGACATAACTGCTAGTAGTTAAAAATTAAAACTTTTAAATTGCTAGTTTAAAAGAAAAGAGAGAGAGAGAGAGAGAAAAAAGTAAAACTCGCAATTATCCAATATTTCGCTTTGGTCAAAAGCCCGGTAGCTACCGTTACAACATTAAATGAAAATCATTTCGTATTTAACCTATGCATGTCGTGCTATCTACTCTCTCCCAAAAGTACTCTGTGCTATGTTTATTGTTTGTTGTTTTGTTACTTGTCTATTCTGTTTATTGTATATGATATTACCTACTGTTCTATTATAAAATATTAATCCTATATATTTCTATCTAACACGCAAAAACATTTAAACGTATACGTACTTACGTAATTTTATTAGGTATTATTATATTTAACAATCAGTAATTTTACATTTAATAACTTCTGAAATAGGAAATTTAATACTTGGACACAATAGAGATAGCGCCATATTGTCATTTATATTGCAATAGCTTTTTATCGATTTCAAATAATGATGTTCATGCTTATCACAATGTTATGTTATCCTATTGTAGCTCTCTTAGAGCTTCAACCGTAGGGTATAACACCCATTTTTAAATAGTGTTTTAAATGAATTCTAGAGTGATAATAACAACTATAACTTTGTATAATTTTTTTTTAAACTGAATAGTGCCATTAAAAATAAATATTTTTAAGAGGGAATAGTATGTGAGCTCAAATTGCGATTTAGCTCCCGGGCCCCGCAGGCTTGCGAGATTTCGTTGGATGCGCACGGGAGTTCTTTTAATATGTGCCTTATTATTTAACTGAACCTTAGGGAACAAAAAGAAAACAAATGAATAAGAAAGTACACACTTAGATATCGCAAGCACATTTTTTTCACCAACCTTTTTTTTTTAAATTTACTTGAAATTGCCTGGATGGACGCTCCTCTAAAAACATTACACCGAATTAATGTAGATATATAGAATGTGATACAACTCGCGGGTAATCGCACCGTATATATATATATATATATATATATATATATATATATATATTGAGTTGCAAATGATGGTTACATTAATGAACGGATCATTAAAAGAAAGGGGTAAGAAAGAGAAGAAAGTAAAACGATTTGTGAAATAAGAATAGAAGGGGGAGTTGATCGAGCAAGTAGATGAGTTTGTATATTTGGGCTGCGTATTTAGCAGGGATGGGAGATATGATAAGGATATAGAACGACGAGTGAATGTGAGAGATAGAGTAAATGGGGCCTTGCACTCTATTGTGAAGAGTCAAAATGTGTCGAAAAAGGCACGTATGGCAATTCACAATGCTGTGTTGGTCCCTACTTTAACGTATGGTAGTGAAAGTTGGGTGTGGCAGAAGAAGCACGAGAGTAGAATAAATGCAGTAGAAATGCGGTCGTTAAGGAGTATGTTAGGGCTGAATCTGAATGACAGGGTAAGAAATTGTGTAATAAGAGAAGAGTGCGGTTTGCAAGATGATGTTGTGACCAGGATTAAGAAAGGAATGCTTCGGTGGCTTGGTCACGTAGAAAGAATGAATGAGGAAAGAGTGACAAAGAAAATTTATGGTGCAGAAGTGAATGGCAGAGTCGGAAAGGGACGTCCTAGGCGAAAATTTATCGACCAAATTGGCGATTTATTGAAAACAGGCCAAATTAGGAGTACCCTTAACCGACGAGCATGTATGCGTAGGTGTATGGATGTGAAAGAGGCAAGAGAGGTGTGTCAGGATCGTGCCAAATGGAAGTCTGTAGTCTCTGCCTACCCCTCTGGGTGACAGGCGTGAGTGTTTATGTTATGTTTATGTTATTTTTTGATCGTAGCGACATAATAGAAAAAACTGAATTGGTTACTTGAATAAAAAATCATGAGTGCAATTAGTTTAATTTAAATTTTCGTGTTTTTAAAAGATACTAAAAAAAAGGGCACGAAAAAATAGATTTTCTCAAAAAAGAAAGGAATTTGAAAAAAAAATTAAAAAATGTCGGTCGGTCGGTGGTTGCGCGGAAAACCATTCGCGTTTTTATTTTTGACGGTAGGAACTTGCCGAATCATTATCCCTTTCCAAAACAATATCAATCGTACCCTCCTATCGACACATCGGGGTGATGGGGTGGGAGGGGGAAAGAAGACGATTCTAGAACATCGCGTAATCATCGGACCCGAGGATATATAAGACACGCGCGACCGACGCGCGCTCTCTTCTTCCCGCCGCAGCCGTCGTTGAACTACAACTCTTCTCTCTTCCCGCGCGCTCGTTTGGAAACACCTCACTAGTGGAAACCGCTTTTGCCTGGAAGCAGTCGAGCTCCAGGAACCCGCCTCACCTCGTGTGAGATATCGTCGCGCACCGTCTCTCTCCGGAGTGTTCCAGAAGTCGCTATAGTGTTCGACAGGATAGAAGAAACCCCGGTGAGTCAGTATTCCTTAATTTACTGCCTGATTAATATTTAATAATTGTTTTAACCCGTTCCAATTCTGTGTTCTCCTCATCAGGCAGGATTCCTTTCATCGATTTGGCAAGTAATAGTTTTAGTTTAGGGAAGAGCGAGTGCATTGTACCGCATGCTATAGTAGTCGCTTTTACGTAAGCGTAGAAGCAATCGCAAATACATTCCACTTTAGTTAATATCTCGCGTAATAGGTTTGAGGTTTGACCGGGGGAACTAGATTTTCGGCAGCCTTAAACACGTGGCTCCACCATTTTATGGTCCTTCGAGCCGGATCTGGATTGGTGTTTAGTGGTTATCCAACCATTTTCTGGTAGAATTATTAAATTAATTGTTTAGATAACGCACTCTAATTTATGGAATAGACTTAAATAGTGTTCGTTTAAATTAAAATTTTGATTTGGTACTCGCAAACAGAATTATTCATTTAATAGCGCTCGTATTTGGTTAAATTTAAAGCTTATTAAATAGTTGAAACGGTGTGATAGCAACCGTTTGATACGCTTACCCCACAATTTTGATAAAATTATTAGGTTTAGCAAACGACGCGTAGACTCGACCGCAACGGGTGTTCGATCTAATTACGTAATACGGCACGCCGAGTGTTCATCCTACGTCGTTTATGCGTGTGAGATTAATTGTGATTAATATAACTTTTTTATAATAATTTAAAATGGCAGTTAGTGGAAGTGAAATCAAAATTAAAACGCTTTATGCCAAGAGGGACATACTCTTTTCGCGTGTGCAGAATATAAGTGATTATATAAAGAACATTAATATAGAGGCAGTGCGGGAAGCCTTTTTGAATGAAATCGAAACGATAGATACTTTGCGGATAGATTACGAAAGAATATTAGACCAAATTAATCATTTGGAATTACAAATCGACCCGAAATACATAGTGAACTACCAACCGCTGCTGGCATTCGAAGATATGTTGTGTCGCGTAAAAAGAACTGCAAAACTCCTACAATCTTAAAGCGAAGCAAAGCCGGAAATACAGGTACGCCCTCGTGACTCAATTAGGTTACCGCCAATAGATATTCCGGTATTCAATGGTGATATTAAGACGTGGCCCTTCTTCTTCAGTAGTTTTCAAAACAATATACACAACAACCCATCGTTATCGGACGCTGAAAAATTATATTACTTAATTAGTAAACTTAGTGGCAGAGCACAGTCGATCTGCTCAGGTTTTACACCTACAGCAAACAATTACTTATTAATATTTGAAACGCTTAAAACTAAATATGAAGATAGGAGAATGTTAGCTTCCGAATATTTGAACCAGATATTCGATCTTAAACCTATATCATCCGCGAACATCAACGGCTTAGAGCAGTTTCTAGATAAATTTGTGGCATCGGTGGCTGCACTTAAGAATTTGAAGTTTAATGACCTTATGGACGTGGTGTTTCTCCATATAGCATTAAAGAAATTAGACTCCGACACCGTGCGTGCGTTTGAAATGGAGCATCGTAGCTCGGAGATGCCTTCCTTTCATTCATTAGCATCGTTCGTGCGAGATCAAATAAAGGTGATGCAGCGCTCTCCGAACGTTAAACAGGAGATTAAAAGGTGCGTCGACCGTAGACAGACTCGACCATCTAAAATAGCAGGGTCGTTAACTTACGTAACCGCTACGCCGACATCACTCCAGCATTCTTGTATAGTATGTAAAGATAAACACGGTAATTTATATAATTGTGCGACTTTTCGTAAATATTCACCAAGCGAACGTTATAAGTTAGTAAAGACAAACAACCTATGTTTGAACTGCTTAAGCGATAAGCATTTAGTTGCAAAATGCAATTCGAGTTCCGCATGTAGCAAGTGCGCCAGGAAACATCACACGCTATTACATTTTGAAAATAGCAACATAGCGGCGTCAAGTAAGGCGGATAAGGAATTCACCCCTACTAAGGTCAACGATTCTAGCGGTCGACCTGGTGATGTCGCTCTGTGCTCATTGGCAAATATGGGAGCACAACCTCCTTCAACCGTGTTACTGGGTACGGCGCGTATTTTGGTTAGGGATTCGCGTGGAAACGAACAAAGCGTCCGTGCACTGCTGGACAGCGGAGCCCAAAATAGCTTTATAACACGACAATGTTGTCAGCGCTTAGGTTTAGTAATAAATAGGTCACTTTCATGTCCTGTAGTTAAAGGCATCGGAGGTACTAGTAAAGCGACACAGGGATATATAAATTTAAAATTTTATTCTCGGATAGATCGTAATGTTAACTTTGATATAAATGCACTAGTAGTAGATAGGGTCACTGAACGGTTGCCAACCGTTTCGGTTGACACCTCGGCAATGATTGAATTTAAAAATTTGACTCTAGCAGACGACACTTACGCCGTTCCTGGAAACATAGACATGCTCATTGGGGCATCGCTTTTCCCTTATCTTTTGTTAAACAATAAGGTCAGGGGCAACTCCTCGCATACCGCGCCTTACGCACTGGAAACCGTATTGGGCTATGTGATCCTTGGCTCCGCCCCCATCCTAGATAGTATTTCGGCAACCTCTTATTGTGGTATGGCTGTCGAACCGCTCGAGTCGTTAATCCGCAAATTTTGGGAGATGGAGGAGGTGAACGTCCCACCCATAGCTAGTTCAGGTGACAGGTTATGCGAGGAAATTTACGTCCGCACGACCGTTCGTGATCGCGACGGTAGATATAGTGTAGCGCTACCCTTTAAAGGAGATGTTTTATCTCTCGGCGATTCGCGTCAAATGGCAGAAAAGCGTTTCTACAGCTTGGAGCGTAGGATGCTCGCTTCGCCCCAGTTAAAGGAAGCTTACGACGGCGTCATTAACGAATATATAAGAGAAGGTTACATATCGCTCGTGGCTTCGAAATTAGATAACTACGAAGACACACCGTCGTATTTTATACCACACCACGGAGTCATTAGAGAGGACAAACTTACATCTAAATTACGTGTGGTGCTCGACGCTAGTGCTAAAACTAGCACTCACCTGTCGCTTAACGATATCCTCTATAGTGGGCAAAATTTACAGGGCAGTTTATTTAATATAATAGTCAATTTTCGTTTGTTTAGTATAGCACTATCCGCCGATATTCGCCAAATGTTTCTTTGCATAGGGGTCCGTGAATGCGACCGTAGGTTCCAACGCATTTTATATCGTTTCAACCCAAAGGAACCTCTAATGGTGTTTGAATTTAACCGCGTTTGTTTTGGTTTAAAGTCGAGTCCATTTCATGCGTTACGCACGGTGAGACAGCTCGCTCACGATGAAGGTCCCTCTTATCCTAAAGCTAAGAGGGCAATTGAGAGCGGATTATATATGGATGATTTTGTGTATTCGGTCGATAGCGTGGAGGAGGCCACCCTAACCACCGCCGAGGTTATAAGGCTCATGAAATCGGGTCAATTCGATCTTGTGAAGTGGACTAGTAATTCGCGTACGGTTTTAGATACAATCCCACTATCACACCGTCTTTCGGCGATAAAGGAATTCGACGATTCCGATACACACAAGGTGCTCGGTCTGTGTTGGTCACCAGAGTCCGACGTGTTTAGCCTTAAGGTGAATCCGCCCGTAGAGAAATGCACAAAGCGCACAATACTGTCATGCGTTGCTAGATTATGGGACGTCATGGGTTTCGTAGCTCCGGTGGTATTATACGCTAAGCTTTTGATTAAACAACTTTGGTTATTTGAATGCGATTGGGATGACTCGCCGCCTGACAGCATTGTTCGATTGTGGCAGCGCTTTGGAGAGGAACTTCCTTTACTAAGAGAAATTAAAATACCGCGTCATATAAATGTCGATAGAAATAGCAGCATAACGGTCGTTGGATTTGCAGACGCCAGCGAGAAGGCTTACGGGGGGCGTTGTATATTTCCATGTCCAGAATAATGGTAGAAATTCGATTAGCCTCATTAGTTCTAAGTCGAGAGTCTCCCCCCGTAAGGTTGTCTCTCTGGCGCGCTTAGAGCTTTGCGCAATATTAGTACTCACCAAGCTTATTACCACAGTTATCGGCGCATGTAGGGACAGAGGTCACATAGAAAGGATATTTGCCTTTTCCGACTCCACCGTCGCCTTATGTTGGGTTCATTCTTCACCCCACCGTTGGGATACGTTTGTCGCGAACCGAGTGGCCAAGATCCAAGACGAGTTAGAAACGCGGAACTTTTATCACGTGTCCGGTAAGGAAAACCCTGCCGATTGTCTATCCCGGGGACTCACCCCGATGCAAATAATGGACCACCCGCTTTGGTTCCATGGACCTTCTTGGGTTCACTTGGATCCCTCACAATGGCCAATAACCGATTTCGAACCTTCGTCAGTGTCACAACCGCCGGAAGAGAAGAGATACGCTCTAGTGGCGAACGTTTCGAGCGAGGTTTCTCCAATCATTGCTCTGGCGAACCGCTTGTCCTCTTGGTCGAAATTATTGCGTAGCGTAATTTACGTTTGTCGATTCGCGAAGCTTTTACCGCGACGTTCGTATATCTTAGCATCCGATTACAACTATGCCGAGTCGCTAGTATTACGTGAACTTCAACGTGCGCACTTCTCCGAAGAAATTACAAGATTAAAATCGAATAGAGCTAGTAGTCGCGCCTTTCAACGCCTTAAGCCATTTTTACAGGATGGGATTGTAAGGGTAGGTGGACGCTTGTCCAACTCGCAATTGAGTTTCGACCAACGGCACCCTATAGTTTTACCGCGTAAAGACCATATCATGAACTTATTAGTCGATTATCATCATAAATTGAACTCGCACGCTGGCCCCGATTTATTGATGTCGATCTTGCGTCAGAATTATTGGATTCTTTCTGCACGTAGTTTAATACGCAATCGGGTGCACAGATGTATAGCTTGCTTTCGGGCACGCCCCAAGCCGTCATTTCCGGAAATGGCGGAACTTAGATCTTGCAGAGTGATACAATCAGTGAAGCCCTTCACGCACACCGAGTCTGATTTTGCTGGTCCGTTTAAGGTCACGCTCACTCGCGGGCGTGGTATAAGATCCACAAAGGCTTACGTCTGCATTTTCGTATGTCTAACTACTCGAGCAGTGCATATAGAACTCGTGGGTGATCTAAGCACAGCAGGCTTTATGGGTGCATTTAAAAGATTTCTATCCCGCAGATGCCCTGTAAGTAAATTATATTCGGATAACGGTACGAACTACGTCGGTGCAGAACGTATTCTATCGGAACTACATGAGCTCTTAGCTAGCAAGTATTATAATTCGGAGTTCGCTCACATTCTAGCCGAGAACCGCATTGAGTGGTCTCTGAACGTCCCAGCCGCGAGTCATTTTGGGGGCAATTGGGAGACTAATATTAAAAGTCTAAAGAGCCACTTATACCGAGTAATAGGAGATCAAATTTTGTCCTTCGAAGAGCTAAGTACGGTGCTCGCTCAAATTGAATGCGTAATGAATAGCCGCCCACTTTGTCGGACGTTATCTAGTGACCCCTCGGAACCGCTGGCTCTAACTCCAGCACATTTTTTGAATTTAACGCCTCTAAGGTATCTGCCCGCCGCGGATATGGATGAGAACAGACTTAGCATTTCCGCACGCCACAAATTATTAGATCGGTTAGTGCAGTCGTTTTGGAAACGATGGAGGATGGAATACTTGCATACTTTGCAGTCTCGGCAAAAATGGAACACAGCGACAGAGCCTTTAGCTGTAGGAACTGTAGTTGTGCTCACTAAGGAGAATACGCCGTCTCTCCACTGGCCGTTAGGAATCGTCGAGGAGGTCTTTCCCGGTTCCGACGGAGTAATTAGGATAGCTCGCGTTAAGACCACGGTTGGGTCTTACCTACGTCCTGTTGTCCGTTTGTGCCCCTTGCCTCTTCCATAATTTAAATTAGCTTTCTAGATTAAAATTGTAGTTGAATTTAGGTAATCTTAGCGTTAGTTGGTTATTTGTTAGTTAATCTTAGCTCTAGTTGTTAAGTTATTTTTTTTGAAGGAAATCCTTCAAGGGCGGGGGAGATGGTTGCGCGGAAAACCATTCGCGTTTTTATTTTTGACGGTAGGAACTTGCCGAATCATTATCCCTTTCCAAAACAATATCATTCGTACCCTCCCTATCGACACATCGGGGTGATGGGGTGGGAGGGGAAAGAAGACGATTCTAGAACATCGCGTATTCATCGGACCCGAGGATATATAAGACACGCGCGACCGACGCGCGCTCTCTTCTTCCCGCCGCAGCCGTCGTTGAACTACAACTCTTCTCTCTTCCCGCGCGCGCGTTTGGAAACACCTCACTAGTGGAAACCGCTTTGGCCTGGAAGCAGTCGAGCTCCAGGAACCCGCCTCACCTCGTGTGAGATATCGTCGCGCACCGCCTCTCTCCGGAGTGTTCCAGAAGTCGCTATAGTGATCGACAGGATAGAAGAAACCCCGGTGAGTCAGTATTCCTTAATTTACTGCCTGATTAATATTTAATAATTGTTTTAACCCGTTCCAATTCTGTGTTCTCCTCATCAGGCAGGATTCCTTTCATCGATTTGGCAACTAATAGTTTTAGTTTAGGGAAGAGCGAGTGCATTGTACCGCATGCTATAGTAGTCGCTTTTACGTAAACGTAGAAGCAATCGCAAGTAAGTCCACTTTAGTTAATATCTCGCGTAATAGGTTTGAGGTTTGACCGGGGAACTAGATTTTCGGCAGCCTTAAACACGTGGCTCCACCAGTCGGTGTGGGCTCGAACCATGGTATTACGATTTTGTGTCCGCCCAATATACCACTATACCCATACCCAATTAACCAATTACGCTATTTGTAATAATTAATAAACTGTCAAAATTTACCTTCTTATTCTAACGATATTGTAGCAGTTTTTCATTGCTTAAAAACACATCATCATCATCATCATCACAGCCCTTCACAAGTCCACTGCTGAACATAGGCCTACCCCAAGTAATGCCACAAAGCACGGTCCTGAGCCACCTGCATCCATCGACTTCCTGCATATCTTACCAGGTCGTCACTCCATCTAGTGGGGGGTCGCCCTACACTACGCCTACCGGTACGAGGCTGCCACTCGAGAACCTTTCTTCCCCATCGGTTATCGGTTCTTCGAGCTATATGGCCGGCCCATTGCCACTTCAGCTTACTAATCCGTTGGGCTATGTCGGTCAATCTGGTTTTACTGCGGATATCCTCATTTCTGAGTCTATCACGCAGAGAAACTCCGAGCATAGCCCTCTCCATAGCTCGCTGAGCGACCTTGAGCGTCCTCATACGGCCAGCAGTGAAGGACCACGTCTCTGATCCGTAAGTCATCACTGGCAACACGCACTGGTTGTACACTTTAGTTTTCAGAGATTGAGGTATACCTGACGAGAAGATATGTCGTAATTTCCCGAACGCTGCCCAGCCGAGTTGAATCCGTCGATTGACCTCTCGGTCGAAGTTGGACTTACCTAGTCGGAATATTTGTCCCAGGTAAACGTACTCGTCAACAACTTCGAGCATAGTGCTCCCGACAACTACCGGCATAGGTGTGACATGGACATTAAACATAATCTTTGTTTTGTCCATGTTCATCCTAAGACCTATCCGTTGGGAGGCACTATTGAGGTCATTGAGCATAGTGCTTAAGTCCTCCAGCGATTCTGCCATAAGGACTATATCGTCGGCAAATCGAAGGTGAGTGATGTACTCGCCATTGATGTTAATACCGTATCCTTTCCAGTCCAGTAGCTTGAAAACGTCTTCCAAAGCAGCGGTGAAGAGTTTCGGGGATATAACGTCACCCCGTCTTACACCTCTCTGCAGTTCGATAGGTTTCGAGCTCTGGTTCTGTACTCGGATAGCCATCGTAGCCCTACTGTACAAACACTTCAGCACTTCGATATACCGACAGTCAACTTGGCACCGCTGAAGGGACTGCAGCACCGCCCAAATTTCGACGGAATCAAAGGCTTTCTCATAGTCCACATACGCCAGGCAAAGTGGCAAATTGTACTCTTCAGTCTTCTGTACAATCTGCCGCAGGGTATGTATGTGGTCTATGGTACTGAAGCCTTTTCGGAAACCGGCTTGTTCGGGAGGCTGGAAGTCGTCGAGTCTGCGTGCGAGACGATTCGTAATGACTCTCGAAAACAGCACGTAGACGCGGCTCAGAAGGGAAATCGGTCTGTAGTTCTTCAAGAGAGCGTTGTCGCCTTTCTTAAAGAACAAGACCACCGCACTTCTGCTCCACGCCTCTGGAGTAGTGCCACCATGGAGGACGGAGTTGAAGAGCTTCTGAAGGACTTCAAGTACCGGTGTTCCACCCGCTTTCAGAAGCTCCGCTGTAATTCCATCCTCGCCTGGGGCCCTGCCGTTTTTAAGGTGCTGGAGAGCCATTCTAATCTCGCTTAGACTGACGTCCGGGATGTCATCGGAATAGTGTCGGATAATACTTGCTCTTGGATCGTTACTCACACTTGCGTGTGGCTCCAACGATGATGTGTACAGCTGCCCATAGAACCTCTCAATCTCACTCAAAATCTCAGGTGTCCCGGAAACGATGCTGCCACACTCAGTCTTCAGTCTTGACAGTTGGCTCTTTCTGGCAGACAGATCTCTGGCAAAGACTTTGGAGCCCTGGTTCCGCTCGATCGCTTCTTTAATACGAGCAGTATTAAAGTTGCGTAAGTCTCGCCGCATGCATTTGGAGATCTGTCTGTTCAGTTGCCTGTATGCTGTCAAATCTGTTGACGATTGCAGCCTCATCTCCCGTCTAACAGCCATGAGATTAAGAGTGTGATCGGAGAGTTTTTGTGTTCTTCTGCGGCGGGTCTTGCAGAACTTAGCTCCGACCGCATGGACAGTTTCCACGAGCTTGTCATTCATATCGTCCACTGCATTGCAATCTTGTAGGCACTGAAAGCGGTTGTTTAACTCGAGCTGAAAGTTTTCGGGATTTTGGATCAGAGCACGAGGGGGACGGAGCGTTGACTTCATTAGACGAGACCTCTCCAACTTAACGTTTAGGTTCAGTGTGCCTCTAACCATTCGGTGATCGCTGCCAGTTTTCACCCTTGCGATCACTGAGACATCACTGAACAGTTGGCGTCTGGTCGTCATAATGAAGTCAATCTCATTTTTTGTCGAACCGTCGGGGCTCGACCAGGTCCACTTCCTGTGGGGCCGCTTCTGGAAGAAAGAGTTCATCATAAAGAGTCCCTCTTTCTCCATAAAGTCGGCCAGCTGCTGGCCCCTTCGGTTCCGTTGCCCTACTCCAAATTTCCCTAACTTCAGCTCACCGTTTTCTCTTGTGCCTAGTTTTGCGTTGAAGTCTCCCATCAACACCGTGTAGTGGGTTTTGGAGGAATGTATGGCTTTGGAAATATCCTCATACATTTCCTCCACCTCCTCATCGGAATGTGCCGACGTTGGTGCGTAAACCTGTATGACCTTCAGCGAATACCGTTTGGTGATTCTGAGTATCAGGTACGCGACCCTCGTCGACACACTCTCAATCTGTACAACGTTGTTGACGAGAGACTTGTGGACGATAAATCCGACACCTCCTTGGGACAGATGGTCACCCTCCCGGTGATAGAACAAGTTGCCGGATTCGAGAATCACCGTGTCCTCCCCCTCTCTTTGGACCTCGGATAATCCTATAATCCAGCTCCAGGATCTTCTCGTCAGTCCTCAGTGTGCGTGCGTTAAATGTTGCCAGGTCGAGTCGTCGTAGGTGGCAACCGAACCTCCACCGGAGATTCTTAGCACCCCCTGCCCCGCCGTTACCATGGTCGCCACCTGTAGCCAGGAATAGCGGGGCCGCCGGGGACTGGGGGCCGTCTATTTGTGTAATTGTTCATGGGGGGGTATATTGCCATAGTTGCCACGCTTGGCGAGCGGGTTGGCAACCGCAGTTTTTTTTTGTCGTACAGTTAAAAACACGTATATATATATATTTATATATATATATATATATATATATATATATATATATATACATATATATATATTTATATATATATATATAAGATTTGATGAATTTATTCGAAGTAAATATAATAATATAATCTGATCTTTTGAAAACAGTGTCATACGATTGATTGAAAATGTACCTACTAAGAAAACTATATGTGTTGATTAAAGTACAAACAAAAACATTTATTACTGGCATAAAACATCATACATAATACGGCTAAATATGGGACGTTGTACAAATGCAATAAATAACTGCACAAAAATAGATATTAATGGCGGCGCATTTTCTTAAGGACATTTTTTTGTCGAAGATTTTTTGGACACGCCATTAATTCAATTTGTGGCGCATTCTGTACATCAGTACTAGACGGATATTTGCAGAGGATTTTGAGCAGTTCTAATTCTGCCATGCTTTCAATTTGCCTGCGCAATTTATTGGGAAGAATCATTATTATTTTGCCTTCGGACGACCAGCGTTGTTTTATACCAAAATGTTTACGCGCTGAAGTGAATACTTGATTCCTACTCTTGGTCAAAAACTCGGAGATGGTTATACCGGAGCCTTTTAGTCCGGTTTTACTGTCCCACACTAACTGTCTGTGTTCGGTGTCATAAAATCTAACCAGCACCAGTCGTGTTTTATCTTGTGAGGCTCCCAATTAATGAGAGAACTTCAAGCAATCTTTTTTCACCCCAGGCAACTGCAATTGGCTGGATATTAGTTCGTACACTACATCGATAAGGTTCTCATTTTGTTTTTCGGGCAGCACATGAAATAAAATCACTTTCCTTCTCATAGGCGTTTCATGTGTATCAAGCCCAAGGCAGAGTAATTGGATTTGAGTTTTTATAACTGAAAGGGATTGCCTAACAACGGATTTAAATTCAGCAAACTCACGTGCCGGTGATGATAAATCTGTATGTAAAGAATTGCCCTCCATGTTGACTTTTTGCAACTTCTTTTCATATTCACACATTCGGGATCCAAACACTTTCTCAACTTCAGAGAGGTTATTTGTATGTATTGGTTTAATTTTTTATTATAAGTAACCAATTCAGTTTTTTCTATTATTTCGCTACGATCAAAAAATAACATAAACATAACATAAACACTCACGCCTGTCACCCAGAGGGGTAGGCAGAGACTACAGACTTCCATTTGGCACGATCCTGACACACCTCTCTTGCCTCCTTCACATCCATACACCTACGCATAAATGCTCGTCGGTTGAAAACAGGCCAAATTAGGAGTACCCTTACTCCTAATTTGGCCTGTTTTCAATAAATCGCCAATTTGGTCGATAAATTTTCGCCTAGGACGTCCCTTTCCGACTCTGCCATTCACTTCTGCACCATAAATTTTCTTTGTCACTCTTTCCTCATTCATTCTTTCCACATGACCAAACCACCGAAGCATTCCTTTCTTAATCCTGGTCACAACATCATCTTGCTTACCACACTCTTCTCTTATTACACAATTTCTTACCCTGTCATTCAGATTCAGCCCTAACATACTCCTTAACGACCGCATTTCTACTGCGTTTATTCTACTCTCGTGCTTCTTCTGCCACACCCAACTTTCACTAACATACGTTAAAGTAGGGACCAACACAGCATTGTGAATTGCCATACGTGCCTTTTTCGACACATTTTGACTCTTCACAATAGAGTACAAGGCCCCATTTACTCTATCTCCCACATTCACTATATATATCTCCCATAATATATCTCCCATTCCTGCTTAATACGCAGCCCAAATATACAAACTCATCTACTTGCTCGATCAACTCCCCTTCTATTCTTATTTCACAAATCGTTTTACTTTCTTCTCTTTCAAAAACCATAACCTTCGTCTTACTTGGGTTCACTTTCGTACCCCTTTCTTTTAATGATCCGTTCATTAATGTAACCATCATTTGCAACTCGGCCGCCGACGACGCAAGAATAACTTCATCATCGGCGTACAAAAGGCATTTGACGGTTAACTCACCCATTCTTAATCCGCATTCTTCAACTTTCAAATTTTGCAAACAACTGTCCATAAATAGGTTGAACAGCCACGGGGTAGCCACACAGCCCTGTCTGACACCTTTATGGATGTCAAACCAGTCCGAGTAGACCCCGTTGATCCTAACACAAGCACTAGAGTCCCTATAAAGAGACTCCAATGCCTGTATCAAGCCAGCGCTCAACCCAAATGAGTTCAGTGTTTGCCATAGCACATTCCTATCCACTCTGTCATAGGCCTTTTCCAAGTCCATGAACGCACAAAAAACCTTTTGGTTTTTGGCCAGAAACTTCTCCGAGATCATGCGCATGGAAAAAACTTGATCTGTACATCCCATTCCCTTTCTAAATCCCGCTTGCACATCCCAAATTTTTTCATCAGTTTCTTTCATGACCCTTTCAATCAGTACCTTAGCATACAGTTTTCCCACAATGCTAAGAAGGCTGATGCTACGGTAGTTTTTACAGTACTGCTGCGACCCTCTTCCTTTATATACTGGGACTATCACGGCTTTGCACCAGTCTACCGGTACCCGCTTCAGTTCCCAGCATAAATTAAACAAGGTGTGCAGCAGGCCTACCACCACTTCCTCTCCAGCCCTTAGCATTTCGAGTGAAACTCTATCATATCCGGCAGCCTTACCTGCTTTCATGCTTTTCATTGTTTTCATTATTTCATCTATATTTATCTCGCTACCTCTTTCCTCTTCTTTCGTTGTTTCTACTTCACTTAGTACACATGTTGTCTCCTCACTCATAAACACGCTTTCAAAATATTCCTTCCATCTCTTTAAACTCAAAACTTCATCATTCAGAATATAGCCATTCTCGTCTCTTATAGCATTCATCATAGGCAGTTTTGAATGTCCCCTGGCAGTTCTTACAAGTTTCCAGAACATTTTAATATTTGCCTGGAAGCTATCCGATATTCTTCTATCATTCTAATCCGTTCTTTCTTGCTTTTTTCTTTCAACTACTTCTTTTACTCTCTTATTAAGATGACTAATGACTGCCTTTTTTTTTCAATATCACCATTCGTACCACTAGAATTAGCAGCCTTTTTTTGCTAGTAAATCAAGCCATGCTCTCTTATTTGCTTCAACTTCCATACGTATCTCATCATCTCACCAAAACGTATTATTTTTCCTTTCATTCTTTCTCTTACTAACACCACATACTTCGGTAGCTGCATCCACTAAACCTTTCTTTACATTTTGCCATACATTCTCCAAGTCTAACTCCTTCATACATAATTCATCCAAACCACTTATATTTTCTTTCAGTCTACATTTGAACTTGTTTTTATCACTTTCATCTTGTAACCTTTCTGTTCTAATACGCTGTAACGCAGTGGTAGACACAGACTATCGATGGCGCCAACGCCTGAATAGACCATTAATTCGGCATAAAACTAAATAAAGATCCGTTCCTACGTTAGAACCACGGTAAACTCTCGTATCTACCACTGCACGCTTTCATCCACAATTATGAAATCTATCATGCTTCTATCGTCACCTCTTTCCCAAGAATACATGTGAATCCTCTTTTGGCGAAAGCAAGTGTTCGTCACAAAAAGATTCTTTTCCATACATACGGTGAGGAGACTTTCACCATTCTCATTTATACTTTCATCACCAAACGTTCCCAATATCCTTTAATAACCAAGCCTCCTGACCCCAACCCTTCCATTAAAATCTCCTAGCATAATAATTTCCCTTATACTTCATTAACACCATCCTTACCATTTCCCAAAACTGCTCTCGGATATAAGTGGGCTTAGACATGTCTGGGGCGTAGACCCCTAACACAAACTACTTCCTTAAGCCCACTTTCATTCGTATCCATAGCAGTCTTGGGCTTATACATTCATACTCTTTCACACATTGGCCCTTTCTTTCTGAAAGGATGCTACCTACTCCCTGGCATGCCCGCTCGATCTCGTCTACACCAGACCAGTATGCGGTATACATGCCATGTGTAGTGACATCCTTCCCCTTCATTTTCGTCTCATTTACGCATAACACATCTATTCCTCTATCATACATCATATCGCATACTTCGTCCATTTTATCATTCATCGCCCTACATACATTCAACGTAGCTAGACGGGCCTCTGCAATCCACTTTTCGCCTCTCCGGGAGACAGAACGTGACGGGTGGCGAACCTCGTCGCCGGTTTTCCTTCCGGAGATTCTTCGCACCTTCCTCCCGGAGACTCAAAAAATATTATTCGTATTTCATCAGTATGTAATTTGTGTCTAAATATAATTTCCAAAACACACGAATTAATAAAAACCGAGCGAAAAATACCGAGCAAAGCTCGGTCAGCCGGGTACTGTGTATATAGTGTAGTATTTAGGTATATGCATATCTGTATGTATTGATGTATGTATATGTTTTTATTATCTTTATTTTATATTACGTATATTAATATTATAAAATTTATTATGAGAGTGCACAGTAAATCTGCTTCTCTTTGAATCTGTCCAGTATCAGGCCTGCTGGAAGAAATTTAAATATGAAATAAGCGGTGCCTTTGTAAAAAAAAATTTATTTTACATTGTAACATTACTTGGTGTGTACATAAATTGTTAAATAAACGATGTAGATGAAAACAAAAACACAGCTGGTATTCAAGTAATTTATTTTTTCTGATAAGGTAACAATAGTTGGTTGCAAACAATAGTTAAATATCAATAAAAATCCACTTGAAAAAACATTTATAGGGGATATTAAAAACGTTGTAAAACGTTGTTTAGAAACTCCGGCATTACAAGCAAAAGAACACCGACTTACCAAGGATAATAAGTGAATAATAAAATTATAAATAAGTACCTATATTATGAGTAGTTTAAAGTTATTATTGTGACTGCTGATGCAATGGGCAAAAATAAAATTTCATTCTTCTTTCAAAACTAAGGAGATCACAATAGGCCATTAGGATACTGTAAGCTCATTCTACGTAGATAACTTAACATAACATAAAACACTCACGCATGTCACCCAGAGGGATAAGCAGAAACTACAGACTTCCATTTAGCACGATAATATGCAGTCACAGCTTTGTTTGTTAACACTTAGTGCATCAAAATATACAAGGCATGATAGGCAGAGCTAGAAATTTAATTGTTTTTAAATAGAAACAATATTTCTATTTATGTATCAATATGGAAACTTATAACTTAATGTTTATCTTGAATAATCGCCAGGTGGTCAGATTTAGAGCTAAGCCCACTTATATCAGAGAAACGGTTTTAGCTCCTTAATTTTAGTTAGTAAATTCAATCACGTAAAGAACGTGAATATACTGTTGGCCTCTCTGTTAAGCGAACTATAGAAATGGAATGTGTTGAGTTGAGTGTCTCAATGTTGTGAGCGTCTACACACTCCCATGTTCTATATACGATACTTTTGCAAAAACTATCGTGGAAGTTTTTGTTAAGCTTAATAAATAAAGTAAAGCTGTTGTAATATGTAGGAAAATTTTATAACAATCACCTAAAAGATTCCTCCACCAATATTAAATTTAGATCTTTTATTTATTTAATATTCTTTATTGCACACCATATATAAAAAAATACTAATTATATATACAAAAGAAGTATGCAATGGGCGGTCTTATTGCTGATAGCAATTTCTTCCAGACAACCAGTGAATGGACAGGATTACACAAAAATTACAAGGGTAGGGCACATTGGTGTGATAAAAAAAAAGAATACACATTTCATATATATATATATATATATATATATATATATATATATATATATATATATATATAACAAAACATACATAGACTACAAACATATATACATACAAAAAATATATATTTAATTATTTAACTAAATGCAATCAATATACTACATATATATTATCTTATATTATATTAAACGACTAGTGTGGGAGTGAAGTGCAAGGTAATGGTTCTTTACTAGTTTTTTTAAAAACCGGTAGGGATGGAGCGCGTTTGACTGCCAATGGGAGTTCATTCCATAAACGAACGGCCTGTACAGTAAAAGACTTTCATAAATTCACTAGTATGTAGCATATACAATTTCAAGCTGGGAATCACGAAGAAACACAAACCGATTTTTGAGGTAAGAAGGGTAAGAAGGATTAAAGAGAATACTATAGAGAAGATGAAGTATGTGAGCATTCCGATGAAGACGTCTCGACAACCACTTGAGCTTAGTACGAAAAAGAGAGACATGGTCATATTTACGTAATCCAAATATAAACCTTATACAGAAATTCTGAATTCGTTCAAGTTTATCAAGCTGAGCTTCGGTGGAATCTAGATAGCTGACGTCCGCATAGTCGAAAATAGGGAAAAGAAGGGACTTGGCAAGCACAGTTTTGGTGTATATTGGAAGAAAGTTACGTAATCTACGCAAGGAGGCTGCAGAGGCATAAACTTTACGGTGGATCTCTTTGATTTGATGGTCCCATGACAGATTTTTATCTATGTGAATCCCCAAGTTCTTCACTGAATCTCTGTAAGGGATATTAGTTTTATTAAATACAATTTGGGGTAGGTGATCAACTGATAACTTATTCAGCATTTGCGCGCTACCGATGATAATGGTTTGTGATTTAGCTGGGTTAACGTGAAGGCCGTATGCTTTACTCCACTCGAGAATTCGTTCGAGATCTGCATTAATGACATTGATAGCATTGGGGAGATCGTTGGGACAAGCTTTAGTATATATTTGCAGATCATCTGCATAAAGGTGGTAGGAAGAAGTTAAATTATTAGATATTGAGTTTATAAAAACTGCAAAAAGTAAAGGAGATAAAACGCCTCCCTGTAGCACACCAACACATACGTTACACCACGATGATAAGGTATCATCGATGCGTATACGTTGCTGGCGCCCAGACAGGTAACTTCGAAACCAATCAATCGCTGTTGGAGATACGTTAAGAGAGCGCATTATACCAAGTAGGACATCATGGTCAACGGTATTAAAGGCATTACTGAAATCTAATAAACAAAGAACAGTTACTTCGCCGCGTTCCATTCCTAATCGGATGTCATCGGTAATGTTCACCAATGCTGTGGTAGTACTGTGTCCAGGTCGAAATCCTGACTGTAAAGGATTAAGGAGAGAATTAGCACAAAGTAAGCTGTTGAACTGGATATAAACAAGGCGTTCAAGGACTTTTGATAAGAAGGGCAGTAAAGAGATGGGACGATATTCAGAAAAGGACGCAGGATTAATTTTCTTTGGGATAGGAATAACTTCAGCATTTTTCCAAGTGATGGGAAACTATTTGTAGAAATGGTGAAGTTAAGGATATGACAAATAATAGGAAGAGTAATATCAAGAATAGGAAGAATCATATTACGACTGACACAATCACTTCCCACTGCATGGAAGTAATAGATAAAACGCTCTTCTCAACGCCACAAGCAGTGAATGGTTTAAAAATAAAAGAGGAGGACTGGAAGTGGGAATAGTTGAAAGAAATGATAGTGTATTAGCCTTAGCAGTACTATCTAAGCAGGATGAAGAAGAGAAATGTTTATTTAAAAGATTAACGTTTAAATCATTTGTCGTTGGAGTATTCTTAGATTTCCCAACACCCAATGATCTAAGAAATTTCCAGATATTTGCTGTATCTCCATTTTCAACTGACTTATGAATATGAAGGCATTGAGCATCCCTACACACCTTATTGCAGTGATTGCGAATGTTAATATACTTTTCCCTATTAAACGCATTTGGGTTACGTTTATACTTAGCCTTAGCTAGATCATTGTTTAAATCAAACGTTCTTAATTATTTTTTTAAATGTTAAGCCGTTGCATAAATGAATCATTCAAAAATTTAGTTTTGATTTCTGTGGATAATTAGTTTCGTTACGTTATGTTTATAACACGCAACCTTCCTTAGGGCTTGACTTAGCGGTCAGCCGCCGTAGAGTCTACATCACCTAAGAATGCCTCATGTAGAGGCGAAACACGTGTCGTATTATCGTCGATGGTGTGTCTTTCCTGGAATTTTTGTGTTGGGAGTAGTAGTGCATGGAATAGTGGTGTTGGGAGTAGTCGTGCTGGGATTAGTAGTGATGAGATTGGTGCACGCAATTGAGGAAGGGTGGGAGGTGCTCTTCAATCCAGGTAAGACACATCATTGTATTTAGTTAGCGGAAGGTTGCAAATTAATTAATATCTTTATTAACGCCTGATTCTACCAATTATAGGAAATTCTCAATAGCAGCATGGAGTCAGAAAGCTGGCTGGAAAAATTCGTAAGTCCTGCGCCTGGTCTCTTTCCGGTCGTGTCGTATTACCGTCTCTTTGGGCTATGAGAGTAAGGGAATAGACTGCGCCTGTACCGCGCATATATTTGGACACTATTATCCTGCGCAAATGGCAACACTGCGTTGAGAGTGGCCGCCGTGATCGAAATACGGTTAATATTAATAATAAATTTATTTATTGAATAAAACCATATTGACACTACAAAGTTGAAGCCCTGACTCCCGAACTAGCAATAGCTGTGTGTCGGGAATCAGTTCCTTCCCATTTCGACTCATTATCAATTCCAGGCACCAAGGAATTGATAATGCTGTCGAGCAATCTTACATCTCACACGCTCAACTGTGAAACGTTCTCTTCTTTTTTCAGTGGAGGGTAAATACGGTACCGCAAGTTTATGGTATTTTTTATGCAATTATAGATATATAATTGACGCACAGAAAGTACGTTTGCCGTTTTGAATAGTTCAGTAGTTGAATGCATAAATGGAAGGTATAATATTACTTTGAGGAGAGACCTTTGTGCTCGTTCCAGTTCTATTAAATTTGTTTTTGCTGCTGCCCCCCACGAACATATACAATATGTAATTAAACATTCCGCAAGTGCTTTATAAATTTGTATTAAAAGTGTAGGTTCTGAAATGGTGCGCAATTCTCTAAACATATAAACTAATTTCCTGAGTCAATTAGCAACAGATGTTATGTGTTGTTGAAAACAGTTGCTGTTGAGCTTATCATCAATACTTATTCCTAGATATTTTATAACTTTTACTCTTTCAATTAATGAGCAAGTACATGATTTATTCTTGGTATTGACTTGTCGATTGCAAGGGTAAGAATGGATTTGTAAACTAAAAGTTTTGGGTGAGTTAATATTGGTTTACTGAAGCAGCTATATTTTGTGTTACTTGTGTTCAGTGTTAGCAAGCTATTTTCTTACCATGATGTAATAGTGCGAAGACCGTTTTCTGCAAGACGATGTACATGTTCCCAAGACTCGCCATGAAACAGTATGACTGTATCATCGGCAAACATTTGAATATCAGCACCCTTGAGATTAGTTTTACACAGATCGTTTATGTAAATTAAAAAAAAAACTTGGCCCGAGTGTACTGCCTTGTGGCACACCGCAAGACGAGCTGAATTCATTACTTAAGCCATTAACTATAACACGTTGCTTTCTATCTGAACGGTAGTCCTGGAACCACATAAGTGCATTTCCCCTGATTCCCATATTTTCCAAACGTGTTAATAATATGGGAACAGATACGGTATCGAATGCCTTCTGAAGGTCCAGCAATACTCCCATAACTTTTTCATTTTTATCAAGATAACGTGTAATATTTGAAGTAAGTTGAAGGACAGCGTCATCTGTGGACCTGTTGGCACGAACACCAAATTGATTTTTATCTAAAAGCTCATTCTTTTCTAAATAGTTCATTAATCGCTTGTTAAATATTTTTCGAGAACCTTGGAGATTGTGGCGATTGGGCGATAGTTAGTCGGTGAAGATTTATCCCCAGATTTATATATGGGACAGACAATTGCATTTTTATAGATTTTGGGGAAAACACCATATTTAAATGTCAAATTAATTAAATATGTAAAAGGTTCCGAAATATATTTTATATTGTCTTTTAAAATTTTGGACTTAATACAATCATATCCTGATGAGTTACTAGATTTAATACTGCATATGACGCTTGAAACTTCCACTGAATCAGTTAGGTAAACGGACATTGAGCCATTTGGTGCATCTTTGCATTTTGCCAATAGAGAAAGAGAACTGTCAGTAGTGTTAAGTTTAGATAAGATATCATTTGCAAGACTATGACCAACATATGTTGCGAAAGACCTGTTAACCTTATCAAGAGAGTGAGTAGTATCTAAACCTTTTTTGAGTAAATCTGAGGAAGATTCTTTCCTTTTTTCCATATTACATAATTCCTTTATTGTATTACAAGTTTCTTTTATATTTCCTTTATTTTTTCTAATAACACTTTATAATAATTTCTTTTTAATTGTTTTATTAATCTATTTAATGTGTTACGATAGTTTCGGTATGTGTACCCAATTGCTCATTATTTAAATCTTTTTTTAATTTTTTGTGCATTTTATCTCTCTTTCGAATTGAATTAACAATTCCCACAGTAATTCAAGGCTTGAGTGGTATTTTACGTTTAGATATTTTACTAGTAATTGTGTTGTCCTTAATAGATTTTCTAATTTTGATGTCAGAATCTGTGCTGCAAGATTTACATCTTTAGTTGAGTATAAGTCATCCCAAGACTCAGCCGTCATCATTTTTTGTACGATAGCAAGATCAACTTTCACTTTTTTATGTTTTTCTATATACTTTGCTAAAATTCATATGTAAAAAAATAGGAGAATGATCTGTAAATTCGTCAAAACATATGTTTGACATTTAGCATAAGACTTAACCATGAAATGATCCAAACAAGTATTTATCGAGTTGGACTGTTTACAACTTTTTTAAGTTCGTACGTAGACATAAGATTTAAATATGCAGTTGAGTAGTTATTAAGATTATCTGCTATAACATCAAGATTAATGTCTCCGGTTAAAACAATATCACGTTTATTACGACAATTATTTAAAATATCATCCAGAGAGTTGTACAAATCACAGAGAGAGTATCTTTTAGGTCAATTACTAAACAATTACCATCGATAAGACACGGCTCATAGGCTGTTGACTCAAGTTCATTCCGAATATAAGCAACCACACCGTCGTTCTTATTAAGATTAATAAGAGTTTGAAACATTTTGTAGTCGTGAATGTTAGGTGGTATATAATATTTATTTGTCCAACATTCAGTTAATACGAGCACATCAATTGTAAAGTTAAATTTGGACAAAAATATCAAAAAACTATCTATATTAGCATTAATACTGCGTATATCAACAGTAAGAATCGTAATGGAATTCTTTCCGACTGATAATGAGTCTAAATCGGTTGGAACTCCCACTCTGGTACACGCAATATGGCCCGATTCTTCAATATCGTCCATAACGATAGTATCTATAGATTTAAGGTATAACTGTTAAAAATTCCAATGGATAATTCATGGAAACAAGGTGGATAGTTGTAAATTTGGATGATAAAACAATTGTTGTTACCTTTAGACACATATTTGTGCCACAATCAATAATTTTAGAATGATTTCGTAAATATTCGTGCATAAGTACGTAAAGATACAAAAAACTTAATTCATTGTAAAACTGTAACATATTAAAAAACAGGTCCGTAACAACTATAAGTAGCAATAATGTTATGATAAACATAAAATATAAATAGTCATTCATGTTGTTAGTCGATAAAAGCGTTAATACATTTATTTCACGTGTGAATTTTATTATAGAATCGTAACATTTAAGCTGCCTAAGGTATGATTTAACATAATAATGATATTTAAATTTAATATAAAGGTAGTAGAGTAATATTTTAAAAATATGATGAGTGTAGTGTAGTAATATGTAATATTTAAAACAATATTTTAACGAGTCATATTTATGTGCGAGTAGTTTATATTGTTGTGTAATGGTGTAAGTGTTTAAGCAAAGTACGCAATTAACAGAAATCAATAAGAGAAATACATGAATAACATTGCAACATACTATATAAAGTTGAAAAAATGTAATGAGTATTAGCCAAGATAACGGTATTTTAACATTACATAGTCAGTTTTTTGTTTTGAGCTTGTCAAGTTCCACCTCACTGTTGATTCGTATGGCCGGGCTGGATTCTGCTTTGCGTATATAGACATTACCGTGACTCGTCCATATGTATTTATAATTATTGTCATGACCAAAATTCCGAGCTAAGTAAAATAATCGCTTAATTTTCGGAGTTAGATTCTCCGAAATGTACACAATAGCCGGGGGACCTGCTATCTTTAGATTCTCCGTTGTAAGTGATTTTTTATTCTTCCTGTACTTTTTCATAGAGGTAAGAATTTCCTCCTTTATGTTGACGTTGGCAATATCAACTATTATAAAGTTAGGCGTAGGCGATTTAGACTTAGATTTAAGCCTAAAAATATCCCGTATCTCTCTATCTTCAATTGTGACATTGAGCTCCGTGCAAACCGCTCCGTGGGGACAGATGCCCAATTTACGTTTGAGAAGATCTCTCTCCAGAAACCAAGGAGCTTTTTGCTTTGACACGGGATACTGCTCGTGGAAAATATAAATACGCGTGGGTCAAATTCGGGAATATATATGTGAGAAAAGATGATAATTCTTCAGCAGTACATATTAAAAACAAAGATTGCTTGGCTAAAATTAGTTAATTGATTTGTATTGAAGTAATTCACTTTTTGTTTTTGTTTATTTTGCGTTTAAGTTTTGTATTTTTTTTGTCTTGAATGTTAATTTACTATCAAAATGTTAATCGTATGCGATCCAAAACACATCAGCTGTATACAAATATACTAAATAATGAACATGATATTATTTGCTTAACCGAAACTAACTTAGATGAATTTACTTTTAATGAAGAATTATTTGATGAGCGTTATAATGTATTGGGATGGGACAGAGGGGAATGCGCTTATGGCGGACCAAAATTCGAGGAAGGAGGTGTGATCTTGGCCATAAAAAAATGTTTTACTGTTACTCGTAGGCAATTTTGGGACAGTAACTTTGAGGATATTTGGGTTTTTTTTATTTCTACAAATTGATTGTCATTAAATATCTGTGTTTGTTATCTTCCACCTTATCTTCAGTCGAACGACATCAATAAACTTATGAAACACTATCAAAGTATCATACTTAGCAATGCCCATTCTGAACATTTCTTATTGGTAGGCGATTTTAACTTTCCTGACATAGACTGGGAGATCTCTAATTTAGAATTACGTTTAATTACAAATGCTTCTGCTGGCACTAAGGGTCGTTTTCTTGGCATTATGTGATCTGAAACAATATTATAATTCTTAAAATCCAAATGATCGTCCACTTGATCTCGTATTGTAAACTATGGACGAACTAAGAGTAAATGAAATAGAACCATTATTGAAATTGGACGGTCATCATCCATCTATAGAAATTAATCTTTTATACAAATAATAAACCAAATTTTGTTAAATTTAATCGTAAACTTTTGAAACCAAATTATCATAAATGTAATTTTGAAAAAAAAAATAAGATCATTTAAGAAAAGTTAATTGGCATGAACTGTTAAATAACTTGGACCCTGATAGTGCTATTGATGCTACGTATAAAGAACTTAGTTCAGCTATTTTGCTGTTTGCACCATTTAAAAAATGTAATCCTAACCAATACCCATACTGGTTTAACTTTCCTCTAATTCGTTGCCTTCGAGATAAGAAAAAGTATCATAAGTTGTATAAAAAATTTGGTAATCCGAGGGATTATGATACACACAATATGCTGAGAACTCGTAGTAAATTGAAGCCTGCTACAAATCGATTCAAAATGAAGTTGAGAATAGTTTAGGTAAAAACGTTAAACATTTCTTTAAGTTCGTGAATAACAAAAAATCAAGTAAAGGTATCCCTGAATCTATGACTCATGATGCTAAAACTGCTACAGATCCCCAAGGAATCTGTGAACTTTTTTCAGCGTATTTTATTTCTGTTTATAAAAAACCTGACAACTGTGAACCCAAATTGAATATACCGGACAGGTCTAATCTTGTACTATCTAATATAGCATTAGTAGAGATGACATTATTAGAAAGATTAAAACACTAGAGGCTCACAAAGGTCCGGGTCCCGATGGAATTCCATCATTATTTGTTAAGGCGTGTTGCGAAGAACTTAGTTTGCCGTTATTTATAATTTTCAATAAGTCTATTAATAGCGGCATGTAATTCCAATTCATAAGTCTGGTGATAAAACAAAATGTGAAAACTATAGGCCAATTAGTATCTTATCCTGTATGGCAAAAGTTTTTGAATCGTTGGCTTATGACCATATTTACAACCACGTGAAACAAAGCATATCAAACTTACAACATGGTTTTGTTACTGGTAGATCAACCGTTAGTAATTTACAATTTACTTGTCTACAAAAATTACATCTGTCAAGCGTTTGTTACCCAACGCCAAGTAGACTCGATTTATACTGATTTTACAAAGGCGTTTGACAAAGTCAACCATAGAATACTCGCGGCTAAATTAGCAGCATACGGGATACATGGCAATTTGTTGCGTTGGATAATTTCGTATCTTTCTAGACGTAGTCAGATCGTTGCAATAAAAAGGTTTCCTCTCCAAACCAGTACATGTAGCATCCGGGGTTCCTCAAGGGTCCCATCTTGGCCCTCTTTTGTTTATTATATCTATTAATGACTTGGTAGACCATATCACAAGTGAATGTTTACTATATGCAGATGATATGAAAGTTTTCCGTATAATCGATGGTGTTAATGACTGCCTCTTGTTGCAAAGGAACCTTAACAATATACATACCTGGTGTTCTCATAATAAAATGCATTGGAATGTAACTTTATTATTATTACTAATTGCCGTGTAGTGGCGGTTAAGAATATCCACTACCCCATATCTTCCCGTGGGTGTCGTAAGAGGCGACAGAGGGGAGACAGGCAGGAGATGGGCAGCAGCGTTTTCCTGATGACAACTGTGACGTAATAAAAAACTGCGGTTGCCAACCCGCTCGCCAAGCGTGGCAACTATGGCAAATACCCCCCAATGAATAAATACACAAACAGACGGCCCCCAGTCCCCGGCGGCCCCGCTATTCCTGGCTACGGTGGCGACCATGGTAACGGCGGGGCAGGGGGTGCTAAGAATCTCCGGTGGAGGTTCGGTTGCCACCTACGACGACTCGACCTGGCAACATATAACGCACGCACCCTGAGGACTGACGAGAAGATACTGGAGCTGGAAGAAGAGGTAGACAAGTTGCGCTGGCATATTATTGGATTATCCGAGGACCGAAGAGAGGGGGAGGACACGGCAATCCTCGAGTCCGGCAACTTGTTCTATCACCGGGAGGGCGACCATCTGTCCCAAGGAGGTGTCGGATTTATCGTCCACAAATCTCTCGTCAATAACGTTGTAAAGATTGGGAGTGTGTCGACGAGGGTCGCGTACCTGATACTCAGAATCACCAAACGGTATTCGCTGAAGGTCATTCAGGTTTACGCACCAACCTCGGCACATCCCGATGAGGAGGTGGAGGAAATGTATGAGGATATTTCCAGAGCCATACATTCCTCCAAAACCTACTACACGGTGTTGATGGGAGACTTCAACGCAAAACTAGGCACAAGAGAAAGCGGTGAGCTGAAGGTAGGGAAATTTGGAGTAGGGCAACGGAACCGAAGGGGCCAGCAGCTGGCCGACTTTATGGAGAAAGAGGAACTCTTTATGATGAACTCTTTCTTCCTGAAGCGGCCCCACAGGAAGTGGACCTGGTCGAGCCCCGACGGTTCGACAAAAAATGAGATTGACTTCATTATGACGACCAGACGCCAACTGTTCAGTGATGTCTCAGTGATCGCAAGGGTGAAAACTGGCAGCGATCACCGAATGGTTAGAGGCACACTGAACCTAAACGTTAAGTTGGAGAGGTCTCGTCTAATGAAGTCAACGCTCCGTCCCCCTCGTGCTCTAATCCAGAATCCCGAAACCTTTCAGCTCGAGTTACGTAACCGCTTCCAGTGCCTAGAAGATTGCAATGCAGTGGACGATATGAACGACAAGCTCGTGGAAACTGTCCATGCGGTCGGAGCTAAGTTCTGCAAGACCCGCCGCAGAAGAACACAAAAACTCTCCGATCACACTCTTAATCTCATGGCTGTTAGACGGGAGATGAGGCTGCAATCGTCAACAGATTTGACAGCATACAGGCAACTGAACAGACAGATCTCCAAATGCATACGGCGAGACTTACGCAACTTTAATACTTCTCGTATTAAAGAAGCGATCGAGCGGAACCAGGGCTCCAAAGTCTTTGCCAGAGATCTGTCTGCCAGAAAGAGCCAACTGTCAAGGCTGAAGACTGAGTGTGGCAACATCGTTTCCGGGACACCTGAGATTTTGAGTGAGATTGAGAGGTTCTATGGGCAGCTGTACACATCATCGTTGGAGCCACACGCAAGTGTGAGTAACGATCCAAGAGCAAGTCTTATCCGACACTATTCCGATGATATCCCGGACGTCAGTCTAAGCGAGATTAGAATGGCTCTCCAGCACCTTTAAAACGGCAGGGCCCCAGGCGAGGATGGAATTACAGCGGAGCTTCTGAAAGCGGGTGGAACACCGGTACTTGAAGTCCTTCAGAAGCTCTTCAATTCCGTCCTCCATGGTGGCACTACTCCAGAGGCGTGGAGCAGAAGTGCGGTGGTCTTGTTCTTTAAGAAAGGCGACAACGCTCTCTTAAAGAACTACAGACCGATTTCCCTTCTGAGCCGCGTCTACGTGCTGTTTTCGAGAGTCATTACGAATCGTCTCGCACGCAGACTTGACGACTTCCAGCCTCCTGAACAAGCCGGTTTCGGAAAAGGCTTCAGTACCATAGACCACATACATACCCTGCGGCAGATTGTACAGAAGACTGAAGAGTACAATCTGCCACTTTGCCTGGCGTATGTGGACTATGAGAAAGCCTTTGATTCCGTCGAAATTTGGGCGGTGCTACAGTCCCTTCAGCGGTGCCAAGTTGACTGTCGGTATATCGAAGTGCTGAAGTGTTTGTACAGTAGGGCTACGATGGCTATCCGAGCACAGAACCAGAGCTCGAAACCTATCCAACTGCAGAGAGGTGTAAGACAGGGTGACGTTATATCCCCGAAACTCTTCACCGCTGCATTGGAAGACGTTTTCAAGCTACTGGACTGGAAAGGATACGGTATTGACATCAATGGCGAGTACATCACTCACCTTCGATTTGCCGACGATATAGTCCTTATGGCAGAATCGCTGGAGGACTTAAGCACTATGCTCAATGACCTCAATAGTGCCTCCCAACGGATAGGTCTTAAGATGAACATGGACAAAACAAAGATCATGTTCAATGTCCATGTCACACCTATGCCGGTAGTTGTTGGGAGCACTATTCTCGAAGTTGTTGACGAATACGTTTACCTGGGACAAATAGTCCGACTAGGTAAGTCCAACTTCGACCGAGAGGTCAATCGACGGATTCAACTCGGCTGGGCAGCGTTCGGGAAATTACGGCATATCTTTTCGTCAGGTATACCTCAATCTCTAAAAACTAGATTGTACAACCAGTGCGTGTTGCCAGTGATGACTTACGGATCTGAGACGTGGTCCTTCACTGCTGGCCGTATGAGGACGCTTAAGGTCGCTCAGCGAGCTATGGAGAGGGCTATGCTCGGAGTTTCTCTGCGTGATAGACTCAGAAATGAGGATATCCGCAGTAAAACCAGAGTGACCGACAAAGCCCAACGGATTAGTAAGCTGAAGTGGCAATGGGCCGGCCATATAGCTCGAAGAACCGATAACCGATGGGGAAGAAAGGTTCTCGAGTGGCAGCCTCGTACCGGTAGGCGTAGTGTAGGGCGACCCCCCACTAGATGGAGTGACGACCTGGTAAGACATGCAGGAAGTCGATGGATGCAGGTGGCTCAGGACCGTGCTTTGTGGCATTACTTGGGGGAGGCCTATGTTCAGCAGTGGACTTGTGAAGGGCTGTAATGATGATGAATGTAACTAAATGTTTTTTTATAACTTTCAAAACTAAGAAAACTCGTCTAAAGTATACATACAACATCAATGATCAACCTTTGTCTGAAAGTAATGTTGCTAAAGATTTGGGCGTTATCTTTGACTCAAAACTAGATTTTAAGCAACATTTTGATAACTTAATGCAACGTGGTTATCAGTTAGTTGGTTTTATTACACGAGTTATGAAGGAATTCAAGAGACCCCTTAGTCTAATATATATTTTTAACTCTTGTGAGACCGGTCCTTTAATACGCGTCAGTGGTCTGGTCACCCTATTACGAAGTACATATTTCTAATATTGAACGAGTCCATAGATGTTTTCTGCGGAGCTAATGTCGTAAACATGGATTGATCCGACAGTTGCCATCGTATAATGAAAGAGTGAATTACTTCGGAGTTACGAAATTAGATAAACGTAGACAATATTTTGAGCTTATTTACCTTCACAAAATCATTCACTCCTCCATCGATTGCCCAGAATTGCTCAACTTAATTAATAATGATTATTTTTCTTGAAGCACGCAGGGAAGGGGGAGTATTGTAACCTACTTAAAAACAAAAGTACCTAAATTTGATACAGAACTACAAGGTTACTCAGAGTACAAAAATATCACGTATACAAACAAAGGCAAACATTAAAACATATAATAAAAGGAAGTTTTTCTCTTTTACCGTATGAAAAGTGGGGTACTATATTTCAACAGACGCATTATTCTTTCCAAGGACTAGATATTGGATTTTATTTTTATTTCAGAATGAGTCTTCTTGGAACAAATTTGCCGAGAAACTTGCATTATCCTCTTCTTAGTTCCTTTAGCATCCATGAAATTTAGTTTGTCGGTTTAAACGAAAATTTATGCTACGTAGAGTTTTTATTCGTACTTATTTTATTTTTGTTTCATAAAACGATGTGTAAAATATATTTTATAGACATTTACTCTATTTCACAGATAATAAAAAAACAGTAACTATTAAATTCATTAATGGTGTTTTGTACACGCTTTCAAAAACGAAATTTCAGAAAATAATTAGGTCTAGTGGTCAGCAAGTTAAAATATTTTTATAATTAACTTGCGATCTACCCCAGTTTTACACGAACTCAACAACAGAGTCACCTACTGGATCCAATTGTGTATCCTAACTACTCATACACACAAAAAAAATATCGGTTTAGCTATTTTCGAGTTTTAGCATGGTAGCTTTGAGAAATATCCCAATGAGGTTATATGAAGGGGATGGGGGAGGCAGATATCTTCAGCTGTGATTTTTGATCTGTAATATTGTTGATAATGAAACTATAATACGTCAACTCAATTTATTCTGTGACTATAGAAAATGCTAAAAAATCTAGTAGATTCTGATAGAATAAATGCAGGTAGATCATCTCGTTCACGTTGGATTAAATATTCAGAGAGAAATTTGTCAGTTGAGTACTCATCAGGTAAATTCTGCTGCCCGTCTCATGTTTTTTTCCCTCTGTCATTTTTTTATCGAACAGGGTGCAATCGGACATGCAGTTTACCTGATGGTAAGTGTCTGCCACCACCCATGAACAACCGCAACACTAGGAGAACAGCAGATTTGCGTCGCCCTCATTGTAAAAAGTTTAAGCTCGATTTTTCGTAATACCTAATTATACAAAATATAAGGGGTACTTTGAAATATTTTTAAAATAAATTAGTTAAAAGACATTGTAGTTTTTTATACTTCATCATCAGATCATCACAAGCTTATTGCTGGATACATGCTTCTTCCATAGTATGTCTCAAAGAGGAATATTTGCCTAATTTAACTCTTCAGAAAAATACGCGATGATTATGACGACTAGACGCCAACACTTGATGAATCATAATATTAGTAGCAATAGAGATAGAGTAACTATGTAGACCAGTAAGAAACTACAACACGATAACGTCTTTAATATCTTCCAATGTAGTTTAACTTCACACGTATATCATAAATGCAAGGAAACTTTACATTTTATGACAACACTTTAAAATGTTACCAAGACATTCGCTAGCCAAGTCTACCCGGACTGGTGAATTATTCAAACAAATTGCATTTTGTAGGTGACACAGGTAAGGCAACGAAATATGAGTGCAACTAACAAACAGGTGTAGACATAATTGGAAATCTAAATCCCTTTGGGACCACTAAGTAGTAATTACCTCAAACGCATTTATTTTCAGTTCATATATTATTCACATTTTAATAGTAAGCACCAAGACTGCCCTTTTAGGTTAAAATACTTGTGTTAGAGGAGGATCATCTGTTTATCCATTCATTTCAGCTTATGAAAGCCTGCTGCTGAACATGAACCTCTTCCATAGATTGCCTTATAGGGACGGATGACAGGCTCACTCTTCCACATCATATTTTACTCTTATGCTTAAAATATATTTACGTAAGTATCAGAAATAATTATTATCGTTTGATTATTATTCTCTTTCTACATCCCATAGAAGTCTATAAATTGGAAGGATTTGTCTCAATTTTTAAGCCTGGGCAGTGGATTGGATGCCATAGTGCTAGAATGCACTGTCATTGTGTGCACTTTTGGCGCTGCTGTCTGTCACCGGTCAGGGTATTTTACGTATGACGTCAACGAGAAGGTTTTATCTCAATCCATTTATTGAACATCATTTAAGGGCTGTAATGATGATATTGGAAGCCATAACATATTTCAATTTATTTTTATAGTCGCCTCTCACGATACTCATGGGACAGAATGAAACGATGGACTTGGGTTTGTCTTGTTTTGAGCACAACAATTAGTAAAACTTACACAAAATTATTTAAGAAAATTGCCCGTTGTAATTTATAAGCATTATCATAAGTGATATACGAGGTCTTCCAATTTCCAAAAACCAATTCAAAAAAGAAATTAAAAAAGTAGCATTGTAAAGTAAAATAATTATTATTCAAAATGGAAGCAATTTTTTACGGATTATCTAGCTCAGTACTATTAAATTAATTCGTTAGCTCATTGGGAAATCAGTTTGTAACAATTATTTCTTATATTTACGCGAACACTACACATTGATTAAAACTACTTTTACGGATTTTGTCGCGTTTAATTTAAATGATTTTTAATTCCCGACGTTTCATTGTATTCATATCTTAGGCGGCCCCAACCATTACACCAGATTTGCTAGACCACAAATTCCTGCTAAAGAACATCGATTCCTATCATGAATGATACGTGACTATATGGCTATTGAAATTAAAAAACATCCTAATTTCACCTGCATGGGACACAGTAATTAATCAAATTAAAACTAAACCTAAGCATATCACTGCAAGACTTCAAGACCCAGTAAGTTCATTTTGCATAGATCGGACCAAAAATAATAATTAAAAAGCTGATGCTACTCAGAGTTAACAGTGAAATCGGAACGTCAGTCAGTCAGAGGAGTCGTACCGTTATCAACTGCGTTTCGCATCTCATATAAGTACAGGTATGATGCACCTTCATAGACCATCGCCTTTAGATTTTGCGGTATGGGCATCGAGCAGACCCAACGAAGCTGCGCGTATACTGCCCAGCCCAACTGAATCCACCTATCGGCTTCTTTATCGAAGTTGTTTCTTTCTAAATACACTATCTATCTGAGGTAGATACACTCTTGAGCAACTTCAGAAATCACAAAAATCACGGTGTTGATTTATAAAAGAAAATTGCTCTGACAGGAGTTAGGTCAGGGAATTTTCTGTTTAACTAGAATAATGAAATTATTCTAGTTAAACATAGACTTATCAATAAAACCTAGGATCTTAGAGGTATATAAAGTAACACAAAAGAACTAAGAAAATATCGACTTTAATAAAAAAGGTAGGTTATACATATATACTCAGCTATAATAGTGTAAGGTTATGTGTGTGGACGCCGTGAGAGTATATATCGGAATTACAATAAAGTTCTACAATTAATGGTCTAATATTCCACACAAGATATGTCCATGATTCACCATCTTAAGGAAAACATAGAGGTAACATTAATATTTTTTTACATAGGAGACGGGGCAAACGAGCATACGGCTCACCTGATGGTAGATGATTACCATCGCCCATGAACAGCTGCAATACCAGGGGAATGCAGATGCCTTGACGGCCTTTTAAAAAGGAATAGGCTCTCTTCTTGAAGGTCCCTAAGTCGTATCGGTCAGGAAAAACTCTGGTGGTAGTTGATTTCACAAGGAAGTTGTACGACGAAGAAAACTTCTTTTAAATCACTTAGTGGTGGACCGCCATTCATCCAGATGTTATGGATGGTATCGCGAGTTTTGTCGCGATGTGCGATGGTGAAACTGTGCGGGTGGCATTAGTCCGAAAAATTCCTCGGAGCACTCCCCAAGGTAGATGCAATAAAATATGGAAAGAGATGCAACATCTCTTCGCAGTGCCAGTGAATCAAGCCAATGGGAAAGAGTTCGGTAGATTCCAACTGCTCTGCGCTGGATGCGATCAAATGGAAGGAGCTGTCACTGGGGAGCCTCGGCCCAGAGACGGGGACAGTATTCCATATGAGGCCGAACCTGCTAATAATTTAAAGAACAGAGAAATAAATACAGAATAGAAAGTACAGAGGTATAGACATAAGCACAAGCACGTGACAACTGCATACAAAGCGCATAACTAGCGACACACGGAATGCAGCCAGCCCCCAGTCAACGCCACACGATGTTACGTTATATTGTGCGTAAGCTGCCATGTTGCCAAGCTGCTGGGCTGCCTGGATCGAACCTAGGAAACGGCGACCATCGGGTACTGCAATATTGTGTCTTTGGTGTCTAAAGTAATTATTAATATGCTATTGTATCTGTGTTGATGTCTGACATGTCTTCCGGACTTCCGTGTTTTTCGTCTTATACATAGATTTTATATTGCGTTTTTAACCTCTCAAACACCAAGCGGCCAAATTTGATCGCTTCGTACGCTGTACACAATGATATTATATTATACTTTCGTAGTAAATATGTATTAAATTAATAATTTTCGTATAAAAATTTATATGAAATCAAATTCAATGCCTCGTGTATTCCTTTGTGGCACCGCAAGGCAGATATATAATTTACATACTCCCGTTCTGTCTCACACATATATTTTATATTGCGATTTATAAATCTACCCTACAGGTTATTAAATACATACACAATATACGTGTATGTATATATATATGTATGTATATACTTATTATACTATATTAAGTATATTGAAAAATGATTTAATTACAGTTGCTCGTTTACACGTTTCATACAGCGTTTACATACATGTTATTTAAATGCAAAAATTGCATATATTGCAATTGTCTAAAACGTTCATGAGTGTTTCAATAAGTTGTCACGTTTTGCTAATATTAAAATCCAGAACTGTCACTTTAAAAACAAATTTAAAACTTTTTGATTCACAGATGCGACTCACTGATTCGGCACGAAAAATTCACAATGACATGAGATGTATAGTATGGCCAGTGGGAGCTCATTTAGGTTATAACACCAGTAAAAATATTATTTTTGCCCCTTTAGGTTAAAACTCGAGTGATTCAGTCCGTTAATCCATGACTACATAACAGACAACCACATAAAATGCGTAAATAAATAAAATTGAATAAGAGAAATTTTCAAATATTCAATTTTCATGTTGAGCAAGCACATTGTAAGTACCTGAATTACTAATAAACTATATTTGTTTTAAACTTCTTTTTTACTAGAAGAACAACTGAAAGTTTCTTATTACTCTCCACTGTGAAACATAAGTTATGTTTTTTTTTTTTTTTATAGAATAGGGTGACAAACGAGCACACAGTCCACCTGATGGTAAGTGGTTGCTGCGGCCCATAGACATCTACATCTATCCTCCATTAAAAATCAAAATGCAGATGCGTTGTCACCCGTGAGGACTGAGATGGAATGCCTCGTTTCCAGTAAAAAGGGTCTCCGGTTCTCTACACTCACCATACGAAATACAGCAGCATTAAGCTACTATTTCACGCTGGTATTCTGTGAGAGCGTGGTCCTTCCCCGGTCGAGCCGACCCATTCGTGCTATAACTATACTACTAATATAACTGCAGCATGGCTCTACCACGTACAAAAGTTCAAGGTCTTTTGTTATTATTGATCACGATCTTCTAATCTCTGCTAACCCGATGATATCGTATTTAAGGTGATTGATGCCTCTTTAAATTCTATGATTATATATCATTATTCTTTCATCTAATAATAATTACCTTGTGTTATAAGTACATACATATTGTTACGAGCAACAATATATTTTTTGCTCTCGAAGGTTGTAGTCGTATTTTCAACAACATTCGTAACAAGCCTTATTGGATTTTTAGCGAGTTTAATTTACCTGATTTTAATTCCCGACATTTCGGGTGCTTTTCAGTATCCATGGTCAAGGAGACTAATTATTTATGGTTTTAATTTGAAAATTAATGAAGTATCATCAGCAAATAATGCTATAACATGGTTATCCCCCTACAATGTAAGGTAGGTCATTAATATATACAATAAACAGAAACGGGCCGAGAAATGGGTCTGAAGCACGCTCATAGATAAGAGTGTATATACGGAAACGCTCATTTGTACTATCTACCCGGAAGAGCTCATACCATTAATAACAACTTTTTGTGTTCTGTTATATAAATATGAAATAAAAAAAGTTAATTCTTTCAGAATTTATGCTCTTAATTTTTTTATGTATGTAATTTTTTTATGTATCTTAATTTTTTATGTGTGTGTATACGTTACATTGAAGTTTATATATAGTAAACAAAGTGATTATATAATCTATGCAATATATGTATTATGCTTATTGATGCTTAATGAAAGTCACTTTTTTAATTCAGCACTGGTTCGAAAAAAAAACATCTAACCTGGGAAAAACCAGCAAGAAACCCAGCGGCACTTTAAAAAAAATAACAGGTTGCAATTATGTATGGTACAATTAAAAACACATAACAAAATAGAACGCTTGGTAGTTTTCACCCTTCCAAGGGATGCACAATCGTAGGCCTTGGATAGGTCACAGAATATACCCAAAGTATCCTGTGCATTCTCTCATACATTGAAAATAATATATTTAATCAGCTCAACACAGGATCAGTTGTCGGGCAACTCCTTGTCGAACTGAATTGATTTTATGAAGTAAATTATTTACATTAAAAAAATTAACATTATTTATAAGCATATTAACAATGCTATAAACATTACTAATATTCCCCTTAACCACTCGTGGTAAGCTTAAATTGCTTGTGTTACGAGTGGTTCACGCCATTAGTAGAATAGCGGATTCAAACCCACGACCTTTTTGCCCCGCCATTAGGCTACTGTCGCTTCAACATTTGTTGAAGAACATTTTTTTTTCAAAAATATTTTAATTGTTGGCAGTACAAAAATATATCCTAAATTGGCGGTATCCGGTAAGGTATTACTTTAATATAATTCATTATACCAGGAGACACATCTGATTTGAAACTGGCATTAAAAATAATAGCCGGTTGAGTTTAAGTTGTAACTATTTTAGACAAAATAATTATAAGAAAAACCACCACGGATATACGAATTTCTTAAAATCAATAGTTTTAAAATATTTTACAATACCTTTTGATGATACTTCATGAAATTTAAAATTCTTTGTACACTTATTACACATTGTTGCAACGTTATGATCTGACTTAGTTAATTTGTTGTTTTCTTTAATTTACGAAATGGTGACTTCATTTTACAAGCATTTACATTTTGTTTAAGTAATGATTCGGTGATGGCACTAGAATAATTCAGTGACTTATGGTTAAAATCGGAATATCAGTAAAATATTTTTCGAAAAACATTGCAACGTACTGACTTTATTTAGTTAATTTGTTGTTAAAACTTAATTGGTAATTTGAATTGCGAGAGTTGACCTTACCAGTTTCACTATTAATTATTATGCTTCATGTCATTTTACCTTTATTAGAAGCATTCTTAATTTTGATACTCATATGCAATAACTTCACTTCGCTGTGAAGCACACTATTTTAAATATTTTTGTATACTTTTTATATATTCCCTAAATTCGACGCCAAGATTATATGACCTTTCATGGTAACGTATTATATAACCTTTGTCTGCCCTTGCGGTTTCCTACTGTCACCCATTTATTTATTTATTTATTTATAAACTTACACGTAACACCTTAACCTAAAGGGTACATAGGGCGGACTTAATGCCATGTGGCATTCTCTGCCAGTCAACCGTGGGTGCCAAGGATAATTGTTGGCAGGTGCGACCATTATACGTAAATAAGTGCTTATACATTAAAATATACATATATGCAAATTACATACATACACATTACATTTAAATATACACACATATAGTATAAATATACGTACAATAATACATACATACATATATATAATATATATACATGCTTATAAACTTAATAAATAAATACCCAAATGAATGATAAAATATATATATATATATATATATATATATATATATATATATATATATATATATATATATATATATATATTAATGTTTGAGTAATATATAATGACATAAATATTTGAAGTAAAAAAAAAGGAAACAAAGACAAAAATTAAGGAAAAATAATGTTAATTAGTAATTTCCTTCAGGTAATGTTTTCGGAGAAGAACTTTGAATACTTTTTTATTTGTGGCATTCTTAATATCGTTGGGGAGGGTGTTCCAAAGTTGTATAGCTTGTATCGTAAAAGACGACCTAAAAAAATTTGACTTATGCTGTGGAAACCGTAACCTCAGACGATTTGACTGTCGGGATGTTCGACCGTCGATCGGATGAAAAAAATGAAAATTATCCTTAAGATAAGAAGGCGACCTTGGATCGTTTAAAATTGAATAAAGTACAAGTAAAATTCTAGAGCATCGCCTTTGACGTATAGGGAGCCATTTAAGCTTTGAACGATAGGATGATATGTGGTCATACTTACGTAAACCAAAAATAAACCTTATGGAATTATTAAGAAGGCGCTCCAACTTGTTTAGAAGATTTTCTGACAGATCTGGGTAACATACATCGGCATAGTCGATAATAGGTAGAATAAGGGATTTCCCCATTCATGGAATTCCTTATGAATGTTCAAGGATAACATTTTAGAAGTAAAAGTATTATCAAATTCATTGCAAATATGCTTGGATAATGTTATATACAAAAAAAGCAGGATTGTTTTTGTATGAAATTGATGGAAGATTGTATTACTTCTTAACTTCTCCAAGCGACGGATATTTACTGGATCAAACACATTTTTACCATTTACATGCTACTTACTTACTTTTATGAATATAAGTTAACAAATTAATTGTCCACAGTGATCAGAACTTAATTTTTAGTGATACAATTATGCAACGGCTTAACATTTTTGAAAATGTTACGCCGTTACCTATACATATGTTACGCCGTTACCTATACAAATGTTACGCCGTTACCTAAACAAATGTTACGCCGTTACCTATACAAATGTTACGCCGTTACCTATACAAATTGTTACGCCGTTACCTATACAAATGTTACGCCGTTACCTATACAAATGTTACGCCGTTACCTATACAAATGTTACGCCGTTACCTATACAAATTTTACACCGTTACCTATACAAATGTTACGCCGTTACCTATACAAATTTTTTCATAGGATAAGGGTGAAATACGAGCACACAGTCCATTTGACGGCAAGTGGATGATGTGGCCCATAAACATCTACATTTAACCTCGCTTAACCCTTCAAGTGCCGTAAAAATCCCATGCAGTCGCATGCGCCCGGCATATCCTGAGCGGTCCCATGCGACCACACCCACCCACAGCACTTAAAACAATTAAAACTTATATTTAGAGACTTTTTCTATGAAGAAGTTTAACACTATAAAATCAATACAAAATTCTCTATCTTGTGGTCTAAACAAAAGTCAGGTTTTACTTCATTACAAAAAGTTTTTATTGTATTTTGATAACAAAAAAAACTTACCAAGCGAATGTCGGCAGCGTGAAAATCACAATTATTATTTTATATATTACTCGAAATTATTTACGTAAAAAGATAAATTATATTCAAACAAAAACTTTCATTACAATTGTATAATAAAACACTGTACTAAAACACTAATAAAACCCTAGAAAAATCTAAAAATCAACACAATAACATTAACGCAAAAATGGCGTACGAAATGAACGTAGATTATTAATAAATATTCATAGGATAACGGTTTTTATTGCACTAGAGAATATAGTATTTCATATTGATTATACAATGTGTCCGGTTTCCGATGTCCGATACTTTAAGGGGTTAAAATACAATTAATTTTATCGACAAATCAGGGATCAATGATTTTTTTCGCCATCAAAAAAAAATGGCAGCACTTTAAAAAAAATTGTTGGCGAAGCATAGATGCTTGTATTAATTTAACAATATCTACCCAAGTAGAAGACTTTCAAAAACAATATTGGTCTCAAATGTTAGTTAATAGTGTAGACAATAAATCTAGATTCAAAATATTATTTTTTAATTTTCAGTATTAGTAAAAAAACATTTTTGAAAAAAATAAATTAGACAACAAATTGATGTTGTTTTTCAGATTCTTAGCTTTAAAAAAAACCATCGTGTCAACCAATTTTTTTTACTTGTTTTTATTATAATACAGGATATTTGCTATAAATGCACATTTAAATCTTAACTCTGAGTTTGATAGTTTAGGAGCTACGACAGTGTAAACATACTTACTTGAAAAGCGCGGATACACTAGCAAATGAAATAAAACAAAATAATTTATATCAATTGCATTTAATTTGGCAAAATAATTACAAAAACTGCTCAAAGTGACCTCCTTGTCTCTGCAGACATGCTGTTGCTCTTAGTGCAACGTGTTGCGTAGAGCGCTGGATCATTGCCTTGTCTTCTCGCAATTCGTTTGCTGCTTGAATTATTTTTTCTGCTAACTCCTCTCGTGTATTTGGCACATTTACATACACTCTTCGTTTGAGTGTGCCCCACAAAAAAATCCGGCGACCGCGGTGGCCAAGCAATTGTTCCTCCGCGTCCGATCTACGACGAATAGTGTGCATTTAAATGATTCCGCACAAGAAGCGCGAAGTGTGCCGGAGCACCATCCAATTGCAGAATCATTCTGGCCCTGTAGGCCAATGGTAACTCCAATAAAGCATCCAAAAAATTCGTTTCCAGGAAATTTAGGAATCTTGGGCTATTCATTGTCTCCGGTAAAATGATTGGTCCAATTAGAATGTTGTCAATCATTCCGGCCCAAACGTTGACAGAAAATTTATGTTGAAAAGAACTTGGGCGGATCGCATGTGGATTTTCTTGAAGCCACAGGTGTTCGTTACGGTAGTTCGTATACCCTGAGAGTATTCGTCTGTCCACATAATTCTTTTTAAAAAGTTTGGATTATATCGCGTTTCTCTCAATATCCACGAACAAAATATTGCTCTTTTACATAATCCGGTTCCAGTATTTCTTGCACCCTTCGAAAATGGTAAGGATGTAATGTTAGGAAATCTGCGTGCATACTCTACAACAGCTCTATTTGCACTCCCGTTACACAATCCATACACGAAATGGATGTCAGCGATATGCTGGCTTGAGTACTCGTTCATTGTAATAAACAAAAAGTAACAGTTCAACAACAAAACAAAAACGTAACAAAGTCTAACAACAAACAATAATTATGTACAGTAAGTAGATTTACTTAAAACTAGGAATGTTATCACAACGCAGAGCGAGGGTCGACTGCTCGACGGCACAAGCGCACACTGCACCCTTTTTTACCTGGAGACAGCCGTTATTCTGTCTCGCTCGCACTGTTATGCACAGCGTTTTTTTACCTGCTCACACAAAGGATGCTATTGTGCTTGCTTACGATTCCTTGAATTATTGAAGAATTTTATCTTACTCACTGGAATGGGTGTTTAGTTATCTAATATCGGGGTAGAGGCACTTTGAACAGTTACATTCAAATTATCATAGCTCCTAAACTATCTAACTCAGAGTTAAGATTTAAATGTGCATTTATAGCAAATATCCTGTATTATAATAAAAAAAAAGTAAAAAAAATTGGTTTACATGATGGTTTTTTTAAAGCTAAGAATCTGAAAAACAACATCAATTTGTTGTCTAATTTATTTTTTCAAATTTGCCATTTTTTTATTGATGGCGAAAAAAAAATCATTGATCCCTGATTTGTCGATAAAATTAATTGTATTTTAACCCCTTAAAGTATCGGACATCGGAAACCGGACAACCTGTATAATGCCAAACTTCTTCATAGAAAAGAAGTCTTTATATATACGTTTTTATGGGTTCAAATGCTGTGGGTGGGTGCGACCACATGAGACCGCTAGGGATTTGACAGAATATGGCCGCAGTCTCATGAGACCGCTAGGGGTTGAGAGATTAAGAATCAAAATGCAGACGCCTTGTCACCCTTGAGGACTAAGATGGAATGCCTCGTTCCCAGTAAAAAGCGTCTCCGGTTCTCTATACTCACCATACGAAACACATCAGCAGCTGCTATTTTACGCTGGTATTCTGTGAGAGCATTGTCTTTCACCGGTCGAATCGACACATTCATGCTACAACCATATTAGCTGCCGTTCTACCACTATAAATTGATTCACCGTTACGCGTTAACTTTAAAATGATTTAAACATTGATCTAAATTTAATAAAAGGCTCCACTTATTACAACAGATACTGTTTATTAATCTTACCATTAGAAACTATTCTGAAGGTTAATTGTTAAAATAATAAAAGCGTGCGAGTGGGTGTTCCTCTTGCTTATGCAATTAATCTTTATCAGGAACAAGTTATCGTACTGAAATATTCATTCAGTATAGATCAAACACAGTTTGACCAACCGTAATATCTCTCAGTCACAATCACACACTGGTGGAACGTGAAGAACGTAATTACATGATAACATCAAAGAAAGCAAACCGACAGCAACACTACCCGTCTTAATGTAAGAAAGGGCAGCCTCTCAGTAACACGATCTTCCTTCTTTACAATAGAAGAACTACGACACATGTCTTTCTAAGGCAGAATATTACTGGAGGTAATGTTTTACTCCAATGACGGCGACACTCGTAGAATTACCGTTTGTTCCCTCTTAGTCGCCTGCTCGATACTTTATACTGCTAAAAAGTGAAATATTACAGTTTTACCAAGATAGTATACTATATACTAGAGAAATTTTACCTACGTATTTATTTTTATTTTTTAACCTCATTGATATCAATATATAAAATGGGAGTCCGTATACGCTCTCAATAATGAGTTGTTGTAACTCCACACACAGTTCACTCAACGGAGAGGCTCACAATGTCTTTACGTTATTTACACGATAATAATTTACTAGCTAATATGTAATACTAGAGAAACGGTTTAATGAGGTGACTCTCATTAAACCGTTTCTCTATTGAAAGGACTGACCACCTGGTAATTACTGAAGAAGCATTAAGTTATAAACTTTTAAAAATTGTCCAGTGATACATAAAATATTGTTGCTATTTAAGAACATTTACATTTCTAGGTCTTTGCTTGTATATTTTGATGCACCATTATAAACAATTTTTAATTTCATATTGTTAAGTCAAAAAATTGCAATTATTAAGAATTGCTAAGCTATATTCTAAATTGTTCTCTCTCTCCTCTATTGTCGTATTTTGTATTTTACATTACTTAGAACTGATTCCAAATTACACACGAAGTCATTATACTGCTCAGTACAAGCAGAAATATGGGTAGCCAAGTCCTTGGCTGAGGTAAGGTATAAATAATAAGATAGCATAATATTTGTTATTTATCATAAAATATATTTAGTTAGTTAACACCTCATCATCATCATCGCAGCCTATAAAAGTCTACTACTGAACATAGGCCTCGCCCATAATTTGCCACGCTTGGCGAGCGGCTTGTCAAGTGCAGTTTTCTTATTATTTTGAGTTGTTATTAAGGAGATGCAGCTGCCCATCACCCATTTCAATTTCCCTCTGTCGTCTCTTACGATACCCACGGCACGATGTGGGGTACAGGATATTCTTAATCCGCCACTACACGTTCAATTTGATACCTATTTCTAGACAAAAAATTCTTCATTAAATTATTTATGTTTAGTAAATTGATTAATTTATTAATATTATTACAAATATCATATCAAATTTGAATTATTATTACATGAAAAACTCTAAATTTTCCTGTGGCCTACCAGCCATGTAAGGCAATATAAACAAGAAAATATTCAATAGAATATAATAAAGTATTCAGATAATCAATATATTTTAATAATTGATGTTTTTACATTGCCTTTCTCCCAAAAAGAACTAATAATGTGGCATTAGTGTAAAACTTTCTAGCCTAAGCTTTATTCGTCATTATACGACTAAATGACGCGCCAGGCATGCAATTATTACAGTTACCTAGTCTGTCCTTTTAAATTGTATTTATTATCATGCTCAGTTTTTTCCAATGTCATCACAGTACATATAACATTATTATTTAATATTTAAATTACTTTTTAAGTTAATGTTCTTTTTCATGGAACTGTCGTAGAACATGAGAGAAAAAATGAGTCATTACTGTTTAAATTATTATTTACTCACACTATCCCTGATTAACCTGGTATGGAGCGCTGATACTTAACCTGATGATTTGGTTAAGGAGTCAAAATGCTCCTCATTATATATAATGAATTTACATGATCATCATCATCATCATCATCATTACAGCTCTCCAAGGAATGCAACAAGGAACGGTCCAGAGCCACCAGACCAACCAGCGAGCCGATACATATTTTATTTGATATAATTTAAAGGAACTATTTAAATGAAAAACTTTTTTTAACTTTTTTTAATCTAAACACGATATTTTAGTCTCATAACAGTTTTTCATATTTTAGCATTCAAATAACCCATCAACTGAATAGAAGACAGTTATTTTAAATTTTTGATCCCATCATTTTTGCCATGTTACAGACAGACAATTCAATTTTATTTATATGTGTATTATGTGTTGATGTAATCATAAGAAATCGCATTGTTGTTATTGAAAGTTTCCAACAAAATGAAATAAAAACCAAATAACGTCGTATTTCCGACATAGAATATATTTTGATGCTGCCTTAAAGAATTTTAAATAAATTTAAAAAGAAACATCATAATTTTACACAATAACTTTCCTCGTCATTTTCCATTAAGGCCGCGTGTTAATTTATTTTTACAGCATAATTCTCGTTTGTCTGAGACAAGTATGATTTATTATTTTCTTTCCATGTTTACTTCTTTAGCTAGTGAAATTTGAAAGTTTTATAACACGAAAGCGAATGTTTTTTTATTTATTGTATAGCATTAATGCAACAAACAAGCAAACAGTCCACCTGATGGTAAGTTGATGCTGTATCCCATAGACATCTGCATCTATCCCCTGTTTACACCCCTAAGAACTAAGGTGGAATGCCTCATCTATAGTAAAAAGGGTCTAAAACGTTACAAAACCATTATTTTATCGACCAAAATGCATGTTAGGAAGTCTTTGCCATAACTGCATCAACGCTAGTGAACCAATATTCTAAACTTTTATACCACGAGTAAGTAGTTATTAATTTTCTTGGAGCTTTGGCTGGATGCTCCCGACCACCGGGGAATGGCTGCTCCTATTTTATAGTTTGATAAGTAAAATTTGTGAGATGTTGTAGGTCAAATTTTAACGAATATGAAGTATTAATAGAAACGACAAAACAAGAGCTCCAATGATGATGTGAAACTCATGTTATTGGGTGCGTTTGGCAGAAAAAAGCGCTAGCAAGCGCTTATAAGCGCTAAAATAGTTTTCGGCCAGGACACGATTCCTACTTCAGTAGCGCTGACACAATCCGCCATTTTGCTTATTTAATTTGTTTGTTTTGAAGTAGAGTTTATAAGTTGTTTTGTGCAATATTAGTTTTAAGTAATATAATGACATGAATAAACATATACATGTTATTAAAAATTCATGATTGGTAAGTTTTTAATATCAATACTTTACAAACATATATTTAAATTAGATTATGTTCCCCCGTTAAAACTAACATCGTGTCCTGGAGGAAAATAGCTACTTACGATTTGACAGCGCTTACCGCTTACGATCGCCATTTTGCTTACAAGCGCTTGCTAGCGCTTTTTTCTGCCAAACGCACCCATTATGTCTGCTTTGGCGCCTTAAGTTACTATCGTCATCAACTATCTACTGGCACAGGCACTCGTCAAAATGTCACAAAAACTTCACAAATAAGCACTCTAATAAATAGCGAAGAATTTTTGAAATAAAATATAATAAACGATAATTTCTTATTACTTGACTGGCCAAAATGCAACATCACGAGTCATTACTAAAAAACTAATAAGGTACTTTTAATAAAATACTTTTAATAAATATAATAAAGTACTTTTAACAAATATAATTTCAAATTTATTGTTAAGCAATTTCTACCCATCTCTTCTGTGTTTGAAATATTTCCTAAATTTGCTATATTTTGCTATACATTGTACTAAGAAAATCACGAACAAATACGTTAGTGGAAGTGGAGACAGCGAGCTGTTATTGCATTACCACTGCCCGGATATTTCTCACGGGAACAGAGGGACATAATATACCAGCGGCTATTTTACAGAGAAATAATAAAACTAATTTTGCGGATTTTAACGCGTGTAATTTTAACTTATTCTATATTCATCATTGTAAACATAACATAAAGATGTACAATATTTACTATAATTTTTTTTATAATCATAATTTTTAATTTTATAAAATTTAATAGATTTTGTAGAATAAGGGTGACAAACGAGCGTATAATCGACCCGATAGAAGGGAATGCTTCGGTACATTGACATCCTCATCCATCCTCAACCAAAAACTAAAATACAGATGCGTGGTCACTCTTGAGGATAGAGCTGTAATGCTTCATTTCCGGTAAATGAGCCTCCAGTCTTCTACAATCGTCATACAGAACAGTATTAAACTATTATTTACGTTGATATTCTGTGAAAGTATATAAAACTAAAAAATAAATTACGCAACCCAAGCCACGTTTTCTTTTCAATTGCCTCTGATGCTGCCACGGCTCCAAACGAATTAATTCCTGAAACAGAGGAATGCAAATATGTACTTAGTAGCATCCCAAACCAGGGTTTTTACTTTTCTCTTCTCCCACTTCTTCTGACGTATTTTTAATTCTCCACGTTTCGGGTACTTTCAGCACATATACTGCACAACTTTTGTAGACTAACGTAGTATGCTACCTGATGTCATAGTCAACCCGGTTTATTATCAGATTCGGATGTAAATTTTTTGATCCCACCTACATAGAACGAGCTTAAAATTTAATTTGATTATTTTATCGTAAGCAGATCGGAATTTAAAAAGAAGTTTAATATGAACGCAATAAAATCTGAAAAAATAGTTTAGTGACAAACTTGATATACCCTGATATACCCCTGATATTATACAGTTACTTTTACTAAGTTTTTTTCTTTTATAACCCAGTGCTTGATTATTATCAAATCTTATGGTAAGTGGTGAGCTTGGCGAAGTTAGTAAAGCACAGACTTAGCTTAAGAAAATCGCGACCCGATTCCTGACTTCAAGATCCATATTTTAATCGTAAGGAAAGATAAATGTTGGCAAATTATTCAAATACATTGCTATACTCGAACGAAGTAAACCGTTTCATACGAGTGCGTGATATGTCTACAACAAAAGGGTGGAGTGAGCGTTTTGTTGTTTGTTTGCAGAAGGAAGAGAAAGGAATTATGTCATGTAACGTCTGCTACGAAATATATCCCGAAGAATAAAGAAAGTCTTTGGCTCTACAACTAGTATAAATACAGACTGAGAAATATTTCTGATTAGTTTTCAGAATGTAAATATGATCTATTTAACCTTCATTGTTTGAAAATCTTTTTAATAGAATTAGGTGTCAATTAAACACACAGTCTAACTAAGTAATTAGTAACTGTGGCTTTTAGACATCTGCATTAATCGTCAGATAAGAATTAAAATGCAGATGCGTTGTCACCAGTGAGAATTAAGATGGAATGGCGAGTTTCCAATAAAAAGGCTCTCCGGTTCTTTACATTCACCATACGAAATACAGCAGAATTAAGCTGCTGTTTTACGCTGGTATTCTGTGAGGGCTTGGTCGCACCACGGTCGTGCCAATCTATTTGTGCTGTAAAAATAATATAGCTGCCGGGTGGTTCTACAACGTATAAAGCTTCAGATGTCCTCGAATTGAAAGAAACAAAAGAAAAAAAATATTTGGCCATTTATTAACAAATTTGCACTAAAAACTTATTATTTCATTGATATAGGTATGCTTATACTTAAAGAAGAAGAAATAAATTAGAAAAAAAAAACGACGGGTTGCACTCCGGGAGTGCTGGCCGAAGTAAAAACTTGAATATTAACGTTGTGCATTTTTGATATTTTGGAATGGTTAGAGAATAATTTTACACGAATTGCTTTTATTATCAGTATAAAAGTAATATCATTTATGAGGTAGAATACAATATTTATTTATTGCGCTATCGTACACAAACATGACAATTTATATTACCTAGGTACATTTGCGCAAGCGCCTTGCGCCGCCTAAACGACACAGCAGGCGCAGGTATATATTTTCACCGCGCCGTAAAAAGAGAGCGGAGGGCGATCTCTCCATCCGTTTTACGCATTTTCGATCATGGTCACGCGTTCTGACGCGAGTTTAACATTTTTTACCCATTACAAAAAAGTGTACAACGCCGCTAAAGAAGTTTTTACTTCAAAAAAAAAAATCGTTATAAAAAATACACAAGGCAGCATTCACTAACAAACTGAAACATCATTAAAATACTTTCTATTAATAGATTATCTTTACACTTGGGTTGTTTCTCGTTAAAATGTAGCAATATTAAAATTACTCCATCATATATTGTTTTTTCAGGTTACGCCAAAATTTCCTTTTAATAAATTGTGTTATACGAGTATCCTGACGTATTTGGCCGTTTGGAGCCTATCTCGGCTTAATGTTGATGCTCGGTAACGGCAGTTGTTATAACTGATGTCTTGACTTTTACTTACAGAAGTTGCGGTGTTATTATTTATGATTACAATTTTATTCAGATGTTGTGGAAAGTGCTTAATGTAGAAGACGATATTTTTGCTAAAAGAGAATATGAATTACATTGTTTCATTTCGGTAACTTAACAACGACTGATTGATTTGGTTTTCGAAATTTAAAATAAAAGAACCGGTCAAGTTCGAGTTGGGCTCTACTTTAATGGGCCTCCACATAGTGTAAGAAATAATTAACAGAAAAATTAAGGTAAAAATATCTAAAAAAAAAACTTCGTTACTGTTATCCTTTAAAGGTGTGACCCGGCCTGAACATAGGCCTCACCCAGAGATTGCCTGATAGGAGAGATATTTACCATAGTTACCACGCTAGGCCGGTGGGTGGCCCACCGCAGTTTTTCATTTTCAATCGTTATAAAGAAGACGCTGTTGCCCAGCTCCCGATTTGTTTTCGTCCGTCGCCTTCCACAACACCCAGGTATTGAACTTCCCTGCACCGCCACTAAATGGTAACTTGTACTTGTAGTAATTTGTGGACTGTGTTTTATGTCAAATACGACATTTTTCCTAAAACCGTATTCTGAATGTGTTTAGTTTCGGTATTACAACCATGACTGATGTAGGGTACAGTAATCAAATTTTCTTGTTTCTAATTTGTGAAATTGAAAATTATAAAAGCAGCTAAGTGCGAGTCCAGTCCACTCAAATGGGGTTCTGGACATTATATTAAGATCACATAACAGAAAACTTTAAAATAAAAAAAATCTCATAATTTCTACGAGCTAGATACCGACAGACGGAAAGACAGAGAGTGGTGACTATAACATTCCGTTTTACTTTCCGAGTATAGGCCCCGTGTAATGGCGGTGTGAGAACCGCCACCGAAAGTCCGCCACTCAGTATCTTCCCGTAGGTGTCGTAGGAGGCGACAGAGGAAAACTGAAACAGGAGATTGTCAGCAGCATATTTCTGATAACAGCTCAAAATAACTAGCCAATAAAAACCCACTACAAGGCAATCTTTGGAAAGTCAATATTTAGTAGTGGACTTTTTAGGTTCTAATCAATATATTTAATTACGGAAAAGAACAACAAAGAGCCGTAGTCAGTCAGAGGTTGGTTACTTCTAGTATAATTATGATAATAGTCTTACATACAATAAAGTTTCATTTTCAGTATTTGTGGAATTCTTTACTGTCAAATTAGGTGGATTTGTTACTTAATTGTTATATTTTGATACACAATATTAAATTGAATATTTGTTATGATTGCGCTTTTGCAGAACACCTGCGTAAACTGGCGTACTGTATATGTAGACAAACTAAGACCTTTTTACTGGTAACGAGGCATTCGATTTTAGTCGAGATGATTATAGTGAACGCAAGATAACTATGTGCACGATTGATGGCGTACTTAATGTTGCCATCTTAACTAATAGAAATAATCTTTCATTTAATCTTATTACTAGAATTATATAATAATATCAAATCACATAAATGACTGAATTAAATAACAAAGCTCAGTTAAAAACTGTAATGTTAAGCTTAAACTTACAAAGACCTAATCATTTTTAAACCCTATATTTATTGCTTTAATTCGCGTAATAAATATATTTCTTAAATGTAACGTTCTTAAGTCAGATATATATTTATATTATTCTATGGTAAACTTACGGTAATATAAATTATTAGTAACTATATAAAAATTTTAGTTTATGCTAGCGAGTTCAAGACGATTGATATTATAATTAAAAAAAACACGCTTTACTTTTATTTTCGGTATTTTTCTCAGGTAAACCTTTCATTTGATACTCACGTGAATACATAAAAAATAACAATTCCTCTATCTTTAGGAGTCATTCATATTGCATATAGAATGACGTAATTTATCTAATCTAACCATATATTTTTATCCAACCTAAGCGTATACGAGAAGTTGGTGAAATTTAATTTTCAATTTCTTTTACATAATTACAGGCAATTATTATTAGGTATTAGAAATGACTATTACTTAGATGAATGAACACGGATATTTTTTCTATATGAATTTAAAAAGGGTATTTTGGAACAAAAATAAAATAGCATTTCTAGGGAAGATATAGATGCAAAGGTAAAACCTCATAGCATCATAAACGGAGCGTAGTAAAAGTCTAAAGTCATAACTATCTTTATTTCAACAAAAGATTCAAACAGTGTGACATTGTGCAGATGTAAATTAGCGAATGGATGAGATAGGAAAAGGAAAAATAAATTTAAATTCAGATTTTTATTATTTACAAACCTTATTTGCGTTGAGCTACAAATATTGCCGAATTTATGTAACGAAAATTATGTAAATTGGCCTACGAGTTGGGAAGGAGATAGATTTCAAAGAATCGTTTTCTTGCGCTATGGTAGGTCCCAGAGGAGGAACCAAATTAAAAGTCCATGGAAACTTTATAAGTCTTTTATTAGCCTAGCGCAGTCGTAGAATATATTTTGCCACTCCGATCCAATCCAGTTCAATATCACTGCCATATTTCAATACTTTTAATTAAGACTGGCACTTTTACATTTTTAGCCCAGTCTTTGAAATACTCCTCAACGATATTCTGTCATATTTGATTCCAATATTAGCTTCCAATTTTAACCAAAGTTTATTTATGATAGGAATCTCTTTCTTCACGACGTAAAACCTACTTAGCGCATATATCAAAATCGTTAAATTTAGAAGATGAAGCTGCTGCTACATTATTTGATGACAGTGTATTCAGAAACGCCTAAAAAAATAAAACAATGCTATATACATACCATTAATATATATACATATACAATGAATAACATACATAAATATACATACATATATAAAAGCTTATAGAACTTACTAACGCGCTTAAGAATATTAAATACGATATCATTGGACTGTCAGAAATGAGAAGATTCGGCTACGGAGTTAACGAATACGATGATTTCATATTATGCTACAATGGACAGATAAGGGGAAGATATGGAGTCGGATTTATAATAAAAAAGCGTCTAGAAACCTATTTCAAAAGCTTTAGGAGTTTATCCAATCGTGTAGTTCTTCTGGATGTCGATTTAAATGACCTACCAATAACTATTATACAAGTGTATGCACCTACTGAAGAGTCTGAATTGTCGGTAATCGAAACCTTCTACAACGCTCTACATAGAGCCCATGAATATTAAAGAAAATATGTAATAGTTATAGGCGACTTAAGTAGGGAAGGGGAACTTCGAAGAAAGCAAACATCTTGGAAAGTACGGTTTTGTAAATAGAAACCCTAGAGGTCAACAATTAATACACTATGCGCAAGAATATAACCCATCCATTATGAACACTTTTTTCATAATCATAAATGTAAGTGACAAAGAGCAGTCATAAGTGTAAGTGGAAGTCTCCTATCAAACAATAAAAAATGAAATAGAATACTCAAAAATTTTCCAAACCGATTCCAAGATGTACATGTTTTAAATAACATTATGTTCCCATCAGACCATAGAATGACCAAACAAAAAGAGTCGTCAAAAATTCAAAACTCGTATGTGCACATTGAGAAACCAAAGTTAAAAAATTATTACCTAGAAAAACTAGAGCAGAATTTAAAATCTATAAAATTGGAAGAAACACACACGGTTCAAAGCTTATACAATATTCTAGAAAAACATCAGAAAGCATGAAAACAGACAAACAAGCAGAGAAACGCTAGCTTACAACATTCTGACCAAGGAAACATTAATTCTAATTAAACAAAGCCACGAACTACAAAATCTCAAACCTAAAAGTCGTGAAGACAAAATAAAACTCCAATTTCCACAGATTAAAAACAATAGAAAAGTATATAATGACTAGCGGCAGCTGCAAACGCGCGTACAAAGAACTTTGCTCACACAAAACTTGGAAACCCAGCTCATTAGAAAAGTCTATTTCATCAACTTATAGAGAAAATATCCTCAAAATAGCAACAAAGTTCTATGCAAAGCTCTACGACCAAAAAGACCTTGAGAATTTCGAAACCATAAATTTATTATATATATATATATATATATATATATATATATATATATATATATATATATATATATATATATATATATATATATATATATAACGATTATCGATTGGACCGAAACTGAAATAGAAAGAGAAATAAAGAAGCTAAAATCAGACAAGAGCCCAGGACCAGACGGTATTCCCAATGAGGCATTAAAGCTGGCAAGAACACTGCTAACACCGGTGATAACTTATTTATTCAACATTATAAATGAAGAGCAGAGAGTTCCCAAGCAATAGACTAAATCAAGTATTATATTACTCTATAAGAAAGGTGATCCAAGAGATTTTGGAAATTATCGACCCATCAGTTTACTACATATTCTTTACAAACTTTTCTCACAGTGTGTTTGAAGTCGAATATCTGCAAAAATTGATAGAAACCAACCGGTAAAGCAAGCGGGTTTTCGTAGAGGATCACATTCAAACTATGAAGAAAATAGTTGAGAAATGTAAGGAATTTCAAAAGCCTCTCTATATAGCATTTATAGATTACCAAAAAGCATTCGACTCTATCTCTCACATTTCAATATGCCAGGCGCTGAAGGCGAACAACATAGAAGACATCTATTGTAATATAATTAAAGACATCTACGAAAGAAGCACAAGAAGAATTAGCCTGGAAACAAGTGGCCCAGACATAAAAATAAAAAGAGGCGTTAAACAATGCGACCCTTTATCCCCTAAGCTCTTCATCGCCGTACTTGAGATTATATTCAAAAACCTTGACTGGAAAGATGTTGGTATTAGAATAAATGAGAATTATCTCAGCCATTTACGTTTTGCTGACGCTATAGTATTATTCTCAGACACAAGTTCATAATTAGAGCAAATGATACAAAATCTACAGGCAGAAAGCGCTCGCGTAGGACTACAAATGAACCTGCAAAAAACTAAACTGATGACCAATTCTACAAAATCATCAATAAAGATAGGAAACGAAAAGCCTGAATATGTAGACGCCTATATCTACCTTGGAAAGCAAGTATCATTCCACCAAAATAATAACATAGAAAAAATAATAAGGAGAATAAATATTTCCTGGAAGAAATACCGGGCTCACAAGGAAATAATGAAAGGAGACATGCCGCTTTCTATGAAAAAGAAAATAATGGATAGTTGCATCTTTCTTTACCTAAAGTATGGTTCGCAAACTTGGATATATACAAAACAGGCAAAAGAAAACATCAGAATATGTCAAGCTGCTATGGAACGATCTATTCTAGGACTCCGAAGGAGAGATAAAGTACGCCACACAAAGATAAGACAAAACAAACCAAATTGATTTCTTAATCCACTCGATGAAATTGAAGTAGAAATGGGCGGGACATCTAGCTAGAATAGAGGATGCTCGATGGAAGCGTCGAGTCGTGGTATGGAAAGGGCCCAAGGGTATAAGAAAACGAGTCTTGATGCTTCAATCTGCAAGAAAGCTGGTAATTAAATTGCATAATCCCTCGGGAAGAGAGCTTCGAAAGAAGCGCTTTGTGCCAAACCCGATCGAAGGGCTTCGCAATGTTTGGACATTGCGAACTAACCAAGTTAACGGCCAATGCCTCCCTCTTGGACTGCCTCCGCCCATCTATGAGTCAGGTAGTCCAGAAGACCACCAGCTGATCGGCCACGATGAAAACCGTATTGGCGATCACTAATCAGCTGGTGATCCTCAAGGTACCTCATGAGCTGGCAGTTTACAATGGACTCCGTTGTTTTGGAGAACAAGGAGGTGATAGCGATAGGCCTGATGTTGGACGGGTCTGAGCGGTCGCCTTTTTTAGGGATCGGGTTGACGAAAGCCGTCTTCCATGGTTTTGGGACTACGCCTAGGGAGTAGGAGTACTGGAAAAGACGCGTTAGAACCGGTGACAAATCTGGTGCACAAGTCCTCAGCACAATGGTGGGGATTTCATCACGCCCACTCGACTTGTGGATGTCCAGGGAGAGGAGTGTTTTGCGAACCGAGCGCTGTGTGAATCGCACCTCCTGCATGGAGCACTCACACCGCTGGATGATCGGCGGCGTAGTCCCCCCCGTCATTGAGAGTCGAGTTGGAAGTAAACCCCCCTTTGCGTCAGGGATCAGTGAGTCGTACTCCTTGTGCAGAGATGGAAGAGATGACTGAGAAAAATTCCCCTAGAGAGCCTTGGCGAGAGTCCAGAATGCACGGGTTCCAGAAGGAAGGCGAACTAGTTTCTCGCCAATTCTGCCTATATGCTCTGACTTTATCAATGCCTATTTTGAAGGACCTGGAGGCGGAATTATAGTTCTTTTTTAGAGCACTGGTGTTTACATCCCGGGACGTTTATGCGTCAACCCAGGGCCGGTAGCACTCCTGCTTATAGCATGATTAACGTGACCATAAGTCTCACTTTAGGTGAGACGGTCTCGATTGACAAATAAAAGCGTAGCATCATGCAAACTGTCATCCGTGCCATCATTATCGTGTGGCGGTCGTGGTTTAAAATAAGGCAACAACCAGTCATAAAAAAATTATATATTGGTAAAAGAAAAGGTCGAGGGCGTGGTTCCGATAATTTAAAAAATGGTGCCCGTCTGGCTTCACTGGCAGGGTCAGGTACTCCCCTATGTGGCCGCGAAGTGGTCGAGCAGGGCCGGGGGGTTGGACTGTTCACGGGGAGCGCCGTGGGCAGCTGGCTGTGGCGGTAGCGGCGTCGAGGGGAGGCCTAGGCCCTCTTAAGAAGGACGACCGCCACGGTTGTAGTCGTAAAATTGCACCCTGGAAACAACGTCGTCCACATTTAGGTCCAGGTAATAAAATGCCGCCGATTATGAACCCCCGGTATATCGCAGGCTAGCAGTAGGTGGGAGCACAGAGAGTAGCTGGCGGGTGTTCATAATCAGAACGGAGTTACAAGGCGGAATGGAAGGCAAGCGTCATAGCGGTGAGGCGCAAATTAAAATACACATGAATTAAAATTACGGCAAGTGTAAAATACTGTTTAAATGTACCAGGATAACTAATTTAGGCTGTGCATTGGTTGAAACATGATGGTGACTTGCGATATTTGATCGCGGTGCGAAATGTATGAGACGCCATTTTGTAACGGTACTTTTGCCAACGCACACAGCGGCTACATACATTACCTACATGCAAATAACACTAATAACGTGGCAATTAAATAGCTAAAAGCAAACAGCCTGGCATGATCAAATTACAATACCTATAAAACACTTTCACTACTTAAAACTAGGTAACGTTTCAACACTTACCCTTACGGGGTGCAAGAGGTCTCGGTGACGAGAATTAACGAAAAAACTATACGGCCACAGTGCCGGAATTATTATATTATTTTAAACTTTTTCCAAAATGGGATTAAAATTTGCAAGCGCGTACGAGGACACAAAGCAGAGCTTGTGAACGCGGCTGCAGTGGTAGTGTGCGCCTCCCAGGGCGCTCGGGCGGAGAATGACCGGGAGCGCGACGCCGTGGAATGATACCGGTCGGGTAAAACTCTGACGCGAAAGTTGCAAAGCGCATAGAGTAACGAAGCGTCAGAGTGTTTGTTCGAAATACAATATTTTAATATTTGATTTATTATTTAATTCGTTCTTTTAGTTTACTGATTTGTTTTATTAATAGGATACCTAAGTTAATTATAGAATTATTTTTGTTAATAACTTCTATTTTATTTTTATTTAGTTTATTAAATGTTTATTTAATTTTAATTAACCGTTTAATTATAATTATGCATACATGTACGTGCAACGTTACAATCGCACCGTGCGTACCAGGTTTGCCAGCATGGCCTGACTAGTTACGTGGTTATTCTGAAAACCTACACTATTGAACTTAAAGTTACGAAGTGACAATTTTTAATTAACCTACAATAAATTATAAAATAACATAAGTTATTTTTAATTAGTATTTATTTACTGTTCAAAAATATTCTAAATTCTCATTCTCACTTTAGATCATTAAAAGATTAAAACAACTATGTATTTTATTTTTAAAACTATAATACGGTGTTTCTGATTGAATTTCAGTAACGTCGGCCGTTCTCAACGGAGAATAGCCATCTGTGCAGGACAGAATTACATTGCCCAAATGTATGCGAAAGCCCAGGTCTACCCTACTCTCTCACGCTTATAGTCCGATGGAACGGTAATCAAAGACGACCGGAGAGATCAGGAGCAGGACCAACGGTTTTACGTGTTTCCGTAGGCACGGTGGTGAAACCCCGCCAACTTCAATAAGTTAGAAATCAATATTCCAGGCTGCTACTGAGAACTTTGTGATAGAAAAACTCAATAAATAATTCTTGGCTTAACTTGGGTTTCGAACCCGGGAGCACATGATCAGCAATTGCGTTTACAACTGTTAGACCAAAAAAACAGTAAAAATTGTTAAACTTATAATAATTTTAAAGGTTTAAAGGCATTTATTTTAAAGGCTCTAAGAGGAAAAAAATAAATGGACACTTTAAGCATGATGCTATTTTACAGGAGCGACTAAACCATGGCTGAGATTTGCCTCAGATGGGTGCCACAGAGGAAGGAATAAAAAGTTCCATACCCTGAAATACCAAATCAGCGACAGAATCAGAAACAACGTTGCGATCGACCGGCAAGAAGCAAACCCGCCTCCAAGGGTAGGATGCAAAGAAATAGATCCTATCCCAATAGGCTGACCTATAGTGCCAAACACAGTGGCAGCCTGCAGAAAGCAACCGCGATTTCAGCGTGAGTGGCACCACACTCAAAACAATGGTTCGAGGAGGCTAAAGAGGCGTCAACGGAAATCTGATATCCGTCCGGATTAGAGGACAGCAAAAGGTCCAACAGGGAAGGTGCATGATCATCCATATCTGGAATCTGCATAGGAGAAGTAACCAGTTTTGTCACGCATCATGAACAGATCTCCCCGCATGATCTGTTAAACGTAAACCAAGCCACTCAGTGTGGTGGGCGTTCAAATCGCCATGGATCACCATTTATGCGGAGGGGATCTGCTGTAGCATCGAATCTGTAGCCATTTTGACGTGGTCGAAGAGTCGGTCTGTTTCGGCATTACCGCTATGGAATCTATTGAGGCACCCGTAGACGTGCGAATGCTTGTCGCTGTCTAAGCGTAGCCAAAGGATGTACAGGTCCGTACCTTCAATACTGCCGAGGAATCGAGAACAGATGTCCTCTTTGACGTATATGCAAACTCAAGCTCGAGGCACAAAGGAGTGTTCCAGTTTATACCCCGGGTAGGAGAGATACGAAGCATCAGCCGGAGAGTACACCTGCGTCTCGGTCAGAAAGAGCAGAGCCGGCCTTGCCGTCTCGAGATGGTATTACGGTATGTTGCGGTTTTTATTACTCTACACTGAATGAATGTGTGTTACGCTATCATATTACTGATAATGATCAATTGCGTAACCAAGAGAGCAAGTTAAACTTCCGCTCTCCCGAGATCTGAAGTAGGATCTCCTGTTGTATATTTCCGACAAATATATATTAACAGAAAGAATTTTTTTTATTCAATATAGATTATAAGCAATACTTATTGAAAGTCACTTTTTTATTTATTGTTTGTTCGAGAAAAACCTCTATGAGTTTTTTTATTCGTTTTCTTTGCGTTCTTTTATCAATAATTCGAGTTCAAGCATAGCAACGCATGTATGGCACAGCTAGTTAAATTTATCAAAATAGGGTTTGTATTCCGTAAACGCACGATGATGCTTCTTAATAGACTAACGAAAAAGAAGCCACAAAAACGAATCTTAGTCATTATATAATATGTTTTACACCCTTGGTGAATACAAGAAACATTACCTGGCGCTAACGTAATCCGAGTCCCTACAATTAATCATCCGTTAATTCTGTATACAAATATAATTCCGTAGTACTTAGCTAACATGATACATGTATACTGCTTCATAAACTTGAAAGGTTTCGCTTGTAACCTATTTTAGCGATGAGATGAAATAACAACGTAATGTGAATTTGCTTAGTTCGCCAAGGTCGTGACTATGCGACCACGAGTGTGTCACGGCCTTTCAACGCACCAAAATGCCTTTGCGTTCGAGAAAGGGGTTTATATGATTTTCTATCAAACCTATTATAAATTATATATATTTGAATTTTTTTGAAATTTCGTAACTTATTTAGCTAAACTAGATAGGCTTCTTGGCGGTGAGAAAATAAAGATTGTGTTGATTGGACATAGGTTTTAAAATAGGTTTTATTTCACATGGAAAAAAAATATATATATATATATATATATATATATATATATATATAACAGACGGTCAACAGTATGAGAAAAGAAGAGAAAAAAGAACGATGCCATTGGTTAGCTCTTTCGTTTCTTTAAGTGTTGGGACGTTGGGACACTTAAATTCAAGTGGCAGTAGATTTGAAATTAGATAAAAGTCAAAATATGAAACACTTCAACTTCATCCCACGGTCGGACAGTGGCGCTACGTAAATTGAAAATCCACCCAATGTGGATGGGCTGGCACTTTAAGAGTACACTAATCGCTTATTCTTCCATACAAACGTAGTCTGGCGATTACTCCACTGTTTGATGGTGTAAGTTCAAAATAAAAAATGATTTCAATTTGTCTCATCATTATCTAACCCTGTATGGAAACAAGAAGGTAAAAAAGAGTATGTTTAAAAGTAATAAGCGTCGAAAATTCCAAATTTCAACACTAGTTTTAACACATCTTTGGGCGGAAATAAATACCATAAGAAGAACGAAAATTTCAAAACAGTTACCATACAGGGATGGATTTGTTGTTAAAAATGCAAATAATTTTATTTTAAATAGATACATCCAATAGATTTTTCATGACATCCAGACTACCAAAGGTCTGTTTATAAAATTTCTCGCGCTCTTTTTTGTTGTAAATCATCTTGCATTTCGCTACAAATTGTCATCAGTGGGACGGACGGAGGTGGGGCGCAGCGCGCACTCAAACATGCTCACTAGATTAGCCGCTGCTATCTATTTATGGTTGTAATACTTATATATCTACATGTTTATATAGAATAATTGCTTCCTTTTGTTCGTGTCCATTGCTGAAGCCGGGATGAATATAGCTGCTGAAATGTGCCCATAAGTTTGTTGAAGCACATTTAGTTAAAATTGAAAACAGGTAGGTACATAATAATGGACTTTCGATACAGGTAGTTAGTACATTAGGTACTTAACTACTTTCATTTGCTAACTAACGAAAACATTTCATAGATAAGCACGATTATCGAAAATCTTAAAATTATCTATTAATTTAATTAGTCCTTTCAAGAAAGAATCATACAGATGTGAGTGGAAAACTAAGTACTTTTTAGGATTCCGTACCCGAAGGGTAACCAGCAGGGCCCTATTACGGAGCCTCCGCTGTCCGAGTGTCTGTCAGCGGGCTGTATCTCATGATCCGTAACAGGTAGATGGTTGTAATTTTCACAGAACCTGTATTTCTGTTGCAGCTATAACAGAAAAAAGTAAAAATAAATTTGAAATTAAAGGATTTTCTATTAGAAAAAGAAACGTGTATTTTTTGATTTTTTTGATCGATAGTAATATGTATAGGTATTTAAATATTGTAAGATGGTACGGAAGCTCGGAAGTCCGATTCGCACTTGGCAAAATATTTGTTTATATTCAATCTTACCTCAGACATACTCATATTTTTTATATATAATTTACTATAGTACTATATAAGCTACTACTAAATAAAATAGTAGTAGCTTTGCTATCGTATTATAGTAGATTTTGGATTAGATTTAATTCATTACAGAATAATACAAACTACATAAAAACTAAGGAGCGCATCTACCTACCTCAGATATTGGGTTATGAATACAGATAAGTACACATAGGATTTAGTTTCTAAGTTGTACATATTTTATAGCCTTCGTTATCAATAGCATAAACAGGCCAAGCCCCCTAGCCCACAAACGTTTCGTAACGAATTTCTTTCTACAATCGCGCCTTTTATTTGTTTGGACTGACCACCTGACTCGTTCAGTGATATCATTCCCATACAGTTTTTAGTTTTCAACTAGCGATATCTATCATAAAATAAATCAAAAATTTATTTATATTTCGCTAATTGTGTCTGTACAGTGAATTTGATTTACAATCGATCTCTAAATTGTAGTTTTCTTCTTATTACTTACCTTGTCTAGACGTGTTCTTTGGACTTCTGTAAGGAAGTCTGTGCTTTTAGTATTCCGTTTATATACGTTGCTATTTTGATAGACGTTTGTACTTGTCCCTGCAGTGACACAATGCCTATTGTTGATAACTTTCTTACTAAGTACTAAGAGAATATTGCAATCCGCTATTGAACACAAACAATCAATAAACAATTTACAAACTAACATTTTTTATTTATATAATTAACCAATATAAAAGCCCCACTCACATCAAAATCGCGCTGTCGAAAAAGCAGTTGCCTGTGTGCTATTATAGCTAACTAGCTATGGTAAGTAAATACCTATTTAGAATACATAGGACCTACAGTAATATTTGCATAACCAGCAATAAAATACAAAAACATAAAGAAAACCTAATTATGTTACACTTTTTTGTGTTTATTTAAAAAATATATGTATATATATTTTAAGTTTTTTATGTTACCATTTTTAGTTGAGAGTTATGTCCCTTTAGTGGGTACAGACGTTATATTATATTGTGTACTTACTTACTTACTTATCTTCACGCACAATCCCTAACAAGGTAGCCAGAGAGAACAGATCGCCAAGTGTCACGATCCTTACATACCTCTTTCGCTTCTTTCAGGTTCATTAACTTCTTCATACATGCACGTCTAGGTATCCGAGTACTCATGACCTTCCCCTCTTCAAGTAATTTGCTCACATGGTCTTCGAAAGTTAGTCTCGGTCTACCTCGACACCTTTTAATATTTACTTTCGCGCTATATATTTTCTTCACCGTTCGGTCTTCACTCATTCGCTCAACGTGCCCAAACCATCGGAGTGCGCCCCTATCAATTTTTGTGATGATGTCATCTTTCAATCCTGCCATACTGCGAATCTCTTCGTTTCGCTTTCGGTCGGCTATGGTAATGCCGCACATTTTACGAAGAGATCGCATCTCCACTGCATTCAACTTGCTTTTATGCTTCTTCTGGCATACCTAGGTTTCGCTGCCATATAACAAAGTCGGCCCCAACACTGCATTATGTATTGTAAGGCGTGCACTCTTCAGGTGTGATTGCGTATAGAATGCATAGATAGGCGATAGCAGCAATCGCGGTTGATTTGCTGTCATTTATTGAAGAGTGCCCCCGATTTCTCCAAGATCCCATCAACAGATCCTGACCTGACCATCATCGATTACCGTGGGATTATCTGGAAAATATATACTTTCAAACAAAAAATAATTTTCCAAATCGGTTTAGGCATCTTCTAGAAATCGGAGGACATAACATAGATAAACAAAAACCAACGAATTGAGAACTACCTCCTTTTTTTCGAAAGTCGGTTAAAAAGTAGGTAAAAACAGATCAATTAAATTATTATATAATAACAACATCTACTTAAGTTCATATAAGAACTTTCATATAACAACTACAAAATTGGGTTCATAATAATTACGTTTCACACAGCATATCCTAAGTAATAATAACACCAATTTGTTTTCGCTCTCCTTTCTCTTTTTAAAATACGTTGACCCCAGAGTAGGATTTTCTCCTGTATCGTGGAGGCAGTTTACAAACATAAATTGCACAAGGACAAACATCCAGACCCGGAACAACTATTTGTAGGCCATACAAATATTTGTTCCGTGCGGGATTCGAACCCGCAGCCCCCAGCGCAGCCTCATTGCTAAGCCAGTGCGACACGGAGCTCACAAATGCCGTTTGAGTTTATGTTATTATTCCAAAAAGAATCGCATAGGTAGGTATGCGATGACGCCGTCGCGCATTGCGTCACTCGAGTGCGTATGTGTGTGCGCACTAGCTTCTTACTGCTCATCACAGCGTCTATCCCTTTTGCAAGTGATGTCGGCTGAGATAGCATGCATTTTTACCCCGCCCACCACTTAGTTCGTGCCATCGACTAGGGCCACTTTAAGGGATATTGAATGATGATTTCATTCAATATCACTTAAATCATCGTCATCACATAGTATACCACTGTAAAATAGCAGCTAAGTACTAATCTACTTAGACCTCTCCGTGCACAGTGTTTAAGCAATGAGTTGCGCCGCTGACGGTCGCGGGTTCGAATCTCGCTTGTCCTTGTGAAGTATGAAATGTAGACTACCTCTAAGATAAGTATAGGAAAAAACCCTAGTGTAAGGGTAATATTTAAAAAAATAATTAATTTTAAAAATGCTGCTGTGTTTTTAAGAGACCCTTTTTACTAGTAACAAAACATTAAATATTGAGTTGTCCTCACGGGTATCTACGAGCCATGCTGTGGCTCATAGTCACCCACTTAATATCATATGGATAGTGTGCTTTGTCAACTTTAGTCCATAAAAAGTATATAATGTTGTTATAAGTTTAAGCAAATACTGTGTATCGACATAAATTATAATAATAATACATTGAAATATTATATAAGACTCAAATAAAAAAGAAACAGGTTTTGATTGAGCTCTAGCTGCTTAACTGGGAATCCTGTATATCAGGAGATAGTCTTCTATGTACAAACAATATTAAAGTTTATAATAAAATTCAAATAAATTTATTGACATTTTACTTTAATTTTATTAACTTATAGTAGTTAAAATTATTTGGAGTAAATTATTATATTAAAAATTAAAATTAAACATTAAACACTTAAAATAGAAAATTGTATAATATTAAGTAATATCATCATCATCATTACAGCCCTTCACAAGTCCACTGCTGAACATAGGCCTCCCCCAAGTAATGCCACAAAGCACGGTCCTGAGCCACCTGCATCCATCGACTTCCTGCATGTCTTACCAGCTCGTCACTCCATCTTGTGGAGGGTCACCCTACACTACACCAACCGGTACGAGGCTGCCACTCGAGAACTTTTCTTCCCCATCGGTTATCGGTTCTTCGAACTATATGGCCGGCCGATTGCCACTTCAGCTTACTAATCCGTTGGGCTATGTCGGCCACTCTGGTTTTACTGCGGATATCCTCATTTCTGAGTCTATCACGCAGAGAAACTCCGAGCATAGCCCTCTCCATAGCTCGCTGAGCGACCTTGAGCGTCCTCATACGGCCAGCAGTGAAGGACCACGTCTCTGATCCGTAAGTCATCACTGGCAACACGCACTGGTTGTACTGTTTTCAGAGATTGAGTTACCTGACGAGAAGATATGTCGTAATTTCCCGAACGCTGCCCAGCCGAGTTGAATCCGTCGATTGACCTCTCGGTCGAAGTTGGACTTACCTAGTTGGACTATTTGTCCCAGGTAAACGTACTCGTCAACTACTTCGAGCATAGTGCTCCCCACAACTACCGGCATAGGTGTGACATGGACATTGAACATAATCTTTGTTTTGTCCATGTTCATCTTAAGACCTATCCGTTGGGTGACACCACTGAGGTCATTGGACATAGCGCTTAGGTCCTCCAGCGATTCTGCAATAAGGACTATATCGTCAGCAAATCGAAGGTGAGTGATGTACTCGCCATTGATGTTAATACCGTATCCTTTCCAGTCCAGTAGCTTGAAAACGTCTTCCAACGCAGCGGTGAAGAGTTTCGGGGATATAACTTCACCCTGTCTTACACCTCTCTGTAGTTGGATAGGTTTGGAACTCTGGTTCTGTAGTCGGATAGCCATCGTAGCCCTACTGTACAAACACTTCAGCACCTCGATATACCGACAGTCAACTTGGCACCGCTGAAGGGACTGTAGCACCGCCCAAATTTCGACGGAATCAAAGGCTTTCTCATAGTCCACATACGCCAGGCAATGTGGCAGATTGTACTCCTCGGTCTTCTGTACAATCTGCCGCAGGGTATGTATGTGGTCTATGGTACTGCAGCCTTTTCGGAAACCGGCTTGTTCAGGAGGCTGGAAGTCGTCGAGTCTGCGTGCGAGACGATTCATAATGACTCTCGAAAACAGCACGTAGACGCGGCTCAGAACGGAAATCGGTCTGTCGGTCTTCAAGTACCGGTGTTCCACCCGCTTTCAGAAGCTCTGCTGTAATTCCATCCTCGCCTGGGGCCCTGTTGTTTTTAAGGTGCTGGAGAGCCATTCTAATCTCGCTCAGACTGACGTCCGGGATATCATTGGAATAGTGTCGGGTAAGACTTGCTCTTGTATCGTTACTCACACTTGCGTGTGGCTCCAACGATGATGTGTACAGCTGCCCATAGAACATCTCAATCTCACTCAAAATCTCAGGTGTCCCGGAAACGATGCTGCCACACTTAGTTTTCAGCTTTGACAGTTGGCTCTTTCTGGCAGATGTACAGACTCGACAAAGACTTTGGAGCCCTGGTTCCGCTCGATCGCTTCTTTAATACGAGCAGTATTAAAATTGCGTAAGTCTTGCCGCATGCATTTGGAGATCTGTCAGTTCAGTTGCCTGTATGCTGTCAAATCTGTTGACGATTGCAGCCTCATCTCCCGTCTAACAGCCATGAGATTAAGAGTGTGATCGGAGAGTTTTTGTGTTCTTCTGCGGCGGGTCTTGCAGAACTTAGCTCCGACCGCATGGAAAGTTTCCACGAGCTTGTCATTCATATCGTCCACTGCATTGCAATCTTCTAGGCACTGAAAGCGGTTACGTAACTCGAGCTGAAAAGTCTCGGGATTCTGGATTAGAGCACGAGGGGGACGGAGCGTTGACTTCATTAGACGAGACCTCTCCAACTTAACGTTTAGGTTCAGTGTGCCTCTAACCATTCGGTGATCGCTGCCGGATTTCACCCTTGCGATCACTGAGACATCACTGAACAGTTGGCTTCTAGTGGTCATAATGAAGTCAATCTCATTTCTTGTCGAACCGTCGGGGCTCGACCAGGTCCACTTCCTGTGGGGCCGCTTCTGGAAGAAAGAGTTCATCAAAAAGAGTCCCTCTTTCTCCATAAAGTCAGCCAGCTGCTGGCCCCTACTGTTCTGTTGCCCTACTTCAAATTTCCCTAACTTCAGCTCACCGCCTTCTCTTGTGCCTAGTTTTGCGTTGAAGTATCCCATCAACACCGTGTAGTGGGTTTTGGAGGAACGCATGGCTCTAGAATTATCCTCATACATTTCCTCCACCTCACCATCGGGATGTGCCGAGGTTGGTGCGTAGACCTGTATGACCTTCAGCGAATACCGTTTGGTGATTCTGATTGTCAGGTACGCGACCCTCGTCGACATACTCCCAATCTTTACAAGGTTGTTGACGAGAGACTGGTGGACGATAAATCCAACAGCACCTTGGGACAGATGGTCACCCTCCCGGTGACAGAACAAGTTGCCGGACTCGAGGATTACCGTGTCCTCCCCCTTTTTTCGGACCTCATATAATCCAATAATATGCCAGCGCAACTTGTCTACCTGTTCTTCCAGCTCCAGTATCTTCTCGTTAGTCCTCAGAGTGCGTGCGTTATACGTTGCCAGGTCGAGTCGTCGTGGTGGCAACCGAACCTCCACCGGAGATTCTTAGCACCCCCTGCCCCGCCGTTACCATGGTAGCCACCGTAGCCAGGAATAGCGGGGCCGCGGGGGACTGGGGGCCGTTTATTTGTGTCGTTGCTCATGGGGGGATATTTGCCATAGTTGCCACGCTTGGCGAGCGGGTTGGCAACCGCAGTTTTTTATTATGTTATTGTTGTTATTAGGAAGATGCTGCTGCCCATCTCCTGCCTGTCTCCCTCTGTCGCCTCTTACGACACCCACGGGAAGATATGGGGTAGTGGATATTCTCAACCGCCACTGCACGACAATGGCTATTAAGTAATAATGACTAAGTAATATGACAAATATGTAGGTATATATGTGTTTTGTGTATTGATTAATATTATGTAAAATCTTATCCAACAAATTCCCACAAAAACCCAATAAGAAATCATTATATTATGAAGTAGTATAGTTATTGCGTGAAAGTGAAGAACATTCAATAGATTTTCGCAGCTCGTGATCGTGTTCACTTAGTCACAATAAAAGTAAAATAATTTCGCGGATTCAGTAGAGTCTCGTATTTTGATTTTCGCTCGACGTTTTAAGTGCTTTGCTCTGCTGAGAATGAGATTAGTGTCATCAAGCGTCAATGAGCGACATCAACCCACATTACTTTCTGTTTTATATCGTTTTATTTACTTTTATGTAAAAATTATTTTAAACGTTTAAAATTAAAATAAAACTTTAAAATATCTATATCCGATTATTAATAATAACAAGCAATAATGTCCATGAACGAATTTCAGTCACGGTGGCCAGTCTCAATGGAAATTGGCCAAAACAGGTCTATACTCATAGCCCTATGGGTAATCCGACATAACCGGAGGAAGATCAGGCGAAAGGCAAAGCCAAAGGCTTTTCGTTCCTTCCGAGGCACGGGGGTTAAACACGGCCATCTTCCTGACTCTATGCTGCTACAAAAAAAATTCAAAGGAAAACCCAATAACTGATTTTGGCCCGATCCGGTATTCGGACCTTAAACCTCAGATCAGTAATCTCGTTTACAACCACTAGACCAACAAGACAGTATTTCCCATTATCACATTATTGTACATCACACTTTATGTATTCAACATCAATATCATCTATGGATCATCACTCTATGGATTCTCATACTTGACAGGATTATCAATTGATGATGAGGTAAGAGAATCCATCACCTTAATATCAGACCATTGATGCCGCTAATGGTGGCTTCTTATGTTTTTTTTTAATTTAGGGTAAAAATCAAAAGTCGGGCACACTATTCACCCAATGGTGGAGGGTGCGACCACCGAATGTACGAGCACACAATTCATCTGCGTGTTCATACAAATCTATTGGCTAAAGCACAAATAATTGGCTCAACCGTGAAAGGACGACGCTCTCACAGAATGCCAGCTTAAAATTAGTAGCTTAACTTTGCTGTGTTTCATATGATACATTTCATAGATAAACGGAGACACTTTTTACTGGATACGACGCATTTCATCTTACTACCCAGGGGCATCAATGTACCTGCATTTTGATTGCTAATTCAGGATAAATGTAGATGTATATGGGCCACATTATCTACTTATCTTTGAGAGGAATATGTGATTGGTAGTTGTATTGGATATAAAATAATAAAAAAAAATTGAGACGGAAAACAAAAATTTGTGAGGGTACGCCTCGTTATAAGCGTATAAAAATGCTCGCAACGTTAAGAGTATTCTGAAGTAATATGCTAATTTTACGAACACACACCGACTTTGAAGTATGAGCAAAATAAACACTCTTTATTATTTTATGTCATCCGATTTCGTTCTCTGTATTTCTCTGTTTTATTTTATTATTCTTCAAGACACGTTTTTTGTGATGTTGACGTTTATCTGAAATACGTTATGTTAAATTGCCAATCTTTTTTTTAAATATTCAAGATATAATATCCTAACTCTTAATAAATAAAAATGACATTTTCAAATATATACGAATACATTAAGAACTTCACTCTCACAATATTGTTACGAGCTTAGGATTCGTGACAATAAAAATTGCCGATTGAATTACCGTAATTAACACTTTAATTCACTTTACACTAATTAAACTTAAAACACTAATAATTAATCGGGGAAGTATTGAACACAGAAAATTCGAGTGTGCGGCTTCCAGAAAGCTTAGTTCTTCAATTCGATACTAGATGGCGCTGTCGGTTGAAAGATTAGTGGTCATTTTCTGGAAAGCTCTCTCTTCGCTCTGTTACCCGACACTAGATGGCGCTAGTGCCAGATGTCAACTTAGCCGCGCAACAATATAACAGCGTGAATTAGCATCGTAATGCTGCTGCGTTTCATATGGAAAATGACCAGAACCGGAGACACTTTTTACCGGTAACGAGGCATACCATTTTAGGAGGAAATCCTCAGGAGGTAAAATGGGTCTAGAGTTTTTATTTCTTACGATAATGTTTGTAGATGTAAATTGAACACAGAATCTTCTTATCATATGGTTCGAAAAAAATACAAGTTGTACAAACTACTTACAAAACCTGTTTAAGAAGCAGCTTAGTAGCGACCTATAGTAGTGTTTATTTTTCACTGGATTGACCCTGGGTTACTCGCGTACTGCGAAAATACAGCGAGCTTTCAGCCAGGACAGTAATCAAATAAAATTTTCACCCATTATTTTTGACACCGAAAGTTCTGACGGACAGACTTACAGTAAGCTCATTATCATAATAACTTAATACTAGAAACCAGGTCATTTCACCGACGTTAATGTTCAGCATAAATATTAATAACTTCTTATTTTCTTGAATTTCATTTTCTATGAAACAGTAAGGAGACAAATGAGCAACCACTGATAGCAGCGGCAGCCTTATGAATATATTCATCGAATGCTAATTAGGTAGATTTTTCCATGAGTATTATATAATTGTTAAATAAGTTTAGATCATTGTTAAAATCATACAAACTTGCTTATTTTTCTTAGAACAGCATTAACGTTAATTAGCATTAAGTAATTAGTCGGGTATTTAAAAATTTAAATATACGCGGTAAATTCCATAAAAACTAGTATTATTTCAAGATTTTATTGTATTTTGATAACAAAAAAATACATATAAGCGAATGTCGGCAGCGTGAAAATTACAATTATTTCAATATATATTACTCGAAATTATTTACGTATTAAGATAAATTATATTCACACAAAAACTTCTATTACAATTTTATAATAAAACACTATACTAAAACACAAATAAAACAATAGAAATTGGTAAGTAGTAGTAGTAGAAATAAATATTCATAGATTATTACAAACGTGACTTTCATTCCACTAGAGTATAGAAAATTTCATATTGATTCTATAATGCCAAACTTCTTCATAGAAAAGTAATCCATAAATACTTATGTTTATAGACTACCTGTCGTTAAATATAAGTATTTATGGTAAAGTATTCTCTGTATATAAGTTTTTATAGGTTTTAAGTGCTTTGGGTGGGTGCGGTCACATTTGACTTCTTGAATTTTGACGGAATATCGAAGCGGTCAGATTTGGACGCTTGCCGTTTGAGAGGTTTAATTTTAACAAAATCAGATTAACTCGTTGCAACGGCTTTTGAATAATATTTTAATGATATTCTGATCTTATCTACAAGACTATAGGGTCACTGAATTTCTACGCTACCACCCATTATTCTTAAAAAAGGAAAATATGTTTGAAGTGCTTACCGCCTAGAAGTGAAGGTGGAAAATACCTAATAGTCGTAAGGTGGAGAAACTCACAGGTTGCACGTTTTCTACAGCCGTAACTTTTTACACAGTGATGTGGTACAGATATAGGTGACTTTTGAATTACCTAAATGTAGTTTTCTTATGTTATTTTCATAGTACATTGGGCAATACCTGCAAAAGTGAATATTTTTAAACTATGCTTTAAATACTACAATAGGCCTATAGCCATGAAATAAGTTAAATGAAAGATATTAGAGAAAATACTTCTATGATCAATTACAAAGAAAAGACGAAATAAAATCATATTTCTCTTATCACCAATAAGAAACTAAAGCAATCTAAGTGACTTTCAAATTGAACGGAAACGTCATAAATTATTGGGTCCTTACATATGAAATTAGCGTTTTGTCGTACTGGCCACTTTGATCTTAAATATCTCTTTTTAGTTGAGAATTCTAAATTCAAATTCATAAATTCATTTAGCTGGTACATTTGAGTTTTGAAAACAGTCATTCATTTGTTTTTCCGTCATTATTTTTTTCTTTGGCGTCGCTTATTACTGCACAATGAAAAAACATTAAATATTGGTATATTTACGACTACGAGTTTTACCGTGGTACAAGTGCTGCAGAAACAGCTCGAAGGATTAATGATGTGTACAGCGCTGGTGTCGCAAAAGAAAGCATGGTACGTTTTTGGTTGCAACTTTTTATTCTGGAAATTTCGACCTTCTGAACCAACCCCGTGGACGGCCGGAAATCAAAGTGGAAAATTAAGAATTAAAGGCTATTTGGAAGTGGATCTATCACAAAGCACTTCAGAGATAGCTGCAGGCTTTGGGGTAACTGATAAAGCTGTATTTATCCAGATGGTGTGGATGGTATTGGGAGGTTTGCCTAATGTGTCTGCATTTTGATAACTAATAAAGGATATTTATAGATCTCTATGATTCACAACTCTCATTTACAGGAAACATTCATTCATTCATCAGGTGGGCTGTGTGCTCTTTTGCCACCTCTATCCTATAATAAACAACGTATCACAATTAACGTACATCAACAATATACTCAGATACTTAATGATTTCTTATATTTACGCGAATACTACACATTGAAATAATACTAGTTTTTACGGAATTTATCGCGTATATTTAACTTTTTAAATACCCGACGTTTCGAACGCTTTACAGCACTCATGGTCACGGGCGGGACTGAGATGTTCAACGTCCATATGTCATAGTTAACCGCGGTTACGATAGATTAAAATTTAACTTTTGTTCCGATCTATGCAGTATGAACTTATGGTATCTTGAAGTCTTGCAGTTGTATGCTTGGGTTGGGATTTAATTTTATTTATTATAGGATCCCAAGCATATGGTAGCACCCAGCCATCTTCTCTATTGAAATTAGGATGTTTCTTGATTTCAATAGCCTCGCGAATCATCCTTGGAAGGAATCGGTGTTCTTTAGCGAGAATTTGCGGTCTATCAAATCTGATGTAGTGACGGGGGCGATCCTGTACGTGTTCACAGACTGCAGACTTCCCGGAGCGTCGATTTTTCACATCAGCTATATGTTCTTTAACGCGAGTTTTATTGATCTTTTAGTTTGTCCTCTGTAGGAGAGACCACATTCACAATCAAGCTTGTACACTCCTGCATCTTGCAGAGGGACATTACACTTGACTGATGGTAAAAACTGACCAATATTCTTCAGCGGCTTGAAGTATGTTTTGATGAAAGCGCGCTTCAAGATGTAGCCAATCATGTCAGTGACTCCTCTAACATATGACAGTACAGCAGGTACACCCTCGACTGTGGCCGGCTTCACTCGTTCACTGTGACGTAAGCACGGGACTCGAAGCTTGTTGTCTTGCAAAACTTGCTTGACATGGTGGAGCTCCGCAGCCAGGTGTTTACTGTCACAGATCCCTCGTGCTCTCTGAAACAAAGATTTACCCACGGTAGCTAACTGTGAAGGATGGTGGTGAGAATCACCGTTTAAATATCTATCTGTATGGGTCTTTTTTCTATACACAGTATGGCTCAATGTGTTATCAGGATTCCGAATTACTAACACATCTAGAAAAGCTAAGGAATTGTTTGCCTCTAACTCCATTGTGAACTGAATTTTAGAATTTATAGAAAATACGCTGATTAGAAGATTCTAAAGACCAAGAGCGCAAGATATCTAACAGCCTTAAATTTCTTGAAGAGATGCCGAGACCATAATCTCATTCCTACGTGTGTCAAAATATCAACCAAAAAGGACGTTCGAGGAAGCGCTAAGATCTTAAATCAGGCGAGTAAAAAGTTGTTACGGACGGTAATCCAACAAAAACGCTCCGATCTATATGACATAAACAAATCCATATACCCATCATCCAGTGAAAGAAAGTTTTAACGACGTTTGACTATATTTTTTTGCATGGAAACATTAAATAAACGCGAAATTAGTAAATATAACGAATGCAAAGACAAACATATAGAAAAATATCAAAAATTAAAGAAACAAGTCAAATGTCAAACATCTGAATCAATGCCAGAACCAAAAGCAACCATTGACAAACCGTAGACAGAGAACCCTATAGACTAACGATTAGCGTGGCCTCGAATGAGAAGGACGATAAAGAGGTGAAGTTGCTACCTAAACAATTTTACCCCAGTTTTATGCGCTTTGTGGGAAACTCAATTTTCAATCGACTGAAAAAAATAAATAAAAATCAACGTTTGTATGTTTGTCCTCAATGCGTTCCGAAATCATTAATCATATTTTGATGAAACTTTGATAAAGGACAAAATGGGGGCGCCCGTGAAGGTTCCTGGCCCAAACAGTCTATAGCCACCTATATTTCTTTATACTTTATGTGGCATTGCAACGCATGCCTCGTAACTACAGCTAGTTTTAAATAAAATATAGGTACAATCACACCAATTATTTTGTTATTTGTTATTAGTAGAGTACTTATTTCGCGGACATTGGTGTAGTTGTATGCTTAAAATAATATTGCAGTTTAATTTTAGTTGGTAATACTTTGCATATGACTGTTTATTGTCCCACATTAACTAAATTAAGTTTAATTGACCTAATTCAAGGAAAATACTATCATTGTAGTCATCAACTTTACTTTTATATTTGACTAAATACCTAATTCCGGAGCCGTAGTAGCTCAGTGGTTAACGCTCGCTGTAAATATAACAGAACGCGAGTAACCCGGGTTCGATCCCCGCCGGCACCAATGAAATTGTTAATTGCAATTTTAAGTGCTGATTTACCACGTGCTCGGCGGTGAAGGAAAACATCGTGAGGAAACCTGCATGTCTGAGGAATAAGAAAAAAAATATTTCGAAGACATGTGAAGGTCGTCAACACGCATTTGGGCAGCGTGGCGGACACTTCCTTGCCCTAAACCCTCTCAGAAATGAGGGGAGGCCTGAGCCCAGCAGTGGGACGCGTATATAGGCTGTAACTTCACTTTACTTTTTTTACCTAATTCAAACTCTGAAAACATTAGATATGTTTGTCTTAGCTAATGTTCAGAGTTTGAATTAGGTATTTAGGCACGGTTTGTCGTGTTTCCTAATGAACCAATTATGTATGCCACCGTAAGATTGTAAGCACCTTCAGTTCATAATAAATCTCGTTAGAATATAAAGTTTTGATTGATTGTGAGCGGATAATAAAATTCACAATATAACGCAACTATTTTCGTTAGTTTATAATAAACCCATGTCTAGCCGTAACTTGTGAACGACGTGAACATGCGACCAATCAGACGGACACTGTTTTCAATCCTACGGTTTTTCTGCTGTGATAATGTCGTCCGTTATATTGTGAACTTTTGCTCCGATTTCTCGCGAATAAACGTGTTATTCAACCAATCAACTCACACTTCGCTTTCCGTGGCTCCAGTTTCACAATTTTACGGCTAAACGTCGATAGATTATAAAGTAACGTAAAAAAAAATGCGTTATACTATGCCAGACCCACTCAGCAGATGTAGCCTGTAAATTTCACAGTGCGCGAGCAAACCGGGTTCGATCCCCGCCGGCACCAATGAAATTGTTAATTGCAATTTTAAGTGCTGATTTACCGCGCGCTTGGCGGTGAAGGAAAACATCGTGAGGAAACCTGCATGTCTGAGAAATAAAAAAAATTTCGAAGACATGTGAAGTTCGCCAACTATTCCTTGCCCTAAAAACCCTCTCAGAAATGAGAGGAGGCCTGTGCCCAGCAGTAGGACGTATATAGGCTGTTATTTTACTTTCCTTTTTTTGTAGAAGACACAAGTAGTGTGTCTTCAGGAATAATTTTTAAAATTATTTTTAGAAAACAAAAGTGTCACTAAAACGTGAGTGAGGATAGAATTGATGATAGTGATTCATTCTAATATCACACAGAGATTGGAACATAAACAACATAGAAACAAACCTTCAATTGGTTTAAAGGGGATTGCCCACTCTTCATAGACATTTCGGCCATGGGTGCCCACATATAAAAGCATATAGATATGATAATATACAATTAAAAGAATGAAATGGTTAAGAAATTGGTTTAAAAAAAGTCGGGAATTTTAAGATATAAAAGTTTTTATTTTCACAAATACAGTTTTTTAACAACTAATTTTACCGATGTTATCGCGTTTAATTTCTTTGATTTTTAATTCCCGACGTTTCGGGTGCTTTCCAGCACACATGGCCATGGGGGATTGAGGTGACTGGTGTACCGAAATCAGTGTTAACTTGGAGTAACTTCAGCTTTTTAATAACTATTTATGGTCCGATCTACGCAGAATGAACTTACTGTCTAGAAGTCTTGCATGGTATGCTTGGGTTTAGTTTTAATTTTACTAATTACAGGGTCCCAAGCAGGTGGGAGTACCCAGCTTCCTTCTCTATTAAAATTAGAATGTTTTTAATTTCAATAGCCTCACATATCATCCTTGGCAGGAATCGATGTTATTTCGCGAGGATTTGTGGTCTATCAAATCTGATATATGTATCTTCTTCAGCGGCTTGTAGAATAGGAGCTCGCTTCAAGATGTAGCCAATCTTGTCTGTGACACCTCTGACATATGGTAGTACAGCAGGCACACGCTCGACTGTGCCCGACTTCACTCGGTCGGCAGAACTTGCTTGACGTGCTGAAGCTCGGCAGCCAGGTGTTTGCGGTCACAGATCCCTTGTGCTCTCTGTAACAAAGAGTTGCCCACGGTAGCTAACTGTGAAGGATGATGGTGAGATTTACCGTTTAAATATTGGTTTGTATTGGACTTTTTTTCTATATACAGTGTACACCTATGGTGTTAATAGAATTTCGGATGACTAACACATCTAAGAATGCTAAGGAATTATTTGCCTCTAATATAATATCATAATCACTGAATGGAATTTAGCACAGACTGGTAGCAATGGATAAAATCCATTGGTTTTTTTTTGCGCCCGAAGCAATTGGAAAGAGCTACCCTTTATGAAGAGAGGCGGAAAATGCATTACGCATACCACGATAGCCGGTCTATCGTGGTTATGAAGGGACTCACTGCCTACCGAGGGAACCTAAGTGATACCCTCTAAAAACCGCCTTTGGGGACTGGCAACTGTGTGTTTAAGCTTTTTATGCCGTATCGGAAGCGACCCTCTTTTGGGAAAAGAGGGCGCAGGAAAAATTCATAATTTCCTCTCAAATAAGCTAGCAGGACCTGTCGGCAGATTCCCAGCACTCCTACTGTGGTGGAGGGGGGGGGGCAAAGGCCTTAATAGGCAGACTTTGTCATAATGAGATGTGTTCCAAGGGTTTGGGTATGAAAGTGAAAGTCACATTCATACCCAAACCAGGTAGGAGCGTATATGCAAATCCTAAATCCTAGAGACCCATTAGCCTCACATCCTTTCTCCTAAACACTAATGTGTGTAAGGGAATTAAGGGGGTCGACGCAAATTAACTTAATTATTATTATATTATAGGACTTATATATAAGTTTTTATTATTGCTTGGCTTTAATAATCACATTATTCCTGCCCACACGCAAAATACACGCTTAGACGTGGAGTTGCGGAAAACAGCCCGTCGTAAACTAACTAACTAATATCATAATCAAGTTTTGATCAGATCTTTATTTATTTTATGATTTTTTTATAGGATAGCGTGACAATCGAGCGCACAGTCCATCTGATGGTAAGTGGTTGCTGTGGCCCATAGACATCAACATCTATCCTCGATTACGAATAAAAATACAGATGCGTTGCCACCCGTGAATACTAGGATGGAATGCCTCGTTGCCAGGGTCTCTGGTTCTCTACACTTCCTATCCGAAACACAGCAGCATTAAGCTACTATTTTACGCTGGTACTCTGTGAGAGCGTGGTCCTTCCCTGGTAGAGCCGACCCATTCATGCTACAACTACAAGTGCAGCATGACCCTACCACGTACGAAAAATCTTATCTTATATATACAATCTTATACAACATTTGTATCATACACAATCAATACATTATCCAGGAATTGAGCAGGAGGCGAAATATTAGACTGATGCCGTGCCTAACCCAAATACCAAATTACTGTCATAACATGGGCACAGCATCCTACCGTTCGACGGCCGACAATACAATTGCAACAATACTTTTTAATTGCACTTCTACCAGAATCATTGCCACTAATTAAAATATATATAAAATATACTTTACGACTGATGTGTCGACTTGCGATTCTAGCCCTAAGTAAAGAGCAGCTAGGGCTAAAGTTTATTCCTTCCGTAATGCTGCTCCTGTGGTTGTTACATAGTTCTATCCGATAGCAACCATTAAATCTAATATGCTCACCATAATAGGAGCGAGCTTGTTTAATTGGTATGTGCCACAAGCAATGAATATTAAATCATTGTAAGTTAAAACAGGAAATTCCCTAACATTTTCAGAATCTACATTTATATTTCTAAAGTCTGCCCTAGCTCTATTTAGATTTCGTTGAATAAAACTATTATTTACGGATTTTATCGCGTTTAATTACTTTAATTTATTTTTATTATTATCCCGACGTTTCGGGTGCTTTACAGCGCCCATGGTCACGGGGAGGACTGAGATGTTTGACGTCCCAATGTCATAGTTATTTCGGCTACCTTCAGTTTTTTAATATTAATTTTTGGTCCGATTTACGCAAAACGAGCTTATAGTATCATGATATATATATATATTAGATTTCGTTCCCTAACATACTCAGACAAATCATTATTTGTCTCCATATTTTGGTGAACTATTTCAAGTATTTGAGCCGCATCATCCCTGTCCCTTATTTTAGTGTGGAATTTATTAATTAGAGCAGCAGCCACAGCAAAGTCTATCATCAAATGTTTAGAAGCCCTGTTAAAATAATTTTGGCGAAATATTTTAAATTGAGTTTTAAAAATGCCATTCACCACCTCGACTACCCATCGACACATAGTCACGGCTCTGGACTTATTAGCTTCTCTAGTCGTTAACTGAGATTCACCATCGGGTAGAGACAAAGGTACATGAACCTGATAACCACAATGTTCTAAAAGAGGTAATGAATCCCTAAAGCCTCTATCTAGGATGAATACATCTCCAGATTCAAAATATTGCCTTAATGAACTGGATTCATTACCAAATTAATTTTTTTATGATATCCGCATCTGAGGTTGTGCAGGATAAGGGCCAAAAACATCTATGATGTAACCATCACTACACACAAAAAGGAAAGGCTTTATTAGATTGCTATATTTGTGTAATGGGTAAGTTTTTTCTGATGTAAATAATTGGAACTTTTTTCTATGTGTATATATGTACCATTGGCAATTATGACAGGCCTCCTATTTTCTCCCCCATAAAGTCCATTTGGAATGAGAAGATTTTCCCTTGAGCTATTTCTGCTAGGGATAAAGAAAAAAAATCCTATTAATTATTTCACGGGCCATATTTATAAGCCGCTCTAATGTGCTTCTTGGCACTTGCAATATTGCTGACATGCGTTCGTCACTATCTCCTATTCTTAACTTCATTAAATATGCAGCAAGTGCAAAACAACCCCTATGTTGTCAAGTAAACAGTCTAGGAACTACAGACAGAATTTGATGGTATTGTGCCTTTGATAAGCCTAGATAATAATGTACAGTGTGCTCAGGCATACTGTCAATATTTTCAAAGTCTATATGTTTGTGCATATTATCTTTCAATAATGTAGCAAAATCTTCAATTTGTGCTGCACTAAATGTTTTAATAGGATTATATATTGATTCTAAAAGCAAATCCCAAGAGCTACTATTTAAATTGTAGTTACAGATTCTACATTCTGGAGATACATAGTAATTGTAATCGCAAAAAAGACGTACCCGCAATGCTGTTGTAACAATGAGTCGATTGGAGTCGTTACAACCAGGAAAAAACATTGATTTTGTTATAGTGGTGCTCTTACATAATTAGGCAGCAGTAAACTGTGTGATATATGATCTAAGCTTTGTTGATCTGGGTGCAATACATTACCGACTTCAGATTGCAACGAGGATGAACTAGATGATTGAGATGGTTCCCGTTCTGCAGCACTTCAATGATGCTGCTCTATCAAACCTACGCCAACTATTATGACACACACGAGATGACGATGGCAACTGAAATAATATCCCCTTAAATACAAAAGTGAAAAAGTGAACTAAATAAAAATAAAATAGATTTGTTTCCTTTAAACTCAAATACATATAAAATATTTATCAAATTAATTGTTACTGCACAAAAGCAGACTTAATGGCCTATATTATTTAATAATTAAGCACTTAAAAACTACCAGTAGTCCAAAAACAATGAAAAATCAATTGTCTCATTACTTGGTAGTTGGTAAAAACGGTAGCAGTCTACCTGGTGGTGACAAGCTAATCTTATCGCCATGTTATAAATAAGCTTGTATGTTTGTCAGATATAGTTTGTGTGGATGTAATCAGAGTAAAAACATGTATCACTATCAGATATGAGCACACACACTTAATAAATTAAAAAATGTTGAACACGTACCCCAATTGGTGCAATTTGATGGGCAATTTCATTCCTTATGAGTTCCTCACGTGGAGAATCGGACCCAAATAATGTGTGTGATCTTATTCTCAAAAGTGACTTGCCACAGCTGATACATACATGTCCATCACTAATAATTGGTGAATTTTCCTGTTTGCTAGTTGGATGTCGTATTTGATTCCAGGCTGCAGTCCAACATGCGTGGCATACTACACTATCACTCGAAACGTGTACCTAATAAAGAAGCCATAATTATTATATCTATTGATATAATTATAAGACAACTCAGTTAATAAGCATTGCTGCAATTGTAGAATGAAGAAAAGGAAGACATGACACATGATTGTAACTATTTACCTGCTGTGGCCGAACCCATTCTTGTATAAGATTTCGCAGTTCTGGAATTTCCAACAAATGCCTTCGTGTTTTCGCTATATTTAAACAACAATTTACACAGCGAAAATGTCCTCTTGAATGAGTTACCGAGGGCTGGGAAGAAGTCTGGCCGGCGTGGAAGCTGGGATCATTGTTAACAGTGGATATCGAGTCCAAGTTCGTGCAGGGGTTATTGAAGGAAGCGGGTGCGGGGTCCATGTTCAGGCCGTGGTCAGTAGGGTGGGAAAAAATGTCAGAGTCCATAAGGCTTGTTCGTTACTTCGATAACAAATTCACAAAAATAAAAACAAACAAAATAACACGCAAATGAATTCTACATGTGACTATTTATATATAGATATAGTTGTGAACTGAATTGTGATTTCATTCTATGACAGGGCCTAGCTGTCAGACTCGATGTTGCCACTTAACTGACATAAAATCGATGAAAGGATATCGATTTTTATTCGATTAATAATATCGTTAAAAAAAACAATCTTTGAGGCGCTTTAAGTTCTGCACGCTTTTTAAAATATATTTTCCTTTATTTATTTAAATGCTATTTGAAATGTATTTTTAAGAACAGTTAAATTGTGCAGTAGCGTTTTGTTAAGCTTTAACCTTTTGAGCGCCACGCCAAAAACGCATTACCGTGTCCTGTACGCCAAAGCGCCAAAACAAAATAGTGTTGCCAAGAGTTAATATATCGATAACGTAAAATAACTTGTTTTTGTTGGTTTTTTATGCTATAAATGACTCTTAATAAACTCTATGTTTTATTTAATCTTGTGCTGTCTTCCACTCTTTTTATATATGTACTTTGTACATATAAACATAAATAAAAAACAAACAATAACAATAAAATAGTAGTAAACCACAGCACTACTCTCCATCCTAATGACGACACTGTCACGACTGGACGACAACGGCGTAGCTGACCTGCCTTTTTGAAACATTCCTAGAATGTTGTGTATCGATTTCAAAATCGATCTAACCGAAATATACAGACATCGATTCGTAATATTTTATGTGTCGGGGAAGGCGTAGGCCAAGTGACGCACAGAAGAAAAGTCTTACACTCTTATGACAATGGGGATTTGATATGATGCTGATGCTGCTAGATGATTTTGAGACTGAGAAAGAAAATGGCACAACACAAAATGAAAAATTGCTCTTCACACCTTAAGTAAAAAAAACATTAATTTTAATTTTATATTATTAATAAAAAAGGTACATAATTATTCATTAATCAACAATTGTATATAATTATTCACACTAGGTAAATCAGCCTTATAATATTAAAATCTTGGTCATGGAATAAATAAACATAATTGTTCACCAATCAATCAAAAATTCAATTCATCAATCAAAAATCAAAATTCATCATCATCGACGCTTTCCAAAATCCCAATGAGTTCTGAGGAATCGTTCATGTTGCATTGCTCTACTTTTCTCGGTAATCACTTCATGAGGGTGTCGTCTATCCTTGATCACGGTGCCCAGATAACTGATTTTCGATGACGCGCTAAAGATGCCCTAGAGTTGAGATATTAGATTTATTATGTGACGATGATCTGATAACATTTTTTTATTCATGTAGCTAATTTTAGTTTTATGTTTCTAATTTCTAATTTTATTCAAATATCAATAATAATAGAAATAAAAACACCATTGAGCTGAATTTTGGATAGTTTTCAAGAAATCTATGCCTCCCGCGTTTGACACTAGCGGTTGCTGGGTTATTCTTATTTTGAGGAGTGTAGAATTAAAATACCTGTAATAATTTTCCAATATCTATATTTCATATTTTTGAGAGCCGGGTTTTTTGTTAACTATAGACGTCGTTGGCGCGCAGGGCCCGCAGGTTTTGGTCAAGTATAGGCGACTTTGGCGCTCAAAAGGTTAAAGAATTCATGGTAAATCAGCTGGAAACTAACTTGTTTCGTTATCATAACATGATTCTATTTTAAATGTATTGTTATAAACAGATAAGAATAACTTAACCGATCTTCTTTGAAAACAGATAAGAATAACAGTTCTTATCTGTTTTCAAAGAAGATCGGTTAAGATTAACAGTTAAATTGTGCCGTAGCTTTTGTTACTCTCTAAAGAATTTATTGGAAATCAGCTAGTAATTCGCTTGTTTAATTATCATAACATAATAATTATTTAAAAATTATATTAGCACTGTAATGATGACACCGTAAATAATCGATCGAAAAAGAGAATCAATTTTTTAAATGTGTTTTGTGATTGGCAACACTTTTTTTATTCACAAACTAATGACATAATGATTTACCTAATTTTTATTATTATCTTTTCGGTACTTTTAATTTGTGCAAAAATATTCCCATTGTTTGAGGATAAATGAATACCGCGATTAATAACCATAAATAAAGATATAATTTTTTAACAAATGCACATTGTTGGGCGTTCCATGGCCGAAAATGGGCAATGCCCTTTTTATAATTACACACACTTTGTAACATAATTACAACACATTAAGCAGTGCCTTTGTACAAAATTTCTTTTTATTTTTCATTGTAAAATACTTCGTGTGTACATAAATTGTTAAATAAATAAAATAAATAAATAATTGCAACACTTTCATTATTTTCAATGTAACATTTTTATGGCACACTTTTATTATTGCCCTGTTTCAGTACTAAAATAGTATTAGTTTAGTATTGAAACTTCTTATTTTTTCTTTCGGCTCAAATTGTTTCGTCGCATGATGAATTCTAATTTCAAAGTATCGAGCCAAAATAGTCTTTATCAATAAAATTCTATGGTTACCAATGAATGGCTGTCCATCAAAATGGTTTTTGGTGAAAAAGTGTTGACAATTTTTATAAGCATAAGTTATAAGATTCAACATTAAATTTTTTTCTGCAAAGAAAGCCTTTTCTTTATTGAAATACATCCTGAATGTTCTTTCTGCCACATTACAAATATTTACAACGTCTGCAGATGGATAAATAAGGCCGCCCTTATTTTTTTTTTCAAAATAAGGCCCGGATATTTTTCGCTAATGAGTGCAAGAAGGCAATCTTGGCACTTCAAAGATTGTCTTAATTTTCTAATTACAAATCCACCGATATATGGAATAATTTTCTGAGTATAAATTGATAAGCGGGAAGTGTCAGGCAAGTAGTCATGATCGCTAATAAATTTATCGTTGACGTTAAAATCTTCTCAATTTAGACTTTCTAATTCACTTGTACGTTCGGTATACGCATTTAGTTTTGTTTCGTACCGTACTTCAGTGTGCGTTAAGATATTAATTTCCTCCAAGGGAATACAATTTCCCAATGTTATATTTTTAACTTCCATATGTACTACTAATTTTTTATAAGCACTTTGAAACTGAAATGCTGTAGGGTTATTATTATAGCCCCCCTTAGAACGAATGGAACTAAAAAAATATTCTAAATGATCCTGGCTGAGCTTATAAAAGGGTAAGAATTTTAATTTTCCAGTTAATATGTAATCATTGTAAATTTCTTTTAGGCTTTTGATACAAATAAGAAGACGGAGAAAGCCAACTTCTCTATTAGTATGCAGTATATTTGTCCCTTCTAAATAGGGACCGTTGATATATTCTTCTATTACCGTTAAATAATTAAGAATTGTTGCGCCATTTTTTTCACTAACGGGCTTTTTGTATCCATATGCGTCTAAATTACGGCTGTTCAAAATGTCAAACACATTATTTATTTTTCGTATAAGTCTACAGTCGTGCTTGATCCCGAAAAACTAGGTAGTTTTAATTCCTTATTACAAAATTCTATTGCATCGGCAACAGAATTACTTAGTGTTTGCGCCGCAAGTCTAACTTTCATTATTTGTTTTTGAAAATAAACATGTTGCCGTTTAATGCGATTAGCTAAATGTAATCCTTTGTTTTCTTGAATGTTATGCAGCTCCTCAATATAGCGCCAAGAAATAGTTTCGCCACATGCATTGCTAAGTTGTTTTTTCTGGCCCAAAGTATTTCTAAATAGCTTTAACATGTGTGCAGGATCTGGAATTATTACTGTTTTCTGTTGATTTATTTCAAAATATGGTACAAGATTTCCGGCAGTATCAAACTTACATCCTAATGTTTTCGCCATTATAAAATTGGCAGGACAACCATCGAATGTCAAAGATAATATATTAATGCCACACTCAAATAACACGTCAATGCACTGTTTCACCAAATTTGCTTTTTGATCGCCGTTACAGCCATCAATAAAAAAATACCCAACAGGTATTTTCCACCCATTATTAATACTGGTTACCATGAAAACCAAAGCTTATTTAGCAACAGCAGCGCAATCGGAGTCTAAAGCATCCCCATAGTTTACTAGACCTACACACTTTTCACCATTCCAGTGTACATGCTTTCTAATTGCCATTTCGTCCATACTCAAAGCACAATGTAATTCTTTGTTTTTATTTTTTGCAAGTAATTTGATGCAATTTATTGCTTCCGTTGTAAAGCCAGGGTTTGCATCAACACTTTTGTACCACGTCATACTGTATTAAATTGCTCTCTTACATATCTATACGCTCGCGGACTTATGAAATGTAAACACAGTACAAATTTTCGTAAAGTCGGAGAGTATTTTCTGCCACAAGCAGTGGGACATAAATATCTTTTTCAAAAATCTTTATTGACTGGGTCAATCGATTCTAACAAATCTCCATCTTCTTCACTGACGAGGAATTTCGCTTTTAGTTCCGCAATCACGTTCTCCAAGTTCACTACTTTCTTCGACAAGCGCCTACTTCTTTCACGAAGCGCTCGAAGTTTTTTCAATCTATCCGCTGATTGTTTTACAGTGCGATTCAGCTTACTTTGTAATGCTGGAATTCTGTAGTCTTGTGATGTTCCCTTTAAATTCAAAACAATTTAGATTACCTTCGTGAACGTCAATTCTAATACATTATTATACTAAGTACTATATTTTAGATGAGATGATTAACATGTCCACTAAAAATATTGAGAGTTCTAGTTAGCACCAAACCTGTACTATTCGAAAATATGGTAAGTCTCAATTTATTACACCCTAATAGTAAATCTTCTATCATAGAAAATGTGTGAAAGTAAGGTTTCTCTTTATTGTATTCAGGCTTTATATTATGGACGTCAGTAGAGCAAAAACCATAGTTTATACGTATAAATAAACTATTTAAAAAGGGTTTTAACGTCTCGCAATAGTATCACACACATAAAAGATACCAACTTATTATTATATATAGCCTAAAGATTTTTCGAAATCCTAAACCGAATCAAGAAATGTGAAAAAAAATGTTGTTTTGATATTCATGTTCAGATCATTGGTTCTGTTAATGTAATATTTAAAAAATAATTGTCTTAGAGATGTGCCAGTCGGAAAAAATCGATTCGAGTTAACTCAAGTTGAAATTCAGGTAACTCGATTTTGAACTCGAGTTACAATTTCAAATTAGCTGAACGAAGCTGTGTCAATTTATCACATATTATTTTTCTAATTGTTCTTCCATCCAAAACAATTATAAACTAATATATTTCTGGTTTGCGTATCGACAATCTTAATAAAGTAATATCACTAACGTTGTGACGTAAGTCTTATTGTTATTAATAATTTGACTATTAGATAGTATACTTAATGTAAATTGATGCAATTTGATATTACATAATAAACATATAACGTAGTGTCAATTTATCATATTACATAATAAATCAATAAATTGCTTGAATTAGTAAGTCGATTTCATCACTAAATTGTAGACAGACTGCATTGGCCGTAAGATGCGACTTGAGTAGAATTTTGTGACTCGAGCCACTCAGGTTAATTTAAATATGTATGTCATTCTAGTTGTACACAAGTTTTCGAGTAAATCGACTACTTACAGACCTTACATCGAGTAAAAGTTTATCACTAGAGTTGAACCATTTTAAAATGTATACCTTTATTAAATAAGTAAAATATGGCAAAATGAAATTAAAATATTAAATATATATATATATATATATATATATATATATATATATATATATATATATATATATATATATATATATATGTATATATATATATAATGCAAATAAATAAATATTCTCATATCTTGCTAACCATTTTCTTCACAATACTCTTTTTTTTTTCAAATAAAATCACACTGACCGTTTTGATTCGTTGTTTCATTGTTATTATACATACTTTAAACAAACAAGTATATGTTATTAATCAACTTTTTTGATATGCACTACTTACACGAAGTAACAAATAAATAATCAGCAATGATAGTACAACCACGATTTATAAATCAACCTAAGTTCACATTTTTTTACAACACGCCAGATGCAAGTTTGAATTTGGATGCAACCTGTGATGTCACCCGCGGCGACTTATACCACAAGTAAATTAGTGAAGTGATATCTATCTAGCTCCCTCCGAATCCATACGATGTGCCGAGTTGATTCGGTAAAATTTATTTTCCCTTGATTATCGAGTTGAACGATTCACTCAAGTGAAATAAAACATTGCTCGTTCGAGTCGAATCATTGTGGTATGAACAAAATAAAGTCTGTGGTTATCTGGTTTACAAGCATTACAAGACCAATGTTTAAGAGAATATGGATATTATCAATTATAATGAAGGTTAAACAAATATTAATTTACACATTACGTATGTATTTCTCTTTTTATTTTTTGTGTTGAAATTCGCAAATAAAATACAAATAACAAACAGGTCTAGATAATTTGTTAAAAGTGACAAAGTATTTAGTTCATGTTATTATTAAAATCTAAATTATATAATAAATGGAATAAATACACAAAAGAAGGTATTATAATATTAAAAGAAAATTAGAATGTTTGGATCGAGGGATAAGGACGCTTCTCAATTTGATACAACTTTATCGGTTTTGAAGAGCAATTCATTTAACTGCATTTGTGTACAAACCTTATGTACTCTGCAAATTGGTTAATACTAAATAACTTATTTTTAAGCCAGACACGGATCCTGGATTTATACCAGACATAGATAGGCAATATAAATGGTACATATATTTATCTGTAAAAATGTAGTAATTATTTGTACTAGAATCAAATATAAAGTTTGAATAATAATAGTTTGCATAAGAAAGTGCAATGTTTATATATGTTATGCTTAGACAGATGTGTTGTTCACTCTGCAGAAAGGAATATAATTTTGTCATCTAGAATCAGATGTACTTAATATAACAATAATATCTTTTTCTCCTATGTACATGAAACCAGTGAAAATAAAATGTGAGGCAACTTTTACTTAGACAAATATCGTTGATGTTAATCAACAATTACTTCTTCCGTATTTGATCAGCTGGAGCTGATTAATGCTGTATAATAATTTCTTTTTTATTTAACATATGAACAGGCAGGTAAGAAGATAAGAAAATGCTGACAGAAATATGTAAATATAGTTAATTGACATAGAAGGCATAGTCTTATTACATATCTCTTATTATTAAAATGTCCTTTTGATTCCTATATACTTAATATAGAAAAAATAATATATTGATAAAAATTATTATATGATATAAGAATTATTATTTTAGTTAAGACACCTTTACAATATTCATTAATTTCTTTTCAGGTGGATCACTTAGAACTAATCTGTAGGCCTTGGAGGCTGAAAGACAAAAAGTTTATGGATATTATCATATCTCTTATCATTGAAAATGTACATTTGATTGCTTACAAAATCGTAAATGGGCATGTTACCATCCAGTTATTTTCAAAAAACTTTCAGGAATATATCCAACATGAAAATGTTTCTACCTATGTCCATTATAGACAAAACATAAGAAACCATCCAACCAATTTTAATGAAAATGTTTGTGTGTTTGAATGGATCCCTAGATGGTTTATATTTACATTTTGACTCTGTAGATGGCACTGTTGTCGAGATCCATAAATCACCAGTACAAAGCTGAGGCACATAGCTAGTAATAAATACATTTAAATTATGCCTGTGTTTTTGTAATCCTTACATAAACGGTTTAAAACATCTTACTTTCCGTACTGCTGAACATAGGCCTATGTTCAGCAGTGGACTTGTGAAGGGCTGTGATGATGATGATGATGATGATGATGATGATGATGACATCCTTACTATTTATCATTATGTAATAACATGGATAAACATGTTAATTTTATTATGATATATAAGTACTCACTAATCAACCAAAACATATTGAAACAAAGTTTTGACACCACTCCTGTCTGTCTATCTCAGTCAATCATAAAGTCTCAGTCTATCAAGTTCAAACACTTTATTAAACTAAGTTTGTATAAAAAGGATTGCTATAATATAAAGGAATTTATGGATGATAATAATGTACATGATTTTAAGCTGTTATTTTAAAAAAAGTTCTACTGGGTATTTTGCTGGTTCTCTTCAGGAAAGAGGTTTTTTCCGAACCAGTAGTAAATTAAAAAAAGTGACCTTCAATATGTATTATTTATAATCCAAATTGAATAAAAGATTTCTGTTTCTGAACCTAGTGTGTTGATTATAAATATAAATTAAATATTAATATTATAAATATAAATATACATATTATCCCTTAGCCATCTTGGTATTTGGAATTTACACTTACAATCAATCAATACATGTCAAAAATAGAATCCATACGACATTTGTGCACAGACAGGCAGTATGTTTTGCCGGAACTAGTGAAAGGTATTGCATAGATTTTAAAGTATCTATAAATGCTGAATATAACTATCAGCTTTGTGTTATATGTACTATTATTCAACTGTGCACTATTTTAACTTATAATACAGATGAATATTTTTTTGAAAGCTTATTTACTAACTGAAATAAAATGTTAATTTATTGTGATATTGAGATTATTAAGATTAAGAACATAAGGACATATAATATTTTCTTCTTCTTGGCGTGTCGACTCTGGCTTATATAATATTTTAAATTGGCTATTCGTGTACACATGATTTTTAGTTTTTCTGTTACAATGCTGACTTTATGTTAAAGAAACCATTTAAAAAAGTAAATTTAGACTTACTTTGGAAGTTGATGCTATAACATTGCAATCTATGTCCTTAAGAATATTAACAGGAGCTGCAGTCACTGTAATTTCAGGTTCTTTAGCCTGAAATAATCATAAAATTATATTTTCGGTCCTAGAAAAAAAATTATAAGTTATAACTATTGTTTGCCTACAAATCAGACTAAATTAAATACATACATCATCAATTTCATGTTATTTGACTGCAGAAATATACAAAGGTAGTAATTATGGTGCTCTGAGAATTTCAAGTTGAGAATGTCTCAAATGCAATGTAAAGCAAAATGTTCAAACAACATCATGCATTAGTGAGGTTGGAGACATTTTCAACTTGTGATTCTTCTAACTTCTAAGGTGATTCTTCTTGTATTTCAAGAACTGACTTATTGTCCCAAAATTTGTAATACAGTGTAACAAATTTTAAGAGTCTTGTGCAATGCCTATTGTAACATCCGATATAGTTTTTATTTATATCAACATTATTTTAGTTTTACTTTAATATCAAAATAAAACAAAATTATAAATATTGTAATTAAACATATAGTCTATCTATATTCATCAAATGCCTTGTATGGTATTTTTTCTATCTAAGAAAAATATTACTTTATCTACATTGGTCTCATCAGTAAAACTCATGATAGGTATTTACCACAAATGGAACAGCATTAGTGAGTAAAACCGTCGTTCTTTCTAAGCAATAGATTTGGAACAAAATGTTTGCTGCATATTTTTGAAGAAGTTTTTGGTTTAAAATTTATACGGCCTGTGGCATCAATCCACCGCATGCGAATTGTTTCTTTCTTGGGAAATCTGTGAAAATTACCATTTCTAGTCAAATACTACACCCATAACGCTTCTACTGCATTTTGGTATTATTTGCAAATGGGGAGATCATCGTCGAATACTGGAAACACCCATTCAACTTGGTTTTAGGTTATACAATAATCTTTATGACTTTTAAACATGTTTAGATAAAATTTAAATGTATATTATATAGTTCTGTAACCAAATTAAAAATAACTATTTAATTGTATACGAAATAACAGATAAAATGTATAATGAAATAATGAAATAATATACCGGTGAATTTACGTTCACTATCACTTTTACATCCTACGACACTACATCTTACCATTTTTAAAGTTTTTAATTGTTCTAAGAACTGAACTGAACGAGATTCACCAATCGTAAGCTCACAAAACACTTTTTTCTCACTTAAACCCGCTTAAACCAACTAGTAAAGTCCTTAGGTCGCTACGCTGTGAAAGTTGTTTAGCAAAGAGTAGAGTTTGCTAAACAAAAAAAAACCGGCACGGAGAAAGTATGTATGTGAAAGTCGATGTAAAATTTTATGGGAGAAGCCACTGGCTCCTGAAACACAGTTTTATACTAGTTTTATACGTGGTAGAGCCATGCTCTAGTTATATTAGTACATAGTAAAGTTGTAGCACGAATGGGTCGGCTCGACCGGGGAAGAACCACGCTCTCACAGAATACCAGCGTAAAATAGCAGCTTAATGGTGCTCTGTTCCGTATGGTGAGTGTAGAGAAACGGAGACCCTTTTTACTGGAAAAAAGGCATTCCATATTAGTCCTCAATGGTGACAACGCATTTGAATTTTGATTTGTAATTGAGGATAGATGTAGGCGTCTATGGGCCGCAGCAATTACTTACCATCGGGTGGACTGTCAGCTTGTTTGTCACCCTATGCTATAAAAAATATGAAGTCAGAATGTGTCAAACGCATTTACTATAATTCTCAATTCTGTGTTCAGGTCTGTAACTTAATGTACGGTAGTAAAAGTCCAGTGTCAAAATTAGATGAGAGTTAACTTAATGCTGTAAAAATGGTGACGCTGCATTATAGGGTGAAATTTTTTTCATGCTAGATCCATGCTGCAGTCATATTATATCTCTCCAGACAAAAAAGCTGATAGAAACTGAAAAATAAAACAAAGTTAAAAGGGAATAGACCCAGATGTCAATCTTTAAAAAAAATACTGTATTAAAAGCAATGTTTTCATTGATAATAAAATAATGTCAGTTGCAGACTCGAAATTTCTTCGTCTATTCGATTTAATATTTCTTTAAGGAAGTGCCGTCTGTTATTCTTCACTCCTATTCCTCTGAAAAATATCAGCGTCTGCAAGTAATGCAATAACAACTCGCTGTCGCCTCTTTCCCGACTCTCTTTTCATGATTTCTTTGTTGCATATTCAAATAGTTTACTTACAGTATTTCAAACAAAGAAGCGAAATTAAAGAAATAATAAAAACAATATATTCAAGTCGAATTCACAAATGAGAATATTTTCAATTTAATTTTTACTGTGAGTATGTTACGCGATGTCTTCGTTAGTTAAAGTCAAAGTTAAAGCTACTTTTTTCTGAGAGGTTATTAGGGCAAGGAAATATCCAACGCGCTGCACCAATGCGTATTGACTAACTTCACATGCCATCGAATTTTTTTTCTTATTTCTGAGACATGCAGGTTTCCTGTATGATGTTTTCCTTCACCGCCGAGCACGTGGTAAATTAGCATTTAAAATTGCCATTTATAATTTCATTAAATACCGCCGGTTGGGATCGAATCTGGTTTGCTCGTGCAGTGTTAAATTTACAGCGATCGCTAACCATCTGAGCTACCACGGCGCATGGTATTTTATATATATATATATATATATATATATATATGTGTGTGTGTGTGTGTGTGTGTGTGTGCTATATGTTTTACTTTATTTTTTTTATTACATTTTAGCAATTTATATAATTTCACGTATTAGTTATTTTATTGCATGTATCAAAATGATTCTATTCTATTCTGAAAGCCTTTTCGTTTAATCCCACTTTATAATAACTTTCTACATATCCGTATTAGAACCACGCTGCATTTATATTATTGTTGTAGCACGAATATATAGGTTCCACTGGGTCTTACAAAATACCAGCGTAAAATAGTATCATAATACTGCTGTGTTTGTAGTGAGAGTATATAACCGGAAGCCCTATTTACTGGAAATGAGGCATTTTGTTTTAGTCCTCAGGAGTGACAACGCATCTGCATTTTGATCCTTAATCGAGAATAAATGTAGATGTCTATGGGACAAAGCATCCCTTTAACATTAAGTGGACTTTGTCTTCTATTGTCACCCATATACTATAAAAAGTTGTATTTATTGTAACCGTATATACTGATATTAAAGTAGAGCTACTAAAACGCAAAGCTTGGTTGTGATATCGTTGGAGGTGTGCTATTGCTTCCAATCTTCTGTTTGAAAATAGTTTTTAAGGATTTTTATATTTTAAAACATTTTTTACCAGATACCTGGAATATGCAGATAGGTCATCTAAGATATCCAGATAAATTAAAATTACAGATTCAACTAATAAACTTGATTACTAAGCGATTTATTATGATATATATTAAGCGAGATAATGAGCGGTATGATGAAAGTAAATTTGAATGAATATGAATGAATGAATATACTTTTATTGTACACCACGAACAAATATACAGATAACAAAACAAAAGCAGATTATATGAAATGTATAATGAAAAGTAGGTAGGTGGTGCAATATAAATATACATAATATAATATCAATGCATGAGATTTATAGACGATACATGCAATAAAATAACTAATACGTGAAATTATATAAATTGCTAAAATGTAATAACAAATAAAGTAAAACATGTAATACACACACACACACACACACATATATATATATATATATATATATACATATATATATATATATATATAAAAATGTGTGTATATATTATATGTTTTACTTTTTTTTATTACATTTTAGCAAAAAGTGTGTGCATATTTCTCTGGTAGCTCTACTTTAATATCAGTATATACGGTTACAATAAATACAACTTTTTTATAGTATATTGGTGACAATAGAAGATAAAGTCCACTTAATGGTAAAGGGATGCTGTGTCCCATAGACATCTACATTTATCCCCGATTAAGGATCAAAATGCCGATGCGTTGTCACTCCTGAGGACTAAAACAAAATGCCTCATTTCCAGTAAAAAGGGTTTTCGGTTATATACTCTCACTACAAACACAGCAGTATTATGATACTATTTTACGCTGGTAAATATAAACTTCTTCATAGAAAATTAGTCTCTAAATATTATAACTTTTAATGGTGTTTAGTACTGCGGGTGGGTGCGGTTGCATGCGACCTCTCGAGATTTTCCGGGCGACTGCATCGGATTTTTATGGGGATCGAAGGGTTAAGGGGGAAATATAACCTCAAATGGCTTAGCAAGATCCTGCGTTATGCCGAAAGTATTGCAGCATTAATTTTGAAATAAATATATGGTAAAGTTGAGGATTAATATTAAGGTTTATGTTAGACGAAAACACGATTCCGTAAAATTTTCTCGATAGAAAAAAAAATCCAAAGTTACCTCCAAACTGAACAATAAACCGCTGTTATTCATAAAATACTTTAAATAAGATCATGAAACTTTGCATACTAACTGAACTAACCATAAAGCAGTGCCTATGTTATTTACTTTTTTTAAAATATCATTATTTTCACTGTAAAAAAAAATTACATAAACTATCGGCGCGTTAGCTTGGTTCCTGGCAGGAAAATAGCATGCAAGGTATTTTTCTCAACGTTGGGTAAACAGAAATCATGAGTTTTTCATCTCCCTTTAGCAGGCCGACTTTATTACAGACTTCACCTGATTGTAAGTAACTGCTGCTGCCGATGAACACCTGCATCACCAGGGGAAGCGCAGGTGCATTGCTGGCATTTAAAACTAGAATAGGCTCTTTTTTTGAAGGGTCACAAGTTATATCGGTCAGGAAAAATCAGTGGTGGTTATCAATTCCACAAATAAGTTGTGCAAGAAAGAAAAGTTTTAGTAAATCGCACAGTAGTGGACCGCGATCATAGTCGCGATGAGTGATGGTGAAATTTAGCGGCTGGAATTAGTCAGAACACCTCCTCTTAGCACTCTTCGAAGTAGATTCGATAGAATCTGCTAATTATAGCAACATCTCTTTGCAGCAAGTCAAGCCTAACAGAAAGAACTTGGTTATCGATTATTCAAACCGTTATGAGCTGAATGCGATTAAGTGGAAGGAGCTGGCACTGGGATGCCCAGAGATCAGAGCAGTATTCCTTATGAGGCTGAACTTGCGTTTTGTAAAGTTGCAAGCGGTAAGGCGGTATTAAATTATTACACACAATAAAAGGGGTTGGTAATTCAAAAACTAGTTTGTAAGATAGTTGATATATTTTATTCCACTACCTACATATAATGCAATATTGTTATTTCTTACGTTAAACATATATTGATTTTGTATCATGTCATCTATTATACTACCGATTTTTGGTTCACGAGCTTATCGTATAACTAAGTGTTATTTAAGTTATATATTTACTCTCATTTATTAGATTTATACAATAGTTTAATGATAAGAATAAATAAACGATAATAAAATAATAAGTGACGTCGGAAACTGTCAAGCATATATCTTATAAAATAAGTATAAAAAATTATTATCAGTTATTACTCATTGAAATATTATTAAACTGTTATTTTATGATATACGAAGCAATATTCACATTCTATGGAATAATTATGTTCAATCTTGGATTAATGTTTGAATTCATCAGAATTGAATAAAAGGCCGCTGTGATGATTAGATCAGTTAGTTGTCTTAAAAACCGCCAACAAGTGGACAATTGAAAAGGGGTAAATCTGCTAGTTTTTTGTATGCGCTGATAAGCCTTTGAGCTATATAACCTATTCAATTGAACCGAAATACTTAAGCTACTTAACCTATTTATCAACCGACTTCAAAAGGAGGAGGTACTCAATTCGACTGTATGTTTATTTTATTTTTTTACTTCAGAACTTTTTTGGGTGCACAGATTTTGATGATTATTTATGTATTTGAAAACTGATGTATTTCGTGTAGTCCCGTATAAATTTAAAGATAGAAAGATTAAGATAAAACGAGTAGTTTTTGAGTTATTCATAAATAATGCGTATTTAGTTGACTTCGAATACATTGAAGATGTTTTCATTTTATTTATATTTAAGTGGGTGATGATTTGTTATAATACTATTCATATTAATGTTTATGCCATGTTTAATCTATGTATTAATAATTGTATAAAATAATATATTTTAAATTAATTTTATTTAAAGGAAAAGTCCCGCTGGATTTCTTGCTGGTTTTTCTCAGGACAGAGATTTTATCCGAACCAGTGGTAGAAGTACTATGTTCAATAAAGTAGTTCTATTATATTCTCAAGCCTTTTCCTGTAACTCTACATTTATTATTAAAACAATGAATTATAAACTATATTTAAAGCTGTTCCTTGTGACTCTATATTTTGATAAATCTAACACCAGCATGAAATACTGTCCTGCTCTACAAAGCACGCCATGCTTTTTAGCGGCCTTCCCTTACAAGTAACCGCAGAACTGAACGTCATTAAATATGTTGACGCTGGAGATTCCGATGCTAACTGAGGCAACCAGTGCCCTGAAATTAAACAGGTAAGACTAAGGGGTTCTTTATAGCGGTAAACGCACAAACTCGTGTCGTTTCAGGATCGAACTAGGCTATATTTAGTCGCCCCAAATCTGAGTCATCCTGTCGTTAATTTTAGGAAAGGAAATGACAATCCAGACAGTTTATGTTGGGATTGGTATTATACTAATAGATACGTGTAAGTGTATTTACTATATTTGATATTATTACTGTGTTTATCTCCACGATAAGCAAATAGGTTTATTGTTTATTTGTAGGAAGGACTAAGAAGAGTCATAATTAAAAAAATAATATAGCTAAGATCCCCATTATAAAATAAAATGTTATGCCTTACCTAGTTTGAATAGCACCTTCCGCCCTCCTTTAATTGCGTGCACTATTCCCGTCACCACTAATCCCAGCACCATCATTACTAGCTCCCAACATCAGTACCCAAGGAAAGACACAACACCATGGATAATACGACATGTGTTTCGTCTCTAAACGAGGCATCCACAAGTAAAGTGGACTCTATGATAGACTTTAAGATTTACTTATGGGGAAAGCCACCGCAGTACACATCATTTTATTTTATTACGCAGGTCTTAGCTAATTAATTTTTAAGATCTTAATGGTTTTCACAAAGTAGCAACTGATTCTATTTGCGACAGCTCAATCCTTTTGAAAACGCTTTTTAATTTTATCTTTTGTTATTAACTTTCCCTTAGTCGCAATTTTTAAAAAAAGTATTTAATTCTTTTTTGATGAAAAAGTCCATTCATGGGTTTCTTTAAAAATTTTAATTTTCTTTCTTTTCGAATAAAGCTACTTTTATAAATCTTATCGGGTTTAAACTACTTATTTTTTTAATGTTTTATTGAACTTTATTTGTATGTATGTTCTGGAGTTTTGAGTCGATATTTCACCAACTTTCACTGAAGATATTAGGCTAAAATTTGGTTCTCATTACAACGCATGATTATTTAAATGCAGCCATTTTAAAACCAATATAAAGCACGTTATAAAGTAGCGATTTATTATTTCCTCAAAAACCCCTATGATATGTACATCAAATATGAGGCCTTGAAGGTTCGCCCTTATATACAATAAGTAAAGTGACAATGGTCTAAATCTTATACACAAAATGGCGATTTATAATTTCCATAGTAACCCCTACGATATGGGTATCAAATGAAAACACTTAATGAGCGAAACACAATAAGCAAAGTGACGTCATTCTAAATTAAACATGACGGACGTCAAAATGGTGATTTGTAATTTCATTAAACCAATGATGTTTTTTTTATAGGAGAGGGTGACAAACGAGCACACAGTTCACCTGATGGTGAGTGGTTGCTGTAGCCCATAGACGCCTACATCTATCCTCGATTACGAATCAAAATGAAGATGCGTTGTCATCAGTGAGAACATAGATGGAATGCCTCGTTTCCAGTAAAAAGGGTCTCCGGTTCTGTACACTCACCATACGAAACACAGCAGCATTAAACTACTATTTTACGCTGGTAATATGTGAGAGCGTGGTCCTTCCCCGGTCGAGCCGACCCATTCGTGCTACAACTTTACTACTAATATAACTGCAGCATGGCTCTACCACGTATAAAACTAGTGTAAAACTGTGTTTCAGGAGCCAGTGGCTTCTCTCATAAAATTTTATTATTAATTTATGCCGTAACATAAGGTACATTAGAAGCTATCAAACAGAATTTCTTAAAACAAGAGTACAAAAAGTAATTTGGTTTGGTTTTCGGTTATGTTCACAGGTGACCCATATAGTTAAGAACGCTTAATTTTATTATTCAAAAGAAATGGTTTCAATAGATTTAATAACATCAAAAAGGGTAATAAGCCAAAACCGGAAAAGTATCTGAATATATTGTTGACGTACGTTAATTGTGATACGTTGTTTTTTATAGGATAGGGGTGACAAAAGAGCACACAGCCCACCTAATGGTAAATGAATGTTGTGAATCATAGAGGTCTATATCTATCCTCTATTAGTTATCAAAATACAGACACATTACGCATCACTCCTGTGGACTAAGGTGGAATGCCTCGTTTCAATTGAAAAGGGTCTTCGATTTCTGCATCCACCATACGAAGTAAAGTTTCTTTTTCATGCGGATATTCTGCGAGGACTTGGTTTTTCCCCGGTTGAGCCAACTAAATCGTGTTATAACTATAATATAGCTGCAGTAAGTATAAAATGTACTCACAAGAAGTTATGACTGTAATTAATGAAGTCATAACTTCTTATTTTTAGTTTAACTGCCACAGGAATGCTCAGTTATCATAAAAGCATCGCAAATTTCGTAATGTGAAGTCTAGACAGAGAAAAATCGGCCATAACTGGCGCCAATTGTCATAAAAAAGCTCGCTGAGATAAGTTAATATATTATGAAATATAACATATTCACGCAGATACAATTTAGCAGAACAATTTCAAAATACAAAGACTAGGAGGCACGGGATTATAAATTGATTGAGTTATTTATAACATCGATGAATGCAGGTGGCTCAGGGCCGTGCTTTGTGCATTCTTTGGGAGGGGCCTGTGTTCAGCAGTGGACTTGTGAGGGGATGTAACGATGGTGATGAATAATGCGACTTGCCGGTTTCATTTGATTGTAATCTATTAATATGTCGTTATTTAGGTATTAGATTATTATTAAAGACCATATCATAAGCCATTATGCTAATAACTTATTTATTTGGTGAATTTACTAACCTCCAGTTTTTAAGTTTTAAGTGTACTAACAAAATGGGTGTATTTACCAAACGCCGCATTTTCCAGTTTTTAGGATAAAAATATAGCCTATATCACTCCTGGCTCTGTATCTGTACATGAAGTTTCATTACAATCTTTTCAGCTTTTTCAAAGTATCAACCTGTACACAGATAAACTATTTAAAAATGGTTATTCTTGTCTTAACGGCATGCAAATAACTCCTTCAGCTCAATAAAAAGGCAGTTGTTTGGTGTTAAAGACAGTAATGGAATACAAGGGAATGATAGTGAACGCAAGTAAGACAAGATTTATGGTATTGGAAAAAGAAGAAAGTAAAATTTTATGTGGAACTACATTAGAAGGGGTGTTGAGCTATTTGGATTTGTATATTTAGGATGATTTGCAGGGGTAGCCGACGTGACAAGTGCATAGAACGAAGCGTAAATGCAGGACAAAGAGAGAAAAGGGCTCTTTATTCTATTATATTAAAATGGTATAAAAATATGAAGTCAGAGTATGTCAAACGCATTTAAGATAATTCTCAATTATGTGTTCAGGTCTGTAGTACGGTAGTAAAAGTCCAGTGTCAGAGTTAGATGAGAGTTAACTTAATGCTGTAAAAGTGGTGACGCTGCATTATAGGGTGAGATTTTTTTCATGCCAGATTAATGCTGCAGTCATATTATCTCCCTAGACAAAAAAGGGATAGAAAATCGGCAGTTATCCTCTTTTTATTGATTATAATGGTATAATAAAACAAAGTTAAAAGGCAAGAGACCTAGATGTCAATCTATAAAAAAATATTGTAAAAATAATACTGTATCGAAAGCATTGTTTTCGTTGATAATAAAGTTATCTCAGTTGCAGACTCGACATTTCTTCGGCTATTCGATTTAATATTTCTTTAAGAAACAGCCGCTTGTTATTCTTCACTCCCAATCCTCTGAGAAATATCCCGTCTGCAAGTAATGCAATAACAACTCGCTGTCGCCTATTTTCTCGACTATCTCGTTCATGATTTCCTTGTTACATATTCAAATATTTTACTTGAAATATTTCAAACAAAGAAGCGAGTTTAAGGAAATAGCAAAAACCATATATTCTAGTCGTCTTAAAAAATGAGAAGATTTTAAATTTATTTCTATAATCATTGCAAATAAACCTCAAGCACTTGACAAAAATTCGCATCTACATCGGTTAAGCCGTCACGAGAAAAATGCTCTATAACTCATTTTTACGAGCGAAAAATATTTATTTCAGCCCCCCCCCCTCCCCCTCTATGGAGTTAACATAATAACACCTTTGTAAAAACCATAGCCGATTAATTACATAACCGTTACAGAAAACTCAGTTAATCCGTTTTGTTTGGACATAAACGGGAACATTTGCACACGCAGAGTCTCCCATCCTAAACGCATACATCTTCGTTCTGTCATGTGTAAAAAGGGTTGTTGTGAGTATAAAGAGTACATAAATAAAAATAACCCTTGAGAATCAAGGTTTCTTTTATTATTAATATCAATAATGGTACAAAATTACTGTATAATTTTACGTCTAAAAAATAATTCCACCCAGTTTCTTGTTAGTTTTTTCTAGGACAGAAGTATCTTTTCAACCAGTGGTTAAATAAAAAATTGAATTTCAATATTACATAATAATATATATTTAAAAAAATAATAATTTTATTCCATTCTATTCTGCATTAGGCTGATCTATTCTATTCTACTCTATGGTTTGAAAAGTCTGAGACGAGAGATTATATTACTATTGGTGCTATTTTTGATTGCTTTTTTTTTCCCACTTCCCATTTATTCAGAATACAGAATATGTGCTTGGTAGGGTAATGCGGTGGCTTAGCAGTCAATTGACATTAAATGTAAACAACACTAAATATATTACTTTCACTCACCGTGCCAGTACCCAACCATCAGCGGAATTTTATATCAAAGCACATACATGTGAACAACATAGCTTATGCAACTGCCCAAAACTTATTCGTTCCACTAACATAAGAAACCTTGGACTTATCATTAACTACTGCCTATCTTGGTCAGAGCATATAAGCAATGTAACCTGCCGTATTAGAAAACTAATACCAATATTCAGAAAATTGAGGAATTCTGCTGACTTTGAAACATTGATATGTGTTTACTATGCTCTTGCTCAAAGTTCACTACAATACTGCATTGTAACATGGGGTGGAATTGGAAAAACAACTTTACTCCCCTTAGAACGTGCTCAAAGAGTAATCTTAAAGGTAATGCTAGATAAAAGGGAACTTATCTTTAAGGAGTGTTATGTACATACTGTAAGACACACACACACACACACACACACACACACACACACACACACACACACACACACACGCACGCACGCACACACACACACACACACACACACACACACACACACACACACACACACACACACACACACACATACATATATATACACATAACCACACACATACACGCACACACGCACACACACACACACACACACACACACACATACACACACACACAGCAACACACAAACACACACACGCACGCGTGCGCCCACACACACACACACACACACATCCCACAAATACACAAACAAATACACAACACATACACACACATACATACATACACACACCGCATGCACACACACACACCAACTGGTTTGTGGTATATATAGCGAAATAAGATTTTTTGCTTGTATTGTACTCCTCAGGGTGGAAGACGCTGACGGCTGTAACACAGTCTATACTAGTATGGCCGTTAACGCCAACTACTTTGAAATGTAATTTTGTAATTTAAAATAGAACCGTATAATACCAGAGTCAAATAATATATATATTAATATATCAGCGCTCAAGCCAGCTAGACTAACCTAAATTGTCCTTGTAGTCATTCCTACAAGTCTTAATCCGTTTCGTCATTTGTCCGTCACAATAATTCTATAAGTACAGTGCAGTATGCTTGAGTTAGATAGAAAATTTTACATCCGCTCTTACATTGAAATTATTGCAAAAATAAACTCCATACGTATTTTATTATTAGAGGTGGTATTATTTTTAATAACAGATTAATTTTAAGGTGTAAAAGAATAAAGATTAAATAAATAAATAAAAAATAATTCTAAGTCCTAAAACCGGCTAATTGTGAAAATAAGCAAAGTCACTTGCTTATTTCATTAAGAGAGCCTAATTAATAACAAAGTTTATGCGATACGGGCTCAAGCGAATAAACAACAAGGGTATCGAAACTTTCCCAATTTACCTTTATTACCTATTAATTAACCTTGTACTGACTTTGTTATCCTTATACGTTCATTAATAGCAACCAAAAACCGAGATATAACTGATTAGCATAAAATTACGTTGTAGTAGAAATAAACAATAATGCATTTTGAATTATTATATTTACGCAAATACATAATGAGACCTATTTTAAGGATTTTCAATCGTTAATTTTAATTGAAGTGAAACTTCTTTATCGACCTAGTGAATAAATTTAGTACGGCACTAAAATAAACTCACGTTTTCTTATAACTTTTCACCGCCGCGCCGGTGCTGCATGTTTATACTATTACATATTTAACCTACTAATGTAAAATACAAAAAGAAGAATAATAAGTCGTAAAGAAGTTTCACTTCGCACATGACAATTTTTTAAATTTAATTATAAGGACAATCTTTTTTTAATTGTTGTCGTTTTGCGCACTTTACAGCACCCATGTGCTTTACTTTACCACCCATTTTACCCAACTGAGATGTTTGATTCCAGAACTATCAGAACATCAAAGTGTTTGGATTAATGCTTTATTTACTTTTTTTTTAAATAAGATGCCGCTCATTTCGATGTCAACGTGTTTTTTCTTAAGTAGAAAAAGTTGACTACTGGACTATGGGCCTCTACAGTTGCAGAGACGATTGACCTTAATCATAACGCTTGGCAGGTAATTCGGTCATTTATGACTAAAATTAGATGTAAATGAAAGTCCGTAGTCTTTGCCTACTCCTCTAGGTGACGTGTGTGAGCATCTATACGTTACTATACGAGCGACGAGTCGGCGTCGCTCTCGCTGAATTGAAAATAACAGTAATTTTTTAGTTGCTCCCTAAAGATCTATATTTTTTACAGTTACGGAAATAAGGCAACTTTAAAGCGAGAACATAAATCTTCTTTGTTGCCTATAATTTTATTATTAGTAATTTCCAAAATTCCTGAAAATATTAAAATAAAACTATTTTTTACGTATTATATCGCGTATATTAACTTATTATATATTCCCAACGTTTCCGAAAAAAACACGACGTAAATCTGTACGTAAAATCGATAATACCTAAATGTACAAAACCGCCGAAGTTGTATGGGTTACCAAAAATACACAAGTTCAATGCTCCAATAAGTCTTATAGTAAACTAAATCGATTCACTAACTTACAGACTGGCTCAACACAAAGTGGGGACAACACTCAGGGGACAAAAAGAGCACACACGATGATTCCTAGAGGATTCCTAGTATTTTTTTTGATGGTCGTTCCTAAAGCAAAATGTAGAATATGCAGTATTACTCACACTGAAAGGCTAATTGCGAGAGGAGGAGTTCTCCAAGCAAGTAGATGATATGGCGATGGGCTCACCTGTATCTTCTATTATCGCAAACATATTCATAGAAGACTTTGAGAAGAAATCCTTGATGATAACTGATGTGAAGAATCGACTCTCCGGGTAGTTTTCAGTCTGTGAAAACGTACACGATCGCCCACGTCATTATATCGGATTTGATAAACCACAAACCCTTGCTAAAGAACATCGATTCCTTCCAAGGTTGATTCGCCAAGCTATTGAAATATAAAAATTCAATAGAGAAGATGGTTGGGTGCTACCATCTGCTTGGGATCCAACAATTTATAAAATTAAATCCCAACCCCAGCACTCACACTGCAAGAGTTCATACTGCGTAAATTGGAATAATAATTAGTAATTTTAATCTGTAGATAGCCGTGGTTAACTAAGACATTGTGACGTCGAACATCTCAGTCCCACTCTTGACCATGAATGCTGAAAAAGCTCGAAACGTCGGAAATATAAAATAAGTTAATATACGCGATATAATACGTAAAAACTAGTTTCATTTGAATGTGTGGTGTTCACGTAAACCTAACAAATCATTATCCTGAAAAAAGTTATTTGTTATTATAATTACCTACTTGAATACGTTGTCATACTACGTTGAATAAAGAGAAATCATTACCTACTTGCGTGCCAAATTTTAAGTTTCATATAATTTTTTTAGTTACGAAAAAATGCTTACTTTAAGTAAAAAAGACATTTAAAGATTCTCTTTATTTCCGATACCGTAGGGATTTCGAAAAAAATTATTCATTGTCTACATTACTGTAATAATGTAGACAAGGAATGTAGAAAACTGCGGTTGACATTCCGCCTAAGAAGCATGACATTAAAAAATACTCCCTATTAAGCAATATATATGGAGGAGGTCTATGTTCAACAGTGTACTTTTATAAGCCGCAATGAATATACTTAAAAAATAACATTAATTGGCAAGTCATTGGATGATTATTATCTTCATGCTAATATTTCCGCGTTCTTTTGTCCTTTTGTCAAAAAATCATCATTAATTTAACTTTATAACTCGGGGCCGTAATTTATAATATGCGCGTCAGCCCGCGTCTCCTTCCGTATGAATGGACACAACAAAGTAATCTTGTTACACTGGTAATTTTTTCACGTCACGCATTTTGTAAATTTATTTTTGTATCTATTATCGAAAATACAACGGAGGTCGAAAAATAATAAATATATTGCTTAATGACTTCTTATATTTACGCAAACGACATGAAACAAATTTTTCGTATTCTTTCGCGTTTAATTTTGACTTTCAAATCGAATCTCCCCAAAGACGAATTAGAAGCGTTGTACGACTTACGCAACAGACCATAACTCACGGGTCTACGTTCGAATAAAGGAAATGGACACCTAACTGATAATTTTAAAATACAATAACTTTTATCTGACGAAGTACAGTACATACAAAATTATCAAAACAGACCCTACAGCTAATACAATTAGCGAATTATACAGAAATACTACAAAATATTAAATCCTAGTGTGAATTCGATACTACCATCATGTTTCAAACCATCTAGGTTGTATGGGTCACTCAACTACATCCCATAATAAGCCATACCGATTCTGAATACTGGAATCTGAAATGAAAAGAATACTGTCATCACTGAGAGAACATACCAGAGTACACATAAAGGATTGCCGCTGACACTGAAACTATGGTAAAATTTGATGTTTAGTCAATATTTATGCCCACATAATGAAAACTGCATCTCATTTGTAGGTAGCAAGTTAGAAGAGAACAACATGCCTAGAGAATATGCAAAATTACTCAAACACTTTCTTACATCTGTAATGTGAAAGGAGGAGTTCTACAAGCAAATACACGGTGTGGCGATGGGCTCGCTTGTACTCCTATCTTCCATAGTCGCTGATATATTTATGGAGGACTTTGGGGAGAAAACCCTTCTCACTGCTCATGTATATTCAACATTTTACAAGCGATACGTAGATAACACTTTTACAATTTTACCATGTGATAAAGTAAATGAATTTCTAGACCACTTTAACTCCATAAACATTAAAATACAATTCACAATGGAATAAGAGGCAAATAATTCTTTAGCTTTCCTTGATGTTTAAGTTATCCGAAATCCTGATATACTATTGGATTTCTTATTTATTTATTTATTTCAGAGATTCGGTACAATAAGTTTTTGCATTGTAACTATTAGGATCATTTACATTTCTTACCGATACCGACGTATATATAAACACAGTTATTAATCCTTAGTTTTTTACAATGCCATTAGAACGATAAGATGCTAATATAATATTATGTTAATCTAATAACAATATTAATAGTACCGATTAACAAATTGTGAATTATGACATTTTTAATAGAAGAGAGGGCAAACGAGCATGCGGCTCATCTGATGTTAAGTGACTACAGCCGCCCATGATCAACCGCAACATCAGGGTAGTTGCAGGAGTAAGCTCTTTGCTTGAAGATCCCCAGGTCGTATCGGTCCAGAAAAATCGCCAGTGGTAAAATATTCCACAGAGAGGTCGTACGCGGAAAAAAATCCTTGTGAAACGTACATTGGTGGACCGCCAAGCATCTAGATGATGTGAATGGTATCGGGACGTTTGCCGCGTAGTGCGTTCACGAAATTTGGCGGATAGTATTAATACCTATTATTAAAATTTAAATGATTAAGAATAGTGATTACCTGTACTTAAAATATATGCCGTGTAGTGGCGGTTTAGAATATCCACTACACCATATCGTCCCGTGAGTGTCGTAAAAGGCGAGGGAAACAGGCAGGAGATGGGCAGCGGCATCTTCCTGATAACAGCAAGTGTACAACAAAAAAAAACTGCGGCTGCCAACCCGTTCGCCAAGCGTAGCAACTATGACAATATACCCCCCATGAAGAATTACACAAATAGACGGCTCCCAGTCCCCGGCGGCCCCGTTATTCCTGGCTACGGTGGTAACCACGGTAACGGCGGGGCACCGCCCTGGGGGTCTTCTCATCCTGGCAACATTTAACGACTCGACCTGGCAACATTTAACGCACGCATCCTGAGAAATGACGAGAAGATCCTGGAGCTCGAAGAAGAGATGGACAAGTTGCGCTGGAATATTATCCAAGGTCCAAAGAGAGGGGGAGGACACGGTGATTCACGAATCCAGCAACTTGTTCTATCACCGTGAGAGCGACCATCGGTCTCAAGGAGGTGTTGGATTTATCGTCCACAAGTCTCTCGTTAACAACGTTTTAAAGATTGGGGAGTGTAACGACGAGGGTTGCGTATCTTATACTCAGAATCACCAAACGGTATTCGCTGAAGGTAATACAGGCTTACGCGCCACCGTCGGAATATCCAAATGAGGAGGTGGAGGAAATATATGAGGATATTTCTAGAGCCATGCATTGCTCCAAAACTCATTATGCGGTGTTGATGAGAGACTTCCAACGCAAAACTAGGCACAAGAAAGAACGGTCAGCTGAAGGTAGGGAAATTTGGGATAGGGCAACGGAACCCAAGGGGCTAGCAGCTGGCCGACTTCATTGAGAAAGAGGGACTTTTTATGATGAACTCTTTTTTCCAAAAGCGGCCCTACATAAATTGGACCTCGTCGAGCCCCGACAGTTCAACAAAAAAATGAGATTGACTTCATTAAGATGACCAGACGCCAATTGTTCAGTTATGTTTCAGTAACCGCAAGGGTGAAAACTAGCAGCTATCCGTTTACACACTGAACTTCTAGGTCTAGTCCGGTGAAGTCAACGCTCCGTCCTCCTCGTGCTCTAATCGAAAATCCCGAAACTTTTCAGCTCGAGTTACGTAACCGCTTTCAGTGTCTAGAAGATTGCAATGCAGTGGACGATATGAATGACAAGCTCGAGGAAACTTGCGGTCGGAGCTAAGTTCCGCAAGACCCGCCGCAGAAGAACACAAAAACTCAAACTACAGTCTTCATCTCATGGCTGTTAGACGGGAGATGAGGCTGCTCTCGTCAACAGATTTGACAGCATACAGGCAACTGAACAGACAGATCTCCAAATGCATACTGCGAGACTTACGCAACTTTAATACTGCTCGTATTAAAGAAGCGATCGAGCGAAACCAGCACTCCAAAGACTTTGCTAGAGATCTGTCTGCCAGAAAGAGCCAACTGTCAAAGCTGAAAACTGAGTGTGGCAGCATCGTTTCCGGGACATCTGAGATTTTGAGTGAGATTGAGAGGTTCTATGGGCAGCTGTACACATCATCGTTGGAGCCACACGAAAGTGTGAGTAACGATCCAAGAGCAAGTCTTATCCGACACTATTCAGATGATATCCCGGATGTCAGTCTGAGCGAAATTAGAATGGCTTTCCAGCACCTTAAAAACGGCAGGGCCCCAGGCGAGGATGGAATTACAGCGGAGCTTCTGAAAGCGGGTGGAACACCGTTACTTGAAGTCCTTCAGAAGCTCCATGGCGGCATTACTACGGAGGCGTGGAGCAGAAGTGCGGTGGTCTTATTCTTCAAGAAAGGCGACAACGCTCTCTTGAAGAACTACATACCGATTTTCCTTCTGAGCCGCGTCTAAGTGCTGTTTACGAGAGTCATTACGAATCGTCTCGCACGCAGACTCGACGACTAACAGCCTTCCGAACAAGCTGGTTTTTTTATAGAATAGGGTGACAACCGAGCACACAGTCCACCTCATGGTAAGTGGTTGCTGTGGCCCAGAGACATCTATATCTGTCCTCGATTACGAAACAAAATGCATAATGATTTCTTATATTTACGCGAACACTACACATTGAAATAATACTAATTTTTACGGAATTTATCGCGTATATTTAACTTTTTTTACCCGAAGTTTCGAGAGCTATACAGCACTCATGGTCGCGGGAAGGACTGAGATGTTCAACGTCCAGCTGTCATAGTTAACCGCGGTTACCATAGATTAAAATTTAACTTTTGTTCCGATCTACACAGTATGAACTTATGGTATCTTGGAGTCTTGCAGTTGTATGCTTGGGTTGGGATTTAATTTTATTTATTATAGGATCCCAAGCAGATGGTAGCACCCAGCCATCTCTTGTATTGAAATTAGGATGTTTTTTGATTTCAATAGCCTCGCGAATCATCCTTGGAGGGAATCGGTGTTCTTTAGCGAGGATTTGTGGTCTATCAAATCTGATGTAGTGATGTACGAATCTTCCCAGAGACGAATTTATAGCGTTAAAGAACCTACGCAATAAACCAGAACTTACGATTCTCCGCGCAGATAAGGGAAACGCCACGGTGGTCATGGATACGTCAGATTATAATTCTAAAATACAAGAACTTTTGTCGGATGTAAGTACTTATAAAAAGGTTAAAAACGACCCAACAAACAGCACACTAAAAACAACTAGTGACCTCATAAAGAAACACTCCGAAAAATTAAATCTGGACGTAAAATGGATAATACCTACGTGCGCCAAATCACCAAAGTTGTATGGGTTACCAAAAATACACAAGCCCAATGCTCCATTACGCCGCATAGTGAGCCAAATCGATTCACCAACTTACAGATTGGCTCAACACTTAGCGAAAATACTCTCACCGCTCAGGGGACATACAAGAGCACACATAAAGGATTCCTACCATTTTGTCAGCGAGATTAAAGACCTACGTCTGGCAGACAATTAAACTATGGTCAGTTTTGATGTGCAGTCATTGTTTACATGCTTACCTGTTGAAGACTGCATCTCAATTGTAACTAGAAGGCTGGAAGAAAACAACATGCCCGTAGAATATGCAGTATTACTCAGACACTGCCTTACATCTGGCTACCTATTGTGGAAGGAGGAGTTCTACAAGCAAGTAGATGGTGTGGCGATGGGCTCACCTGTATCTCCCATTGTCGCGGACATATTCATGGAAGACTTTGAGGAGAAAGCCCTGCTTACTTCTCCCATAAATCCAAGATTCTACAAGCGGTACGTAGACGACACTTTCACAATTCTACCTTTAGATAAAGTAACTGCATTTTTAGACCATCTTAACTCTATAAATACTAAAATTCAGTTCACAATGGAGTTAGAGGCAAACAATTCCTTAGCTTTTCTAGATGTGTTAGTAATTCGGAATCCTGATAACACCTTGAGCCATACTGTGTATAGAAAAAGATCCATACAGATAGGTATTTAAACGGTGATTCTCACCACCATCCTTCACAGTTAGCTACCGTGGGTAAATCTTTGTTTCAGAGAGCACGAGGGATCTGTGACAGTAAACAACTGGCTGCCGAGCTCCAACATGTCAAGCAAGTTTTGCATGACAACAAGCTTCGGGTCCCGCGCCTACGTCACAGAGAACGAGTGAAGCCGGCCACAGTCGAGCGTGTACCTGCTGTACTGCCATATGTTAGAGGAGTCACTGACAAGATTGGCTACATCTTGAAGCGCGCTTCCATCAAAACATACTTCAAGCCGCCGAAGAAGATTGGTCAGTTTTTACCATCAGTCAAGTGTCACGTCCCTCTGCAAGATGCAGGAGTGTACAAGCTTGATTGTGAATGTGGTCTCTCCTACATAGGACAAACTAAAAGATCAATTAAAACCCGCGTCAAAGAACGTATAGCTGATGTGAAGAATCGACGCTCCGGGAAGTCTGCAGTCTGTGAACATGTACAGGATCGCCCCCGTCACTACATCAGATTTGATAGACCACAAATCCTCGCTAAAGAACACCGATTCCTTCCAAGGATGATTCGCGAGGCTATTGAAATCAAAAAACATCCTAATTTCAATAGAGAAGATGGCTGGGTGCTACCATCTGCTTGGGATCCTATAATAAATAAAATTAAATCCCAACCCAAGCATACAACTGCAAGACTCCAAGATACCATAAGTTCATACTGTGTAGATCGGAACAAAAGTTAAATTTTAATGTATGGTAACCGCGGTTAACTATGACAGCTGGACGTTGAACATCTCAGTCCTTCCCGTGACCATGGGTGCTGTAAAGCTCTCGAAACGTCGGGTAAAAAAGTTAAATATACGCGATAAATTCCGTAAAAATTAGTATTATTTCAAAACAAAATGCAGATACGTTGTCACCCGTGAGCACTTAGGTGGAATACCTCGTTTCCAGTAAAAAGGGTCTCCGGTTCTCTACACTCACCATACGAAATACAGCAGCATTAAGCTACTATTTGACGCTGGTATTCTGTGAGAGTGTGGTTTCTCCCCGGTCGAGCTGACCCATTCGTGCTACTACTGTACAATTAATAAAACTGCAGCATGTGTCTACCACATAAAAGTTCCTGAAAATGCTTCAGTACCATAAACCACATACATACCCTGCAGAAGATTGTACAGAAGACCGAAGAGTACAATCTGCCACTTTGCCTGGTGTATGTGGACTATGAGAAAGCCTTTGATTCCGTAGAAATTTGAGCGGTGCTACAGTCCCTTCAGCGGTGCCAAGTTGACTGTCGAAATATCGAAGTTCTGAATTGTTTGTACAGTAGTGCTACGTTGGATATCCGAGTACAGAACCAGAGTTCGAAACCTATCCAACTGCAGAGAGGGTGACAGGTATAAGACAGGGTGACGTTATATCCCCAAAACTCTTCATCGCTGCATTGGAAGAAGTTTTCAAGCTACTAGACTGGAAAGAATACGGTATTAATATCAATGGCTAGTACATCACTCACCTTCGATTTGCCGACGATATAGTCCTTATAGCAGAGTCGCTGGAGGATCTAACCACTATGATCAATGACCTCAATAGTGTCTCTCAACGGATATGTCTTAAGATGAACATGGACAAAACAAAGATCTTGTTTAATGTCCATATCACACCTATGGCGGTAGTTGTTGGGAGCACTATGCTCGAAGTTGTTGACGAGTACGTTTACCTGGGACAGAAAGTCCGACTAAGTAAGTCCAACTTCGACCGAGAGGTTAATCGACGGATTAAATTCGGCTGGGCAGCGTTCGGGAAATCACAACACATCTCGTCAGGTATACCTCAAACTCTGAAAACTAGATTGTACAACCAGTGCATGTTACCAGTGATTACTTACGGATATGAGACGTGGTCCTTCACTACTGGTCGTATGTGGACGCTCTAGGTCGCTCAGCAAGCTATGGAGAGGGATATGCTTGGAGTTTCTTTGCGTGATTGACTCAGAAAGGAGGATGTCCGCAGTAAAACCAGAGTGACCGACATAGCCCAACGGATTAGTAAGCTGAAGTGGCAATGGGCCGGCCATATAGCTCGAAGAACCGATAACCGATGGGAAAGAAAGATTCTCGAGTGGCAGCCTTGTACCGGTAGGCGTAGTGTAGGGCGACCCCTCACTAGATGGAGTGACGACCTGGTAAGACATGCAGGAAGTCGATTGATGCAGGTAGATCGGGACCGTGCTTTTTGGCATTATTTGAGGAGGCCTATGTTCAGCAATGGACTTGTGGAGGGCTGTTATGATGATACTTGAAATTATTAAAGCATTGAAATTTTTGGTGTTAAAAGGCGTTTACTATTAAGTGATATGTACATCTCTATTGTAACATGTTCAACGCAAAGTTATTCATAATTCATATATTTAAAAAATCTTAATTGAATCAATATACATATTATAGTATCACTTTTGTACCTAATCTATTTAATATGTCAGAAAATCTCTTACGGAGTAGAAAAATCGGTCAAGGAGCCGCGGAGTTAATGGTCTTTATAGAGTTTGTTAATATTTTATAGTTTAATATTTTCTGGTAGCTTGTTAAATATTTTAGTTGCCATACAGAAACAACTTTTGCTATACATATTAAGCCTCTGTTGTGATATAAGATGTGGTATAATTCGGCTGTCTTCTTTTACCAGCTCTTCATGGTGTGATGGTAATATGTTAGGATGCCTTTTTATGAAAAGTTTTATTTCTAGTATGTACAAAAAGGTAACGGTAGAATTTTTGGTTTTTTGAATAATGGTTATTAGTTTTCATAAAATTCAATACCCCATAACGCTCTTGTAATTTTTTTTTTGGATTTTGAATGCTTTTTTTTTGTAGGATAGGGCACACAGTCCACCTGATGATGAGTGGTAGCTGTGGCATTCACAACCACATCTTATCTCGATTATGAATCAAAATGCGGATGCGTTGTTACCCGTGAGGACTAAAATGGAATGCCTCGTTTCCAGTAAAAAAGGTCTCTGGTTCTCTACACTCACCATACAAAACACAGCAGCATTAAGCTACTATTTTACCTGGTATTCTGTGAGAGCGTGGTCCTTCTCCGGTTGAGTCGACCCATTCGTGCTACAACTATACTACTTATATAACTGCAGCATGACTCTACCACATATAAAAATAATGTTTTCGCTTTGTACACGGAATTTCCCCAAACAGTCAATCTGTATCGTATCTGGGATCATACATGTCCATGATTGATAAATAGAGGCTATTTGCTGAGAAGCTATAAATCATAAATGCCCAAAGCAAAAACTAGTTGGTCTTGTCTACATAATTATTAATTTTATAATTTGATATTTCCAATTTAATTTTTTATGTAGAATTATGCCTAAAAATTGGTTGAATTTCATTTATAATACTATATAATATATAATATTATTATGATTGCTATAGGCATAATGACATGGTTCGAATTTAAATATTCATCAAAATTTCATCAAAATATCATATCAAAATTTATTTTTAGATGGTTAATTTCCATCCAATTTATTGCATTTTGAAACTGTTCCTTGGCTGATGATTGCATTTCATTTACCTATACTTTTATATTTTCTATCAATTTCCTTTAATATGTCGTTTATGTAACTCTAGAAGATGGAATAAAAACAATGGAGAAAAAACCATGTGGCTTACCGCAATTATTATTTATTAGATCAGATTTAAAAGTAACTTTCATCTTGTTTATTGTAATAAAACTACATATCGAAACAAATTTTATTGTCAGAATAAAGTAGTATCATAAAGTATCTTTAAGAAAAGCTCACAACACTTTTATAATTAAATTTGTTCTATTTAAAAGATTTTAAAAAACTGACATCGTAGTCTTGTTTACCTTTTCAACTGACTTCAAAAAAGACTAGGTTCTCAATTCAACTGTATTTTTATGTGTATTACCTCAGAACTTTTTTATATGAAAGCTGGTGCTTCTCATGTGTGTGTCAATTTTTTTTTTTGTTAAACAACGATAAACACTATTTTAAATACCATAAAATTTTTTCAAAACGTTTGCGAAACAGTTTAAGATATCTAGCATCTGGGCGCAAATTTACATCATATATCGAATTTTTTTATACAATTATGAAGTGAAATTTAAAGTCACCATTTTATGATTATTTGTGCTCAGCGTCTGTTGTGCTCCACGAAAAAATGTCGTAAGTATTCAAATTTATTTAGTTTTATTAAAATTAAGGTAACAAATTAATCTAGGAAACCTGTTCTACGATATTTCAACATTTTTCATAATATACTAAGATAAAGGTGTTAAAAATAGAAATGGTCGAACGTATCTTCGTTGACGTTGTATGTTTACGTATTTTAAAGTAGTAATTTATCGTAATTACTTACAAATACGAGAAACTATTTGTAAAATAATAAAGTTACACATAATTTTAATTATAAGAGGTAAAATGTTCATATAATATCTTGAAGATGTACTTGATATACATTAATATTGGCGACAAGTACTGACGTTGCCACGAAATATTGCTTTGGAAACAATCGTTGCCAGAAAGCAAAGAAAGTTCACCGTAAAGGGTTGGCACAAATAGCGTACAACTTTTTTCACGTTTGTTTATTTTATTATTTCGAAAATTTTTGTGATGTGGTTCTTTTAATTTTTTATTTTTGAAAGAACTAGCAATATGATTTCTATTTAAAAAAATAACTAATTTTTTTGCATATTATAAATTGTATTTATTTGCATATTAAAAGCTATTTAATGGTGGTGGTACGGTGGTATTTGTATGTGTATTGCCTTTCGTATTTTTATGTGTATTTCCTTTTTTCGTATTAATGAATAAGTGTGATGGAAGTGGTGGTAGAGCTATTAGAGGGAGGGGGCAAAAGTTAAAGAAGGAAGTCAAATTGACGAGGGGGAGGTGGCAGGGAAGTGAAAGAGGGGCTCGGGACAGGTTAAATAAAAGAAGGGGGAAGGGAAGGCAATCATTTTATTTACTCGGGCCCCTATGAGTTGGCATAGCAATGGTGCAAGAGAAGCCGCACAATATCTATTTTTAGGCGTTGCGGTGTATCGTTCCGCTTAGAAATATGCTACGAATAATACCACACTGTGCATTAGTAAGTCATTCAGCAGGCCGACTTTTTTACCTTTGACCGCATCAATAAATATAAATAATAAATCTATTTGCTCGCTCATCGCGCGGGAAATTGTACAAAAAGGGTAAATATAATATCAAATAATACATAAATGAAAATAACCTTAATTGTACTAACAAAATTATTATAAATGAAATATGTTTGAAAAAAAGTCCTGCTGGGTTTGTTGCTGCTTCTTCCTAGGACAGAGGTATTTTACGAACTAGAGGTAAATAAAAATTGACATTCAATAAGTATTATGTAATAATCAATATTGAATATGTATTATTCTATTCATTAATACTAATAAACTATCATTAAAACTTGCTGATATTATCTACAAAAGTAAACCTAAATTACGTAATATTATTAAAATATTATATTTTTTAACATTTTTGAAGTTTTATTCTAAACCATTATGTAAAGTAAATTATTTGGTCAGGCACAACCCTAGCTTCTACGACCGCTATCACCCGAGTTTTGGGGCTCGTTGAAAGTTGTTGCGAGTTTTTAGACTGAAAGTTGTCGTAAGTGTTAGTTTTAAATTTAATTTAAATATAATTAATCATTTTAGCCATAAAAATAAACTTCGGGATTCGACCTATTAACTTCATAATTGAAAGTGGTTAAATTAGAGCAAAATGTCGTCGTAATTTTAGTTTTTAATCGCTATTCTACATTTAAAATTAATCTACCTTTGGGTTTTTGTCACATATCTCAGTAGTTTATGTACTTATGGATTTTTTTAAATATTTGAATTAAACCTAATAAAACTACCTTTATTATCATGGTTACATTTTTGTTCTAGATTTTATGATTGTTGTGCAAATCGACTATGATTGTCCGTCTAGTTTTAGTGGTAAAATATGCAGTAGCGCTGCGCGGCGTGTAGATTCTTTTATTTTTTATGAAATTTTTCTACGACACTTGTAATCGTTGTTTGTTTATATAGTATAAGTAATTATTCTAGTTTATAAAAGTCATGAAAAACTGTATAGCTATCGCGTAAATTTTTTCACAATTTCAGTTTGTTTGTCTGAAACCGTCAAAATATCCTCGACCTTAATTTTCGTCTCATATAAAATTTTGTATATACAATTTTTGTCAAAATAACAAACGTGAAATTGTTCCCTATCTCATCCTTTATACAAAACAGTAAACAAAGTTACGCTTGTCCTCTCGAATCGATAGCAAATCAAGTTATAATGAGTGCGACGACGCCTCATGTATAATGTCAAATTTCAAGAGCAAAGTTCGACGGTTTTGTTTTGTAATCGAAAGCAAGATATCGGGAACTCGATGGATGCAGGCGGCTCAGAACCGTGCTTAGTGGCATTTCTTGGAAGAGGCCTAAGTTCAACTGAGGACTTGTGAAGGGCTGTAATTATGATTAAATGATAATCATCATTTCATCATCATTCCACTGCTTCACAAGTCCACTGCTGAACATAGGCCTCCCCCAAGTAATGCCATATATAGCACTACGCCCGCCAGTATGAGGCTGCCTCTCGAGAACCTTTCTTCTCCATCGGTTATCGGTTCTTCGAGCCATATGGCCGGCCAATTATCAGTTCAGCTTACTAATCCGTTGGGCTATGTCGGTCACTCTGGTTTTACTGCGGACATCCTCATTTCTGAGTCTATCACGCAGATAAACTCCAAGCATAGCCCTCTTCATAGCTCGCTGAGCAACCTTGAGCGTCCTCATACGGCCAGCAGTGAAGGACCACGTCTCAGATCCGTAAGTTATCACTGGCAACACGCACTGGCTGTACAATCTAGTTTTCAGAGTTTGAGGTATACCTGACGAGAAGATGTGTCGTAATTTCCCGAACGCTGCCCAGCCGAGTTCAATCCGTCGATTGACCTCTCGGTTTAAGTTGGACTTACGTAGTCGGTCTATTTGTCCCAGGTAAAAGTACTCGTCAACAACTTCGAGCATAGTGCTCCCAACAACTACCGCCATAGGTGTGACATGGACATTAAACATGATCTTTGTTTTGTCCATGTTCATCTTAAGACCTATCCGTTGGGAGACACCATTGAGGTCATTGAGCATAGTACTTAGGTCCTCCAGCGATTCTGCCATAAGGACTATATCGTCGGCAAATCGAAGGTGAGTAATGCGAGTACATCATTGATGTTAATAGCGTATCCTTTCCAGTCCAGTAGCTTGAAAACGTCTTCCGATGCAGCGGTGAAGAGTTTTGGGGATATAACGTCACCCTGTCTTGTACCTCTCTGCAGTTGGATAGGTTTCGAACTCTGGTTCTGTACTCGAATAGCCATCGTAGCTCTACTGTACAAACACTTCAGCACTTCGATATACCGACAGTCAACTTGGCACCGCTGAAGGGACTGCCGCCCAAATTTCGACGGAATCAAAAGCTTTCTCATAGGCGTCTACGTGCTGTTTTCTAGAGTCATTACGAATCGTCTCGCCGGTTTCCGAAAAGGCTTCAGTACCATAGACCACATACATACCCTGCGGCATATTGTACCAAAGACCGAAAAGTACAATCTGCCACTTTGCCTGGCGTATGTGGACTATGAGAAATGATGATGATGAGGAGGATTACCTCTTTTTTTAGGATTTTCCTAAATTAATTATTATTAATTATATTATTATGAATAAGTTATTTATTATTAGATTTATTTTTATTATAACAAGATTAATTTTAATATTTAGAATAAAATAGCTGAATGAACCTTTGTATAGTTTGACAAAAATATTTTATTGAATTTAGGATTTATGGAAATTGGAAATTAATTTTTGTGTTACAATAAAGAATTATACATTATTACAATAAATTAATTTTTATTGAAGAAAAATACTCCAACAACCCAACAAAAAAACCAACTAATTCAAAAAAAAAAGAAAAAATTTTAGTTCTTACTTTTAATTTATATACACATAACACGCATATAATTTTTTGAAATCAGGGTTTCTATCAGCAGTTTTTAATTATTTTTTTCAATTTTACGTATGAACTAAGTTGTAACCATTTATGTCGTTTGAAGAGGTATTAATTACCCTCTACCTAGTACAGGTTTTAACATAGGCCATGAGGCATTCCATCTCAGTTCTCAGAGTACGATTCCTGCGACGACGAATGAACTGCTACTTATAGGAAAGTTTCACCGATCACTTCACCGAACACGTGGCATATTATTTTCTATTCACAAAATACTGTAGGTAATTAGAGACGTATATTAGTTTTAATGAGACTTATAAATCAGTTTGTCATTTATGATAGCTTTCATATTTTCATCTAAATTAAGATGTTTGTGCCAGTCCTGATTTCATAGCTCACATAGGTGTATGTTAATTCAGAAAAATACTTTAGTTACAAAGAAAGCAGGTTTTACTGAAACATAGGTTTATTTTATTTTACTTGTCAAAGACGGACTCAAAACGTAAATTTTATACTAGGTAAGCATTATTATGTTTTAGCATTATATTTCATTGCAATTTTAAGTGTCTATTTATATCGTTCTCGGCGGAGAAAGAATAAATCGCGAAAAAACGTATCTGAGAAGTTATTCAATTGAGGTCACCCCGCGTTGGGATCAGGGCAGCAACCACTTCTTTGGTCAAAAACTCTCTGCGGCTTGTGTCCAGTAGTTACATGCATGTAGCTTGCCACTTTTTTACGTGTAAAGGGACAATTATATATCACTCATATTATGGGAGATGTAACGTTTATATTTTCATTCTACCGTAAATATTATTAAGGGTTACAAATATGTATAGAATTCTCCCTACACTCAAAAGTTTACTGAACTGAACATAGGTCTTCCCCATAAATTCAAAAGGCCGGATATTTACCGTCTTTCTACCTACGGGTTGGCAAGCGCAGCTTTTATTATTGTGATCTCGTACTAAGAAACAGCTACAACTGAACATTTCGGGAATCAAGGAAGTGACACAACATTACTATTTAAAAATGTATTTATTGCTTTTCAAAGATTCTCCGCGAAATTTGACATATTTTTCCATACGATGTAACCAATTATTGAAGCAACCATTCCATTCGGAAGTTGAGGTCTCCAAAATGACCGTTTTGTAGGCATCCACAGCTTCTTCAGGTGATGAAAATCTCTGTCCACGCAATTTATTCTTTATTTTAGGGAAAGTATAGAAATCATTAGGGCTTAGGTCGGGGCTGTACGGCGGATGGTCTAATAATTCTATGTTTTCTTGATCTAAAAACTCTTTTGTTCTGTGTGCGGTGTGAGAACTCGCATTGTCGTGATGGAGGATGATGCGGCGGTTGCAGTTCTCTTTACGGAGTTCAGAAACGACCTGTGGCAAACAAATGCTAGCATACCATTCTGCATTAACCGTTCTTTGTCCCTCAAGAGTAATAGTCGTAACATGGCCGGTTTTGGATACAAACGTGGCCACCATTTTTTTTGCAACACTCCGTGAACGAACAATTTTTGTTAGCTTTAACTCATTATCGAACACCCAAACTCGTGACTGGTTTCGGGTTCGTACGCGTATATCCAGGATTCGTCACCTGATAAGATGTTGTGTACAGCATTTGAGGATCCGGTGTAGAATCTTTCGAGAGTTCTGACGCACCAAGTAACGCGAGCCGCTTTTTGCTCTTCACAGAGCAATTTGGTATCCATCAGGAAAGCAACTTTTTTACACCTAATTGTTCATGCAAGATTATTTGTATTTGACTCATACCAATTTCTAATGTTGCCTGAATTTCGCGGTATGTCACATGTCGACCTTCCTCAATCAGCTTACGCACAGCATCAACGTTTTCTTGGGGACTGCAGTTTTTGGACGACCTTGACGGGGATCATCACTGAGCTGGACACGTCCACGTTGAAATTCAGCAAACCAGTGATAAATTGTGGTTTTGGATGGGGCTTCATCACCAAATGCAGAAATCATCCGGTCAACACACTGTTTTTATTTATTTATTTATTTATTTATTTATTTATTTATTTATTTATTTGTTTGTTTATTTATTTATTTATTTATTTATTTATATTTATTTATTCTTTTTTTGTACACCACAATACAGAAACATCAATATAGTTAAAACTAATTAAAGTATGTACAATAGGCGGTCTTATCACTCTGAAAGTGATTTCTTCCAGACAACCTTTGCGTAGAGGAATGATGCAAACAAAAGTTACAAATAGAGGGGGGCATACAAAATAATAATAAAAACCATAATAATATAATAACACATACAAATAAAAATAAGTGAAAGTTGTATATAAAATATCATATAATAGATTAAATAAAAAGAGTACGAGAAAGGTAAAGTAATTTATCTAATAGCGTTCTAAATAATACGATTTAACAAGACTTTTGAAAGAGTGAAGAGATTTAGCACGACGAATATGGAGAGGTAAGGAGTTCCACAAACGCACAGCGGTTACAGTGAAGGATTTCTTATAAAGGAAGAAGAGTGCAAAGGTGTAGAGAGAGAAAGATTGACGGAGGATCGAAGGAACCGATTATGGGTAAGAGAAAGATACTGGAAACGGTTTTTTAAATAAAGAGGAGTAGAAGGATTAAACAGCACACTATAAAACGCGGAGAGAATGTGAGTATTCCTGCGAAGGCGGATCGGGAGCCATTTGAGCTGTTTGCGAAATTCGGAGATATGATCATATTTGCGAAGCCCAAATATAAATCTATCATCCCACTGCTGGGCACAGGCCTCCCCTAATTTCTGAGAGGGTTTTAAGGGAAGGAAATGTCCGTCGCGCTGTCCCAATGCGTGTTGGCGAACTTCACATGTCTTCGAAATATTTTTTTTTCTTATTCCTCAAACATGCAGTTTTCTTTCACCGCCGAGCACGTGGTAAATCAGCACTTAAAATTGCAATTAACAATTTCATTGTTGTCGGCAAGGATAGAACCCGGGTTACTCGCGTTCTGTTATATTTACAGCGAGCGTTAACCATCTGAGCTACCACGGCTCTACTCTTCCCTACTCTACGGCTCTATTCTGGTTTTAGTATTTAACATTTAATTCATAATTACATTATAACTCGCATATCTTATTTTAAGAAGAGTATTTTTTTTTTCGACTTTAATTATTATACTTACATTAATATTTTTTATGTTTATGCATGAACCATTGAACCTATTTCTGTCTGGGACTTTATCTGGATAGGTATCTCCCTCTCACATACCAGTATAAATAAAGGTTGTAAGGCATTCCATCTCAGTTCTCAGAAGTAGCAATGACGCAGCCTTCTCTGTTTAAAATTAGCTGCAGCCTATGATATCTGCTAAACACGTGTCGTATTATCGTCGATAGTGTGTCTTACCTGGCATAGTGGTGTTGGAAGCAGTGGTGCCGGGAGTAGTGGTGTTGGGAGTAGTGGTGCTGGGACTACTGGTGATGGAGTTAGTGCATGCAATTAAGGTAGGGCGGGAGGTGCTCTTCAATCCAGGTAAGACACATCATAGTATTTAATTAGCGGAAGTTTGCGAATTAATTAATATATTTATTATAATGGATTTCCGCAAAGTAACGCCTGATTCTATCAATTAACTTGGAAAGTATTCAGGGAACTGCTTGACAAAAATGCGGCTTTTTTGTATACATACATGTGAGTGGTAGCAATTTCATTTCTTTAATTAAGGGTTTGCACGATAACGTAGAATGTGCTCCATAGACTGATCGAATAATTTTTATCGATCCTAAATACGTGTTATTTTCCAAAAAGTTGCCCTAAATGGGAAGTCCGTGCTGCGATATCGTTGAGATATATACATGATAGGCATTTAACGCTGCTTTGGCAGATGTTATCACCCATATTCTAATTTTTTTATAGAAGAGGGGGCAAACGAGCATGCGGCTCACCTGATGTTAAGTGACTACCGCCGCCAATGATCAACCGCAACACCAGGGGAATTGCAGTTGCCTTTCCGGCCCTTTAGAAAGGATTAAGCTCTTTTCTTGAAGGTCCCCAGAGGTTGTACGCGGAAGAAAACTCTTTTTGAAACGTACAGTGGTAGACCGCCAAGCATCCAGATGGTGTGGATGGTATCGGGACGTTTGCCGCGTAGTGCGTTCACGAAATTTGGCGGCTGGGATTAATCCGAAAAATTCCTTTAGAGCACTTGCCATGGTACATGCGAAAGAAAACGCAAAGAGATACAACATCTCTTCGCAGCGCCAGTGAATCGAGCCGATCAGAAAAATCATCCGCTCTGCGCTGGATGCGGTCAAGTGGAAGGAGTTGGTACTGGGGAGCACCAGCCCAGAGATGGGAAGATTATTCCATTCGCTCTGCTCAGCATGCCAAGCTTTTTAGAGGCCAATTTGGCCTTTTTTTTTTTTTTTTTGACTACGAAACTGCACATCACTCGATATGTCGACGCCGAGGATACTGATACTGGCTGCGGCAACAAGGGGAGTGCCTTGAAACTGCGTAGATACCACAAAGGGGTTCCTTTAAGCGGTTAACGCGCAAACTTATGTCTTCTGTGGGAACTGGACTAGATTTAGTGCAAATCTGAGACTCTGTTCAGCAAAGGATCGACTTTACACACAAGTTTGTCCCGGTACTCGGAGACGTTTTCCCGAGAAATATTGGCACGGCCGGTGTACAGAGCATCACCAGTGCTGTCATCTGCATAGCAATGAATGATACGGGTGATATCACATACATTCTCTACAACAGTAGTGTCCGCGACGGCCTAACAACGCTAAGAAACAAAGAGATAAAGAATATTGTTTTTTGTATTAATAGTGAAATTACCGATAAAACTGGCTGAAAACGTATATTAATATAGTTGTTTAGCATGTTTATAACTCTTAGTATATTTGTATAGAATGTTGTTTTGATAATAAGTGATATAAACAACTTTTATTATATTAAGAAAAATCGACCAATAACAGCGCGTCTTATCGTAGAACTCTCTAGAAGTTTTTAGTTAACTGCGTAATAGTTCATACTAAAAATAATGAAAATAATTTTATGTTCTAAAATAGTTGTAAATACGACATTGAATTAGCATATGGCTTATAAACTAAGAAGTGGAATAATAAAGCAAAACAAATATTATGGAAATTTGGGACATTTCGTTTAATAACTTTTTACAATGTTACATATAGTGAAAGTGTTAGCTAGCCTAAAAAGGTCGTAACTGATATTCGCAGTTACATATAGTGAAAGTGTTAGCTAGCCTAAAAAGGTCGTAACTGATATTCGCAGTTAGATATAGTGAAAGTGTTAACTAGCCGAAAAAGGTCGTAACTGATATTCGCAGTTACATATAGTGAAAGTGGTAACTGATATCCGCAGTTACACAAGTGATAAAATCAGCTAGTTTAGTTGATAATAGCTGCTAGTCAGTAGTGTTAGAAAACCAGCTACTACCAATAGATATTTGATACTACCGTACAATTTAAAGAAATCTTTTGAAATATACAGTGACCAACCAATAGTGAACAACCGTAGTTCAACCGTGGTCAATAGTTATAAAATTTCGCGACTAATTAATCAGTCGAACCGCTGGCCACTACCTTGCTATTTGTATTTATTAATCGTGCATTTTGATTTCAACCTCAGTCCACAATATTTCAGCGGCACCCACAAAGACGGCAGTGAAAGTACCCACCGGAACCTATAGGTGTAGGACGTGAGCGACTCGCGAAGTATCTTCGACAACATTTACTCCGGAGAGTTTCGCCCGTCCGGCACAAGTAGGTATCGAGATCGATCTATAATTGGTCTTGACATCATAATCGGTCATATTCTTCACAACTGGTACATCTATGGTCTTCATAAGTTCACACATTAAAGAGCATATTCATTACACTAGGCAGATGAACTCCTGCGTAATGCAGGTGCTCAATACTGAGGTCATCATATCTAGGTGACTTAACACGTGTCCTATTATTTTTGATATTTGCAACTTCTTTCAACGTATATCTGGCAAATTTACTGCACGATTTACGATCCCAATGGAGATCTTACTTTAAAACCTATAGCAATATGATGGGGCTCATCACTCATACCATCGACACTCACAGATAAGCATGATGCAGTTTCCAGTTTCTTAGTTTGTTTCTAAAAACCCCTAAAATATTTATTTTTGTGGTGATTAGCCAAGATATCCATTTTTATTTAGTTTTCACTATCTTTATTCATTGAATCAGCGGCTCCTGGCTTGTCGCCTTCTGTCATATAATATATAACCCGCACTTCTCTTATCATGCAGCAACCACATTTGGAAACTGCATCGTGCCTCCAGATGGACTTCCCTTACGTACCTATTCCATCCATCAACTAATTTGTGTTTGCTACGCTTTCCTATTCCATAGTTAGTTTCTGCAGCTTCTCTTAATATATAAACAATATTTTTATACAACCCATTATTAATTATTGCAAGATCTAGATTTTTACATACTTTATCAGCACAAATCCCTAATTCTACGGAAAAATCAATATTCCTTAAATTATTATATATTTTACTATATACGATAAAATGATCTACGCCCCTCTTACCCCATTTAACTTATTAATACAAATTTCTTTATATTGTATTTTAAATGGCTTCTTACATATCTTAAAATCTACTTCTAGTAGAAAATGATCCAACCAATACACATTAAAGCATATCTTACTGTCGAATACATATTGCCAAGCTGCCTCTGTTACTAGACAGAAATTTAGTCCCCTTGGGTAGTGCTTTTTAATGTCACTTATATAATTGTATGTGTCTGATGTTATTTTTAAATGTACCACGTCTCTATACAGCCAGCTCCGTTCCTCACAGAAATTGGAAAACTCGTTATAAAATAATTCTCCGAGATGCGCATTAAGATCTCCAAGAATAATTGGAGATTTGATTTCGCTACTCTCAATTACAGCGATTATTTCACTTATCACCTCTGTTAACTCAATTTAATTATCCTGTCTGTCTGTAAGCATATACACCGAAAAAAACAATTAAAATCGGTCATTTGTACACAATGGTATTTTCATACGTGGTGGAGCCACTCTGCAGCTATATTATGGTTGTAGCACGAATGGATCGGCTCAACCGGGGAAGGACCGCGCTCTCACAGAATACTAGCGTTAAATACCAGCTTAGTACTGCTGTGTTTCGTATGGTGAGTGTAGAGATCCGGAGACCCTTGTTTACTGGAAACGAGGCATTTCATCTTAGTCCTCAGGGGAGACAACGCATCTGCGTTTTGATTCTTCATCGAGGATTAATGTAGATGTCTATGGGCCACTGCATTCACTTACCCTCAGTTGGACTGTGTGCTCGTTTGTCACCATTAATCTATAAAAAAGTTGACCCTGCAGGCCATCCCTGTAACTTCCTCATAATTTCAAATGCTCAAAATTTCACAAAGTTATGACGTTGAATAAGAAATATCTGAGTTTTTTTCCTTACAAGTTATGGGAAGTTAAAAAAGAGTTTGATAGCTGTCAGTCTAACACTGTTACACGGAACGATGTTACTGACGTAAACATACTTTTCTTTCACATTAACGTCATCCCGCCATAGAGTCGCCCTCGGAGTATGCTAGTTGATATGTACACAGCGGTCTTGCTCGTGTATTCAGAGTCAATTTCAATAATAGTGCGGACAAACGAGCATATAGCATCTCTAGCATCCACGATGCTCGTTTGTCCGCACTTCTATTAGAAAGGGAATACAGTTGGCTCAGTTCACTGACTCAGTCTGACTTCTGATGGATTGTAACGATGATGATCTAGATAATCTTGAAGTTTGAACACGTATTTTGGACAGTTTCTTTCTAATTCAGGAAGAATTCTCTTACGTATTGATGGTGATTTATATTCAAAAATATTTTCACGGCGCAAAAATGAGTCAAGCGAGTTGGTTTATTAAATATTTATGGCAAATAAATTTGCATCTACCTAGCGACGATTCTCAGATCTCGTAAGCATTTTCCAAATGTTATGTAAGATATAAAACACGTTATGAGATTAGAGAATTGCCTTCGGAGTTATTCTTTGAATTTTTACTTTAATAAATTCTTCGAACGAATTTGACTAAATACATAAAAGGAAAAGTGTTTAGTGAGTAATCGGCTACACTTATATGTTAAACTGAATAGTGAGTGTGTTCATTCTAATGGTACCCACTGACGATACGTCCATTAATCCAAATGGAGTGGTAATCGTCCGAAATCGTACCGTGAATGGTAAAAACATATTCTGTTTGGATGGATTTCATCCAACTCTGGATTTCCAAACGGATTGAAATCCATGCGTCCAGTCCAAATGGACGTCATCCACGGCCGTACGTCAATGCCAAAAACGTGCGCCACGCCAAATAGAAGCAGTCAGAATTGTCAGTGAATGGGCGAACCGGCGTCCATTTTTGGACGTTATTGTGTCAGTTAATGTTTTGGTGTTGATGGTGGTACATATGCTCTGTTTGTCAAACATAAACTGTGTATTGGATTAAATATATTTTTATTATGTAAACTAGGGGCTGTGATTATGGGTGACAAACGAGTACACAGTACACATGATGTTAAATTGATACCGTAGCCCATAGACTGAATCTGTCATCGAATAAGATTCGAAATGTAAATGCATTGTCACCCCTAGATCTTTAAATTTAGCATACGAAACGCGGCAGATTTAAGCTGCTATTATATGCTATTTTATGAGATCGTTGTCCTTCTTCGTTTGAGCCGATCAATTTGTGCTACAGCCATAATATCGATGCAACATTGCTCTACCACGTATAGTTATAATGAAAAATATCCACTATATTATGTTTTTAATTTCTACCTCAGTCAAGGATATTGCTCCACCATAATCTGTACCATATCTAGAATGGCAGTGACAAACTAGCACACAGTTCACCCGGTGGTGGGTGGTGTGGCCCATAGACATTTACTCGTATCCTCAATTAAGTATCGAAATATAGAATATGCGTTGTCATCTTTGAAGACTACGATGGATTGCTCCGTTTAGGTTTTTTGACTTTTTAATGAAATACACGCTGCTGCAGACACCAGTAGAATATTATTATCCACATTATTATTTATTTCCATTCCGTACGGCTGCCAAGTTCGAAGTTACGCTATTCGTCCAAACGGAAGTATCGAATACGTAATAATTTTATTTGGAGTGCATCCATTTGGAAGTCAGTATGTCAGTGGGTACCTTAGGACCCACCCTTTTCCTCATATATCAAAACTCATCAAGTCGGTAAACAATTTTTTTTTGGAATAAAATTAACAAACAAGCATACAGTCCATCTAAAGGTATCTGAGTGCCGTGGCCCATAGACATCTATTGTTTAGAGGTTTAAAAGTATTCGCATAGGACCCGGCCGTGAAAGCGGAAACGGAGACGGGGTTTTATCATAAACTACTACATAAATATTATTCATCATTCTTATCTACAGCAATCCTCGATTAAAAATTAAAATGCAGATGCGTTTTCACCCCTGAGGACTAAGGTGGATTGCATTGTTTCAAGTAAAGGGGTCTTCAGTTTTATACATTTATTATTTTACACTGCTATAATGTGAGAGAGTGGTGCTACCCCGATTGAGGCTAATATATTCGTACTACGTATTACGTACAATCGCAAAAATTCTACAAACTGTACTAATATTTTGAATTAGTTGTTTGTAAAAGCTGAAATTTAATTCTTCATTGTTTACACCTTACAAAATGGGGTTATAAAGAGTTTCCAGTCAATCTTGGGTATAGTGAAATAGTGTGATAGATTTATAGTATATAAATAAAATACAGATAATTTTAAACAACGCATAATTACATTGCTTTAAATAAATGCTCCTTGCTAGTTCTTAACAGGACAGATTTTTTTCTTCATCAATCATAATTACAGCCCTTCAAAAGTCCACTGCTGAACATAGGCCTCCCCCAAGTAATGCCACAAAGCACGGTCCTGAGCCACCTGCATCCATCGACTTCCTGCATGTCTTACCAGGTCGTCACTCCATCTAGTGGGGCGTCGCCCTACACTACGCCTGCCGGTACGAGGCTGCCACTCGAGAACTTTTCTTCCCCATCGGTTATCGGTTCTTCGAGCTATATGGCCGGCCCATTGTCACTTCAGTTTACTAATCCGTTGGGCTATGTCGATCACTCTGGTTTTACTGCGGATATCCTCATTTCTGAGTCTATCACGCAGAGAAACTCCGAGCATAGCCCTCTCCATAGCTCGCTGAGCGACCTTGAGCGTCTTCATACGGCCAGCAGTGAAGGACCACGTCTCTAATCCGTAAGTCATCACTGGCAACACGCACTTTTTGTACACTTTAGTTTTCAGAGATTGAGGTATACCTGACGAGAAGATGTGTCGTAATTTCCCGAACGCTATCCAGCCGAGTTGAATCCGTCGATTGACCTCTCGGTCGAAGTTGGACTTACCTAATCGGACTATTTGTCCCAGGTAAACGTACTCATCAACAACTTCGACCATAGTGCTCCCCACAACTAACGGCATAGGTGTGAACGGACATTAAACATGATCTTTGATTTGTCCATGTTCATCTTAAGACCTATCCGTTAGAAGACACCATTGAGGTCATTGAGCATAGTGCTAAGGTCCTCCAGCGATTCTGCCATAAGGAATATATCCTCGGCAAATCGAAGGTGAGTGATGTACTCGCCATTGATATTAATACCGTATCCTTTCCAGTCCAGTATATTGAAAACGTCTTCCAACGCAGCGGTTAAGAGTTTCGAGGATATAACGTCACCCTGTCTTACACCTCTCTGCAGTTGGATAGGTTTCGAACTCTGGTTCTGTAGTCGGATAGCCATCGCAGCGCTACTGTACAAACACTTCAGCACCTCGATATACCGACAGTCAACTTGGCACCGCTGAAGAACTAGAGCCCAAATTTCGACGGAATCAAAGGATTTCTCATAGTGCACATACGCCAGGCAAAGTGGCATATTGTACTTACAATCTGCCACAGTAACTATGGTACTGAAGCCTTTTCGGAAATCGGCTTGTTCGGGAGGCTGGAAGTCGTCGAGTCTGCGTGCGAGACGATTCGTATTGACTCTCGAAAACAGCACGTAGACGCGTCTCAGAAGGGAAATCGGTCTGTAGTTCTTCAATAGAGCGTTGTCGCATTTCTTAAAGAACAAGACCACCGCACTTCTGCTCCACGCCTCCGGAGTAGTACCACCATGGAAGACGGAATTGAAGAACTTCTGAAGGACTTCAAGTATCGGTGTTCCACCCGCTTTCAGAAGCTTAGCTGTAATTCCATCCTCGCCTGGGGCCCTGCCGTTTTGCTTGCTGGAGAGCCATTCTAATCTCGTTCAGACTGACGTCCGGAATATCATCAGAATAGTGTCGGGTATGACTTGCTCTTGTATCGTTACTCACACTTGCGTCTGGCTCCAACGATGACGTGTACAGCTGCCCATAGAACCTCTCAATCTCACTCAAAATCTCAGGTGTCCCGGAAACGATGCTGCCACACTCAGTCTTCAGCTTTGACAGTTGGCTCTTTTCTGGTAGACAGATCTCTGGCAAAGACTTTGGAGCACTGGTTCCGCTCGATCGCTACTTTAATACGAGCATTATTAAAGTTGCTTAAGTCTTGCCGCATGCATTTGGAGATCTGTCTGTTCAGTTGCCTGTATGCTGTCAAATCTATTGACGATTGCAGCCTCATCTCCCGTCTAACAGCCATGAGATTAAGAGTGTGATCGGAGAGTTTTTGTTTTCTTCTGCGGCGGGTCTTGTATAACTTAGCTCCGACCGCATGGAAAATTTCCACGACCTTGTCATTCATATCGTCCACTGCATTACAACACACAAAAAGACGAGACCTCTCTAATGAAGTCAACGCTCCGTCACCCTCGTACTCTAATCCAGAATCCCGAGACTTTTCAGCTCGAGTTACATAACCGCTTTCAGTGCCTTCAGTGTGCCTCTAACCATTCGGTGATCGCTGCCGGTTTTCACCCTTGCGATCACTGAGACATCACGGAACAGTTGGCGTCTGGTCGTCATAATGAAGTCAATCTCATTTTTTGTCGAACCGTCGGGGCTCGACCAGGTCCACTTCCTGTGGGTCCGCTTCTGGAAGAAAGATTTCATCATAAAGAGTCTCTCTTTCTCCATAAAGTCAGCCAGCTGCTGGCCCTTACGGTTCCTTTGCCCTACTCCCAATTTCCCTAACTTCAGCTCACCGCCTTCTCTTGTGCCTAGTTTTGCGTTGAAGTATTCCATCAACACCGTGTAGTGGGTTTTCGAGGAATACATGGCTCTATAAATATCCTCATACATTTCTTCTCCATCACCTCCTCATCGGGATGTGCCAAGGTTGGTGCGTAGACCTGTATGACCTTCAGCGAATACCGTTTGGTGATTCTGAGTATCAGGTACGCGACCCTCGTCGACACACTCCCAATCTTTACAACGTTGTTGACGAGAGACTTGTGGACGATAAATCCGACACCTCCTTGGGACAGATGGTCGCCCTCCCGGTGATAGAACAAGTTGCCGCACTCGAGGATTACCGTGTCCTCTCCCCTCTCTTCGGACCTCAGATAAACCAATAATATGCCAGCGCAACTTGTTTACCTCTTCTTCCAGCTCCAGGATCTTCTCGTCAGTCCTCAGGGTGCGTGTGTTGTAAGTTGCCACTTCAAGTCGTTTTAGGTGGCAACCGAACCTCCACCGGAGATTCTTAGCACCCCCTGCTCCACCGTTACTATGGTCGCCACCGTAGGCAGGAATGGCCGGGCCACCGGGGACTGGGGGCCGTTTACTTGTGTCGTTGCTCATAGGGGGATATTTGCCATAGTTGCCACGCTTGGCGAGCGGGTTGGCAACAGCAGTTTTTTATTATGTTTTTAGTATTTGTTCTTATTAGGAATATGCTGCTGCCCATCTCCTTTCTGTGTACCTCTGTCGCCTCTTACGTCACCCACGGGAAGATATGGGCTAGTGGATATTCTCAACCGCCACTACACGGTTTTTTTCTTAAGCAGTTGTATTAATGATAGAGACACAATGCAGCTATAATTTGGTTTTAGCTCTGATAGTTAGTCTCAATCGGGGTGGCATTATGCTCTTAAAGAATAACAACGTAAAATGAAAGCTAATTCCTATTGTGTCTCGTATGATGAGTGTAGAGAACCGGAGATCCATTTTACTGGATACGGGGCATTCCACTTGTCTCAGGCGTGACAACGCATCTCATGTCATCATCATTTTTATTGAAAATAATTGTGGATTTTCATGAGCCACAGCATCCACTTTCAATCAGATGGATTGTGTGCTCGTTTTACACCGTTATTGTATAAAAATAGTATTAAAAACATAAACTTCTTTCAATATGTATTTTTGTAATCTATAGTAAATTAGAAACATTATATTCTGTAGATGTATAAAAATCAATGAACAAAAATATATATGCAGTAGATAAAGAGATCTGTTTTATTTTTTAATTTATTATGTAATAAAGTAAACAATACAATTTATTGTGCGCTAAGAAAACAAGTAACATAACAAGAAACAAACAAAGAGAAAAACAAAAGGCGGTCTTATTGCTATGTAGCAATCTCTTCCAGACAACTTAAATAGGAAATAAAAATAAGTGATAAGTAAATTAATTGTAAGAGTGCATTATAAATATTGTTATAATCTGAATTATAAATTAATAAACGCACCGGAATTTACTTAAATGACGAATATTTCAACTGTCGTAATTAAACAAATAAATAATTATTATCATTTCTACCGCCGTTTTGAAACACATGCCGCTAAAACGTACTTCTCCAAAGCATCTACAAACATCAAATTGTGAGTCGGATTCAAGCAAAAAAGGTTCGAATAAAAATATCGCTAGTGGAAATAAGTTGAAACGGGAACATGGGGTTTATAGTGAAGAGTTCAATACTTTTAAATCTGAGCTTCTGGCCCTATTCAATTCAAAATTTACCACTCTTCAGTCTGTTATAAATTACATTAGGGAGCAAAATGCTTAAATACGAAAGTCCCAGGACCTTATGTCTGAATAGTATGATCAAATAATACTCCAAATAGAAAAACGGGAGTCTGAAATAATTGTATTTTATATAGAAGAGGTGGCAAACGTGTATGCGGCTCACTTGATGGTAAGTGACTACTGCTATCCATGAACAACTGCAACACCAGGGGAATTGCAAATGCGTTGCCGGCCCTTTATAAAGGAGTAAGTTGTTTTCTTGAAGGTTCCCTAAATCTTATCGGTCCCGAAAAGTCATAGGTAATAAGAAATTTCCCAAGAGGTTGTACGAGGAAGAAAACTCTTAGTAAAATGCACAGTGATGGAACGCCAAGCATGTGAGGTGAGGATGGTATCGTGAATTTCGACGTTTCGACGTTTGTGTGTTCGTGAAATTTGGTGGCTGGAGCTAATCCAAACCATTCCTCAGAGCATTCCCATGGTAAATACGATAGAAAATGCAAAGGGATGCAACATCTCTACGCAGTGCCAGTGAATCGGGTTGATCAGAAAGAACTCGGTCGTCGACGATTCGAATCGCTCTGCGCTGGATGCGGTCAAGTGGAAGGAGCTGGCACTAGGATGCTCCGACCCAGAGATGAGAACAGTATTCAATGTGAGGCTGAACTTGCACTTTGTAAAGATGCAAGCGATGTGCTAGCATGAATTCTCACTCTGCTGAGCACGCCAACTTTTTAGAGGACTATTTGGCCTTCCCCTTAAAGTCACAATGAAACTGCGCACTATACGATATGTCGACGTCAAGAATTCCGATGCTAGCTGAGGCAGGCAGCAAGGGGAGTGCCTTCAGTTTGAAGGCACTCCCCTTGCTACCTCAAAAAAAAATTACAGGCATTCCAAGACCTATTTTTGTTTCCGAAAGCTTAACACAAAAGGTGAAAAAATTATTCTTCTTGGCCCGAGAACTTGCAAAACGAACGGTTTTGCTTACTGTTGGACAACGCACGGTAAGATCTATTTACGTAGAGCTGATGTTACGAACTATATACGACTAGATGGTGAAGATCTGATGAAGCTGCAACGACAGAAATTACAATACTATAACATGTTTTGCAACGTAACTTCCAATTTTTTCATAATTTACACTTTTTACTCATAATTCTTTACAATTTATTTTATTTATCTAACAAGTTTGTAATATTCTATGTAAAAGTTATTAATTTATTTTCTGTACAAACACACAATACACAAACTCACTTATGTTATCCACAATCAATTATAGATTACTTTCACATACAGGCACAGTCAATACATCAATCAATTACATACATATCCCCCTCCCCCCGGATTTCCAAAGAGTAAAGACGTGTTTATAGTTAATTTTATTACTTGTATTTTCCAATAAATGCTGTGACAAAATAATGATAAAATATTAGGATTGCATAAAGCCCGAGGCAATTTACGAAAATTTAGTGACATCTGCGGCTGTGATTACTATTCATGTACACTATTTCTTCTCCTTTAAGACGGTCTCAATGTTGCTTGTAGTAATTTCAGTGTCTAGTTGGTCAAAACAGTCGCTAACAAAATTTATGGAGTCCTTTATAGAACCAACTTCGTTCCTAAAAAGCTTTCGATTCCCTGTATAAATTTTCCTTATCTCCCTAATACATTCCTCAATGAAACCTCGAAGTTCCTCCTGCATAATGGTACGCAGCTCCACGCGTAACACACATGAGCCGGAGCAGCCGCTTTGTGTTGATACGGATGCGATTACGGCTGCTTGTTTAGACGGGGGGCTGCTTTCCACGGCTTAATGTAAAATTAGCGTTGGCGTGCGCACTACTGATAGGTATTGACGGCCTTTGTTTTTTGCTGCGACACTCAGGGCATATCCAACTCATCTTCGTCGCCGAAGTGAGACTTTCGAATTCGGTGGGCGAAACACCAACGCACAGACCATGATAAAAATATAAACAGGTGCAGTATTTTAAGAAATCGTAATCTAATGATTTCTTATATTTACGCGAACATTGCACATGATTAAAACTACTTTTACGGATTTTATCGCGTTTATTTTTTACTTTTTTATTTTTAATTCCCGACGTTTCGGGCGCTTTCCAGCACCCATGGTCACGGGGGACTGAGATGACTGACGTCCCGATGTCATTGTTAAACCCGGAGTACCTTCAGCTTTTTTAATTATTGTTTATGGTCCGATCTATGCTAAATGAACTGACTATATCCTGAGGTCTTGCAGTGGTATGCTTGGGTTTAGTTTTAATTTTATTGATTATAGGATCCCAAGCAGGTGGTAGTACCCAGCCTCCTTCTCTATTGAAATTAGGATGTTTTTTAATTTCAATAGCCTCACGTATCATCCTTGGTAGGAATCGGTGTTCTTTCGCGAGGATTTGTGGTCTATCAAATCTGATGTAATGGTTGGGGCCGTCTAGGATATGATCACAAACTGCAGACTTCCCGGAACGTTGATGCTTCACATCAGCTATCGTCAATAGCAAATCGTAATCATCAATCTTTGAATGACAAGCAGCTAATAGATGCATGGTGAGTTTTCTTTATTGTAAATAATTAAGTTCGACGTGGGGCGGTCCGCACCAGTAGCACAAGCGGGTGCGAAAGTAGGACAGCAATTATGTCGACTGTCTCCATCGATCACTAACAGATAGACGAGGCGGGGTAGCGGCAGGTCGTCCGCAAATTCACAGCAGCGTGACGGAGCTGTTTTATTTTAAATGTTTATTATATGCACTCACACGAGACAATAAGAAAGATTTCTACGTCATCCACCTATTTTAGGACACAGATTCGTGCGCACAGCTTCGGGCATTTCATTAGATAGACCGACAACACGTCCACTACGAAAGCTTGTTTGGACGAGAACGGATGAAGGGAGCTCCTAAAACCACTTAAATTTAATTTTATGACGAATATAAACTCTATTAATTTATTAGACACATCAGTAGGTGGTAAGTATGCAGGCATCTGCAATATTATTTTAATAGTGTAGAGTTAGATAGTTATCACGAAGATGCAGCTGACTGTTTTACACCCACGGGTTTATATAGGTGGGCGGATTCTCTGATTTTAAAATTAAACCAGTTTTTACGGATTATATTACATAAGTGTATTAAATGATTTTATATTCGCGACGTTTCGAATACTTTACAACACCCATAATCAAGGGGGAGAATGAGTACAGTGAGTTTTAAACTGAAGGTAGCTGCGGTTTACTATAAAATTGCGACATCGAACACCTCACACTATGACCCCCCCTCCACGTGACCAGGGATGCTAGAAAAGACTCAAAACGTCGGGAATATTAAAATAAGTTAATATAAGCGATAAAATACGAAAACCCTAGTTTCATTTAAATGTTTATGGTACACGTAAACTTAACTCTTACACGACCACTTCAAAGCTAATTTCCAAGCCCCTTGTGTATTGTCAGTCGCTTTAGACTTCATCAAGCAATATTTATCCAAAACCTCGGAGGTATCCCTGAAAGGTGTTGGTTAAACATTGAAGTTAAATGAAGAAAGTTTCAGCATAATTTAGCAAAACGTTTGTTTAGGACTGCTTTTGTCACGCAGAGTGTGTTGGTAACTTAACTTACGAAATAGCTATTGTTAATTATCTACTACACTATTTAGGTACTCGTATATGTATATACAACACTGAAAGATTTAACGAAACGTATATTACGAAATGAATCGCGCAGCGCAACGTATCTGCTGCAACCAAAACCGAAGCAGGTTGAAACCTAAAAAAAATTATAAAAGTTCGTAAAAATATTAGTTTTATGTAGGTGCATAATTTTTTTTATTTTTCCTGCCTTCTAGGCCCTGAGACGTAATACAAAATTTTAACTGAAAAAGCATGCATGCTTTTTATTTTCATTAATAGAATTTTCAGTTTTCTTTCAAGCCCTGTTATACAAAAACAGTACGTTTAGGTATTTTAGTTAAGTCAAGTAAAATCATTATTTATTTTCTCGATGAATTATTAATTGATTGATTGATTTAATTAAATAAGTTAGTCATTTATTATAGCCTATCAAACGTAGACTTCTGATAATAGACTTCCCCCACCCGCGTAGATTGATTTATAAGAACCTTATACACAACTGAATTTTGGTGTTTTTTACCAGGAAGTGGCAGCGTTAGAGAAACCATATTATAACCGTGGGTGTCGTAAGAGATGAAAGATGATAATTACATCAAATTAACACGATATAGATAGTAATATCTTTTAAATTACTACTAAAAACACTGCTTTTACTAACCTATCTGCACATAAGCATCTGCATTTGTTCCGAGCTGGATTCAAACCCGTGACTCTCAGCGCTGCAACTCATTTTTAAGCCACTGCGCCAGCATGATATAGATAGCAATATCTTTTAAATTACTACTAAAAACACTGCTTTTGCTAACATATCTGCACATCAGCATCTGCATTTGTCGCGAGCTGGATTCAAACCCGTGACTCTCAGCGCTGCAACTCATTTTTAAGCCACTGCGCCACGGATAATATTTTTTTTATTAAAAAGAGATAAATAATTGTTATTAAAGGTATTATTTAATTTTCGAAAACTAACAATGAGCTCAGACCATCATCCTGAGCTAGGTACTGAAGGATTTTTTATGCGGCAAAGAAAAAAAATTTTTTGAATTCCTGTACATAATGCATCGGTCAAGTGACCAATTTTGTACAGAGAGTCGAAAAAAATTTCATTTCCGCGAAAACATTCCTACAATACCATGCTTAGGATGATGGTCTGAGTTCATTGAAGTTTTCGGGAGGTTTTCCGTTACACCCTGTATTCATATTAAATAAAAAATAAAAATGTTAATTTTTTTTTGTTGATAGGAACAAAATTGTTTGAAAAGCGAATAATGCTCTTACGACCTCTAAATTTCCATCAAAAAGAAGCGTATCGTTTATAAATTCTTTTGCAACACGAGTTTATACCACGAATAAAGACATAACCGAGTTTATTTAGCTGAAATATAGAATTTAGAGGCTCACAAATATTTAAGTAAGAATTATAGACTATTTTTCTTGTATTTCATGCTCGAAAGTTCCTTACAAGTGTAATGTTTTTTAAATTTAACAGTACAAACCATCTCCTGAAAGACGATTGAATCCTGTTAGTAAATTTATATTTAAATCTAAATCTCGATTAATCTAAAGGTGCTGGATGTGATGAGATTCCTCCACATTTCTTTGTGAAGTGCACAGAATCGCTAGCGGCTCCTATAAAATTAATTGTTAATCGATGTTTTGGAGAAGGTTATTTTCCAAAAATTTGGAAAACCGCTAACGTCGTTCCAATCCATAAAAAAGGAACCAAAATAGCCATCCAAAATTACAGACCTATTTCTATTCTTAATGTACTGAGCATACATAAGCATTTATATCCTCTGATTGTTCGTCACATTCCTTCACAACAGCATGGATTCATTCGTGGTCGCTCAACTACGAGCTAGGAATTCATGGAAATCTTCTTAGGTGGATAGATTCCTATCTACGTAACCGATCTCAAGCTGTTGTAATAGCTCACATCATCATCACATCGCTCTGATTTCGTGGATGTCCCATCTGGAGTCCGTCAAGGGTCGATATTGTCCGTTACTGTATGCATCATACTTGTATATAGTAGACTGTTTTAAATTTTCCAAATTTTTCATGTATGCGGACGACACTAAAATTTACGCATATATTAAGTCTGAGGAAGATGCACACCAACTTCAGAAAGACTTGAACCAGCTTTGTTTCTTCTATCACGAAAAAAAAAAACTAGCCGTATTAGTGTTAATATAACAAAATGTTATCAAATAAGCTTCACTCGTAAAAGACACAAAATTGAATATCGATATAAATTAGATAACATACCTTTGGTACGCATCTACCAAACCAAAGATCTTGTGTTATTTTTGATTCCAAAATGCTTATGTCTAATCATGTCACAACAATGGTTGCAAAAGCGTATAAAAATTTAGGAATTGTTCTAAGAGTGTCCCGTCCTTTCTCAGATTCTGAATGCATGCTAATGCTTATGTAAGAAGTGTTTTGGAGTATTGTTGTAATGTCTGGAATCCACATTATTTGTCTTATATAGAGAATATAGAGCAAATAAAATGTAAATACGTATTATCGTACTCAACATAAAAAGCAGTTATGAGGAATCTTGCTATCACCATAACTTATTGCAGTTAAAGGACCGACGTATACTTCTACAAATTTTGTTTTTACACGACATCTGTAGTAATAAAATTGATAGTCCCGAATTGACATTTCAATTCCTACAATTCAATGCTCCTTCGAAGCGTACCAGACACACATCCCAATTTCATGTCCCTTTAAGTCTTTATTTATTATTTAATTATTTATTTATTCACAAATTGCGTTACATGTGACTTAGAGACAAAACATGCAATTCCTAACAATCACGTGCACCTCGAAAGACATAACAATGAACAGGAGAGGGGCTGACACTTAAAAATTCTTTTCCTCAATGTATTCATTAATTGAATAATAACTTTTTTAATAAGTATCTCTTTTAAAGATCTTATGAATTTATTAATATTTGTTTCGGCTTTTATGTATTCCGGAAATTTATTATAAATTTTTATTGACATTGAGTAAGGACCTGTACTGTGTAATTTTAATTTAGATTTTGGTTGCAACAGGTTATTCTTATAGCGAGGTACGTTGTGTCGGGGCGCGTCTATGATTTTGGTGTAAAAACTTGGGTGTCTACAAATAATATCTAAAAATAGGCACGGTAATGTTAGAATTTTGAGACTTTGAAAGTGAGGTTTGCAGCTTTCTCTTCTATTGCAAGTACCGACTTGTAAAATAACAAATTTGTGTGATACACTGCTGCCCCATAGTATGACGCCGTAGTTTAGCCACACTTGAGCGTAGGCGTGATAGGCTGTCACTGCCGTTTTTAAATTTGTAGATTTTTTTAATTCTCTTAAAGCATATATAAATTGTGATAATTTTGACTTATTTTTTTGAATATGTGATTTAAAATTAACATACGAATCTATATTTATACCCAGCAAAGAAAAATTTTGAACACATTCTAATTTTGTTTGATTATATGTATAATTTATCTCTAGTTCATGTTTTTGTCGTGGTCTGAATTGTATTAGTTTAGTTTTTTTGAAATTGACTTCTAAATTATGATGGCTTAGCCATTGTTTAACTTTATTTTATAATTATGTCGATTCTTTCATTAAGTTTGGTAAGTCGCTCTAAATATGCTCAAAATTCTGTCGTTAGTCGTACACTTTACTGCTACAACAAACACTTTTCAACTATTGATATTTTCCACAACAGTAAAGCTTCCATAAAAAAAGAAATAATCTCAATTTTAAGAGATAGCAAGTAATATAAATTAAAAAAAATAACACCACACCTCTTTCACACACACATACGCAAACACACACACACACACACACACACACACACACACACACACACACACACACAAATAAATATTTAGAAAACAAAACACCAGTAGATGTACATATATGCACTGTATTTTGTTAAATGCGTAATGGCGTAATGGCTTTTTAAAAAATTACCCTGTATAATATTATTTCCACACAGTTGTAGCGATACGTTAGAAGATTTGTTTTTTTATAAAGTAAGAACCTGTAATTGGCAGTAGAAAATGTAAATACTTACTAATTTTATAATGTTACAAAATGCTGTTGGTTCTGTTACATTAAATTAAAAAAAATCTTGTTACATTGAAAGAGATTGATATAATTTAAGAGGATGTAATAAGTCAGCTCAAATTCTAATTTCGCCCCCACTTCCCCGCGCGTCGTATGCTATGTTCCGACATGTTTGTAATCACTAATACTGTAAGTAGAAAGGTCGTTAGATACTTATTTCATTAGGTTTATCATATTTACGCTCGTTTCTTAACGCCAACCACTAGTCGCTTCTTATTTTTATTACGGTTATTTCCCATTTTAATTTTACGTCATCCTGTTGCGTAATGTGTATTCTGATCGTAAGCGACACAACCTCCCCCTTCAAAGGCCGAAGCGAAACTGACTGGGCGGCAGGAATCAAGCTTCAAGAAGCCGAAAGTTTAGGTAATTTCTTTTTACAGTGAAAATAATGGTATTTAAAAAAAAGTAAATAAAATAAGCACTGCTTTATAGTTAGTTCAGTTAGTACGCAAAGTTTCATGATCTTATTTAAAGTATTTTATGAATAACAGCGGTTTATTGTTTATTTTGGAGGTAACTTTGGATTTTTTTTTCTATCATGAAAATTTTACGGAATCGTGTTTTCGTCTAACATAGTCCTCAACTTTACCATATATTTATTTCAAAATTAATGCTGCAATGTTTTCGGCATAACGGAGGATCTTGCTAAGCCATTTGAGGTTATATTTTCCCTTAAGATCATAAGTTATTGTACATACATTTTGGCAAATAAATGAATTGAATACGAATTTATTTTTTCTTGGTGTTGAATAAAGAAGTCGTATTGTAATGTATATTATGCTTGTATTATGGATAATATGCTTAGTATATGCATGCCTATAGAAACAATCCGCCCCGGTTCACATCGGCGATTTCTGGATCTTGACAACGACGTCACCTACTGGGTCTAACTATGGCTACGTGACAATGATCCAATAATTACTCAACAAAATTTCATCAAAACGAATCAAACCGTGGATTAGAAAAAGAATTACGATTAATCACACACCAGAATTTTATATAGATATAAAGTGATAATCAAGGTGGAAGAAAATACTAACTTGCATTAAGTCTGCCCTTAGTTACCTAATTTTAAGGTGTATGTAATAAAGTTCATAAAAAAATGAAATAAGTTAATGCTTAACTATAATTATATATCCTTCAGATTGAATTTCTGTCATGGCGGTCAATCTCAACGTAGACGAGCCATCTGCGCAAGACTCTATTCCCTTACTGGTATAGTCCGTTGGGACATCAAATCCTATATAAACGGACATAGATCAGGCACAGGACCTACAGCTTTACGTGCTTTATAAGGCATGGGTGTGAATTACCGCCAAATTTCTGACTCCGGAATGAAAATTTTTGAACTGAAGAACCCAATAGCTGAATTTTGACCCGACTCGGGATTCGAACCCAGGACCCTGACGATCATCAATCGCGTTTAAGACCGCTAAACCTATGAGGCAGTCAACACCGTGACTAAAACACTAAGTAGTGTAATTTTTTTTTTGTATTTTTGGCACGCTTGGCAGGCTTGGCGTTTTTATAATTTTGAATTGTTATGAGAAAGATGCTGCTACCCATCTCGTTTTTTAGTTTTCCTCCGTCGCCTCTTACGACACCCAGCGAAGATATGTGTCAGTATATATTATTATACCAGCACTACCCGGTTATATCGGGTTAAGTAAATGTATTGTTACCGTTACCGTTACCGTTCGCCGTGTAGTGGCGGTTAAGAATATCCATTACCCCATATCTTCCCGAGGGTGTCGTAAAAGGCGACAGAGGCAAACAGGCATTAGATGAGCAGCAGCATCTTCCTGATAACAGTAACTGTACGACAAAAAAAAACTGCGGTTGCCAACCCGCTCGCCAAGCGTGGCAACTATGGCAATATACCCCCCATGAACAATAACACAAATAGACGGCCCCCAGTCCCCGGCGGCCCCGCTATTCCTGGCTACGGTGGCGACCATGGTAACGGCGGGGCAGGGGGTGCTAAGAATCTCCGGTGGAGGTTCGGTTGCCAACTACGACGACTCGACCTGGCAACATTTAACGCACGCACCCTGAGGACTGACGAAAAGATCCTGGAGCTGGAAGAAGAGATAGACAAGTTGCGCTGGAATATTATAGGATTATCCGAGGTCCGAAGAGAGGGGGAGGACACGGTGATTCTCGAATCCCGCAACTTGTTCTATCACCGGGAGGGCGACCATCTGTCCCAAACGGAGTAGGGCACCGGAACCGAAGGGGCCAGCAGCTGGCCGACTTTATGGAGAAAGAGGGACTCTTTATGATAAACTCTTTCTTCCAGAAGCGGCCTCTCAGGAAGTGGACCTGGTCGAGCCCCGACGGTTCGACAAAAAATGAGATTGACTTCATTATGATGACCAGAGGCCAACTGTTCAGTGATGTCACAGTGATCGCAAGGGTGAAAACTGGCAGCGATCACCGAATGGTTAGAGGCACACTGAACCTAAACGTTAAGTTGGAGAGGTCTTGTCTAATGAAGTCAACGCTCCGTCCCCCCTTGTGCTCTAATCCAGGATCCTGAAAATTTTCAGCTCGATTTACGTAACCGCTTTCAGTGCCTAGAAGATTGCAATGCAGTGGACGATATGAATGACAAACTCGTGGAAACTGTCCATGCGGTTGGAGCTAAGTTCTGCAAGACCCGCCGCAGAAGAACACAAAAACTCTCCGATCACACTCTTAATCTCATGGCTGTTAGACGGGAGATGAGGCTGCAATCGTCAACAGATTTGACAGCATACAGGCAACTGAACAGACAGATCTCCAAATGCATGCGGCGAGACTTACGCAACTTTAATACTGCTCGTATTAAAGAAGCGATCGAGCGGAACCAGGGCTCCAAAGTCTTTGCCAGAGATCTGTCTGCCAGTAAGAGCCAACTGTCAAAGCTGAAGACTGAGTGTGGCAGCATCGTTTCCGGGACGCCTGAGATTTTGAGTGAGATTGAGAGGTTCTATGGGCAGCTGTACACATCATCGTTGGAGCCACACGCAAGTGTGAGTAACGATCCAAGAGCAAGTCTTATCCGACACTATTCCGATGATATCCCGGACGTCAGTCTAAGCGAGATTAGAATGGCTCTCCAGCACCTTAAAAACGGCAGGGCCCCAGGCGAGGATGGAATTACAGCGGAGCTTCTGAAAGCGGGTGGAACACCGGTACTTGAAGTCCTTCAGAAGCTCTTCCATTCCGTCTTCCATGGTGGCACTACTCCAGAGGCGTGGAGCAGAAGTGCGGTGGTCTTGTTCTTTAAGAAAGGCGACAACGCTCTCTTGAAGAACTACAGACCGATTTCCCTTCTGAGCCGCGTCTACGTGCTGTTTTCGAGAGTCATTACGAATCGTCTCGCACGCAGACTCGACGACTTCCAGCCTCCCGAACAAGCCGGTTTCCGAAAAAGCTTCAGTACCATAGACCACATACATACCCTGCGGCAGATTTTACAGAAGACCGAAGAGTACAATCTGCCACTTTGCCTGGCGTGTGTGGACTACGAGAAAGCCTTTGATTCCGTCGAAATTTGGGCGGTGCTGCAGTCCCTTCAGCGGTGCCAAGTCTGTCGTTATATCGAAGTGCTGAAGTGTTTGCGCAGTAGGGCTACGATGGCTATCCGAGTACAGAACTAGAGCTCGAAACCTATCCAACTGCAGAGAGGTGTAAGACAGGGTAACGTTATATCCCCGAAACTCTTCACCGCTGCATTGGAAGACGTTTTCAAGCTACTGAACTGGAAAGAATACCGTATTAACATCAATCGATGTACTCCATCACTCACCTTCGATTTGCCGACGATATAGTCCTTATGGCAGAATTGCTGGAGGACTTAAGCACTATGCTCAATGACCTCAATAGTGCCTCCCAACGGATAGGTCTTAAGATGAACATGGACAAAATAAAGATTATGTTTAATGTCCATGTCACACCTATGCCGGTATTTGTTGGGAGCACTATGCTCGAAGTTGTTGACGAGTACGTTTACCTGGGACAAATAGTCCGACTAGGTAAGTCCAACTTCGATCGAGAGGTCAATCGACGGATTCAACTCGGCTGGGCAGCGTTCGGGAAATTACGACATATCTTCTCGTTAGGTATACCTCATTCTCTAAAAACTAGATTGTACAACTAGTGCGTGTTGCCAGTGATGACTTACGGATCAGAGACGTGGTCCTTCATTGCTGGCCGTATGAGGACGCTCAAGGTCGCTCAGCGAGCTATGGAGAGGGCTATGCTCGGAGTTTCTCTGCGTGATAGACTCAGAAATGAGGATATCCGCAGTAAAACCGGAGTGACTGACATAGCCCAACGGATTAGTAAGCATGGCGGGCGGCCATAGCTCGAAGAACCGATAACCGATGGGGAAGAAAGGTTCTCGAGTGGCAGCCTCGTACCTGTAGGCGTAGTGTAGGGTGACCCCCCACTAGATGGAGTGACGACCTGGTAAGACATGCAGGAAGTCGATGGATGCAGGTGGCTCAGGACCGTGCTTTGTGGCATTACTTGGGGGAGGCCTATGTTCAGCAGTGGACTTGTGAAGGGCTGTAATGATGATGATGATGATGAAATATATTGTTAAGAAAACAGTATTTATAAATTATTGCAGTATCCGGATCATTTGAAGTTGCATGTATTTTCTGCTTTATCGGAAAAGATAAGAGGGTAGTCTAGCTAAGATGGACTTCAAAAGAGAATGGTATCATATTTATGTACATGGTAGTTCTACGCTGCAGCTATATTTTGAAGCACGAATGGGACAACCCCACCGAGGTCCCGCCATCCCTCAGAGAATACCAGCGTAAAATAGCAGCTTTATGTGGTTGAGTTTCGTTTGTTGACTGTAGAAAACCCGAGATCTTTTTACCATAAACTCCGTCTAATTCCTCAGGAGTGACAACGCTTTATTGTATTTTAAGACTAATTCTGGTATAAATGTAGATGCCTATGGGTTATATCAAAAACTTACCATTAGGTGGATTGCGTGCTCGTTTGTCAACCTTACTTTACGAATTATTTCATCGTGCTGTCACTTCAAAGGTCTCATTTGTCATTAAAATAATATGCAAAGAAAACAACATAAAATATCATACCACCCAAAATTCCCAGGTATCGGGTAATATGATAGTGGTATACGTTTTAGCAATGCAGTATTTATTTCAATGGAATTCTAAGGAAAAGTTAATATTACCGGGTATCGTCTTCCGTGCAGTAAGTGGCAAGGAGTTCTGGAGTTCTAAAGTTTCCTAACTTAGCTTTAATTTCCCGTAATTCGAAAGTTGAACGTGGAGAGCCGTTAATCAAATTGTGTTCCATCAGCTACTCATTTGAAACTGAATTAAACTTATTGACAAAAGCAACTACAGGAGGATTTGTCCTCGGTTGTTATAAATGACAATCTGTTATTATATTTTTTTATCTGTAGATTTGCTCAATGCTTTTTAATTCAATCTGTCTTTTCGTCATCATCATCAATCATCAATAATCATCATCATTCAAGCCCTTCACAAGTCCACAGCTGAACAAAGGCCTCCAACATGGAGTGCCACGAAGCAAGATCCCAATTCATCGATTTCCTCCATATTTTACTAGATCGTCACTCCATCTAGTTCGTTCGCTTACCAGTACGAGGTTGCAAATAAATATTTTTTTGTAAATATTTCTCGTTTTTATGCATTTGTATTTTTGTAGCGAAGAATAAAGTTTTTGTTCGTTATTTCTCTCCTTTTTCTTTGAATTTTATATTCATTTTTAAAATTTATTTTTTATAATAAATTATAGCTAAATTATGAAATTAGGCGTAAAGCTAGATCATGATAGGAACTATAGCTGGACATTGTCCGCTTAGTAGAATTACGTTGTTAGAACGCACCGTGGGCGTTTAGTTATTATATGTTATGTTGGTAATTAATAACAGATACATAATGTATGTGTTGTTTACATAAAATAGAGATATACAATATTTCATATAGTAATAAAAAGTAAAATTATCATACATTTATACTCGCCGCGGTATATTGTTAATAACGCTGACAGCGTATCTTCGTTAAATGGCAATACTTAGCCTTTGAGCGAGAAAAGAACCAGCCCTCTCATCACCAGCGACGAGTGCATGTCGCTAATTCAGTTCTTTTAGGGACTTCACCGCACGTGTATTTCACGGAATAGAATATCTTTTTATTCAATATAAATAAGAAGAAATTTATTTAATATTTAAACAATGGTTCGGAAAAGAAATTATATCCTGGGTAGAACCAGCAAGAAACGCAGCGGGACTTTTTTTTTAAAAGTAAAATTGTACAAGAAAAAAAAAAGGGTAAGAAATTGTGTAATAAGAGAAGAGTGTGGTTTGCAAGATGATGTTGTGACCAGGATTAAGAAAGGAATGCTTCGGTGGTTTGGTCATGTGGAAAGAATGAATGAGGAAAGAGTGACAAAGAAAATTTATGTTGCAGAAGTGAATGGCAGAGTCGGAAAGGGACGTCCTAGGCGAAAATTTATCGACCAAATTGGCGGATTATTGGAAACGGGCCAAATTAGGAGTACCCTTAACCGACAAGCATGTATGCGTAGGTGTATGGATGTGAAGGAGGCGAGAGAGGTGTGTCAGGATCGTGCCAAATGGAAATCTGTAGTCTCTGCCTACTCCTCTGGGTGACAGGCGTGAGTGTTTATGGATATGGATAAAATTGTACAATAAAAACACAGGTTACACAAAATACTTACAAAACTTATTTAAGAAAAGGCTGGCAAGCGGCCACCTCAAGCCCAGTCCCAGGGGTTATTATTGAACATGTGTTTCATTTATAGTATACCTTATAACCCACCAGGGCAATACAACATATTGCTTATGTGAAGCACCGACGAACTAGAAAGTCTGGAGTATATCAACGTGTTCAGGATCATCCCAGTTTGTTGGCGACGCGCCTATAAAAATGTTTCAGTTTATTAAATCAACCGATGACGTTGCTATGAAAAAAAGGGGCAGTCACGAGCAACGACGCTCTGATAAGAGAATGCTTAGTTAAATCTTTAAGAAATGTCGAATTAATGATATGAAGGTCTTGGGTTCGACTCCCAGGCCGGACTAGTTTGTTTGTTTTCCTAAGTAATATCGCTTAATAAATTCGTAAGGAATTTAAGATATAAATTATGTTACCGGATTTGTTCCCCGGTTGAAATCATCTTTCAAATGATGTAAATTCATAAGAATATTAAAGTGAAGTTAAAGATCGGATTTGTTCCCCGGTCGAGATAATCACTCTGTGCATAGGCAGAATTAATGGATATTAATTGCATAAATGTTGTTTTGTATAAGTTTGATACGTTTTGTACGAAAACAAATGCCTATTTGTTATGATTGATTAATGAGAACATTCATTTATATTGTTATCTGATTAAAGATAGTTTCATACAGTTCGAAAATTGTATAAAAGCATTTAATTTGCCTAATATGGTCAAAATTGGTGTATTTCATAATTTAATTTTTTCTGATAGCCGAGAGCCGTGCAAAGTTAGTTGTTCACATAGCGTGAGTACACGGAAGCACGCTGGCCACGCCCTTAGGAGGCCGAATATGTAAAAATTTAAAATGTTTGTAATTCAGTGATTTATGTAAAAATTACTTGTAAAATATTTCAGGTTAATTGTACGTGCTAAAAAGGTAAATTCTGTGTTATTTTCATGTGAAAATTCCTGTGTATAAGTGAAATAATGATAGTTTTGTATAAGAAATTTAAAAGTGTTTTAAATAGTGAAATAAATAGAAAAAAATGTAAATTAAACTATTGTATTGGTTAGCTTATGTATAAATTCAAGTGAGAAACATTGTTTTAACTTTCTGTGTTAAATATTTAAGAAATTTCGATTTCGAACTTGTGAGTAAAATAGGCAGTTTTCGTTTAATAAATAAAAGGTTTTTTATGATATGAAGATATGATGTATATCATGGTGTAGATATTGTTTTGTACTACCTATATTGATAAATTGTATTTGTATATGATTTGAATAAATAAAGATATTGAGTGAAACGTGAGAGAGTAATAGTACAAATTCATGTAATTAAGTTGCGCAAGCGCGCAGATGGCGCGGCTCACTTTCGCGTTTAGCTTAGGGGTAGGATAGTAAATTGATTTTATTGCAATTCGTTCGGGAATCGTTCGGGAATTGTTCGGAAATCGTTCGGGAATCGTTCGGGAATCGTTCGGGAATCGTTCGGGAAATATTCAAGGAAATAGTTCGGAAATAAATAAGAAAATCCGGGAAAAAGTTCAAGAAAAGTGAAAAACCAGCAGTATAGGGAAAAGTGATTACTCTCTCACGGAACGGTTTGAAGATAATTGCTGTTTCATTCCCAAGATCCTTTAAGTTATACAGTCCACATCGAAGAATTAAGGCGTCGGGACCGGGACGACTTCGGAAGACCCGTAATCCCCGTCTGAACCTACTTGCTGAAAAGGAAGAGGTTATCGCCCTAGTGTGTTACTCCGTTGCGGAGATCACATACGTTGTTCCCGAACCCAACGTAGGCGTGATAGGAGGCCGGATCGAGAGAAGCCTCGATTCCTGTTTCTTAGTACCCGATCCGCTAGGTCCTTTTCAATTGGTCCTTTTCAGGATCAAGAGGGAAATCCGACCTGGTCCTTTTCAATTGGACCTTCGGAGCCGGATTGAAGACCACCCGAACCCCGCCAGCTGGATCAAGGAACCAGCTGTGGACTGCTGGTTGTGGAAGAAGAAGACCTTCGGAAGCCGAGTGAAGATCAGCAACCGAAGGAAGCCAGAGGTTTGAGCTGAAGCAATAGGACCAAAGGCCTGAAGACCAGGACGGCAGCACTGAAGGGCTGGACCTGGAACTACCGGAAGAAAGAAAACCGGGATTGCAGCTTGGGGCGTGTGCTCGCATGGGGCACATATCGCAGCCGGGCGCAGGTGTCTTGTGAAGGCACTCATCGTGGCCAAGCAGGGCTTGGCATTTTTCCTGTCGGGCAAGCGTGCTCGGCATTTCTGTCAGACGATCGTGTCTGGCATTTCCTGTCAGACGATCGTGTCTGGCATTTCCTGTCGGACGACCGTGTCCGGCATTTCCCGTCGGGTCATCAGGGTGCAAAAGGCATCCACCGCTGCTGCTGCCGGGCGAGGGTGCGCGTGGGCACCTGACTGCATCGCGGCCGGAGGAGGGCGCTTGGACGAGGCGTCACCGGCAACTGGGCGGCGAGCACAGCATACATCCCGACCACCTAACGGTGCCAAACGGTTGGGCTCTGGCATAACACCTTCGGGTGGAGCAGTTCTCTCGAGCGAGACTGCGCTTGCACTACCGCTCGACTGTTTCGTCATATTCCTTGGCGGGACAGTTCCTAAACCTTTCCTCCATTCCATTCCTGCACGACTCCATCCCTGGACGGCTCACCTCGGTAGGCCCCGTTCAGGATTGATAGGGCTGATAGGGCGGTTAGGGTGGTAGTAGGGTTGTAGGGTTGGGAGATAACGGGGGGAGGGGTAGTGGTGTTAGGTTGGGGTGTAGAAGGGTTGTAGGTAAGGGGTTGTAGGGACCGTAGGGACTGTAGGGACAGTTAGGGACCGTAGGCCAACAATCACCTTCCTGCAAGATGAAGAAGGCACAAGACCAGACAGGGAGAAGCGAAGGGAGCAGGACAAGGACAGGGCTCTCAAGAAAAGCTAAAGAAGCGGAATCATCTGGAGCGACCACAGCTACTGCGTCAAATGGAGCAACTCCTCCAAGTGGAGCCACCACAGACACGTCCACATGCACGTGGGACTCAGGGACGTCCATGGCAACGACAAGCAACCGGACGGACACCAGTGGTACACAGGCCAGCACCGCACAACAATCCGTTATATCCAGGAGTGAAACGGTGGTCGAAAAAGTAGGTCAAAGGACCGAAGAAGCGGCATCGTCAAGGACAGTAATCGGGCACACTAGTGATAAAGGGTCACAGAGAGGTAGTAGGTCATCGCGATCGGCGAGGCTGAAAGCCGAATTAGAGGCGCGGATTAAATTCGAACGCTCAGAGCTCGAACGAGCACAGGCAGCTGCTGCCTTAGCCAAGTCTCAATTGAGTTGGCACGACTCAACCGAGAAGAGGAAATCGACTCGAGTGAGGATGATGAAGAGCGGAATACTCAGGTGGAACCTTTCGTAAGGAGTTGGGTTCAGCAAACAATAATGAGCGCGCCGGTTAGTGTAGCACAACCCGATATTACTGATAAGGAAGCGTGTAAAGGATCACGCCGCAAAGGGGCGGAGGTCGAGCGCAACCTAGGAAATGCACAGAAAACACACGCGAGTGAGGTGTCAGAATTGACCGAAGCGATTGTGAGTGCAATAAAAATAGCTGGTAAAGATAAATCTTCCCAGCTTCATTTCCTCCAGGAATTACCGGTGTTCGATGGAGACCCGGGTGAATGGATAATTTTCAAAACGGTGTTTGAAGACACAAAAGGCCAATTTTCAGGGGTGCAAAATGTCGCACGCCTTAGGAGGGCATTAAAGGGCACCGCTAAAGAGGCGGTTAAGTCGCTGTTATTTACTTTATGTGAACCTGAAGAAATAATGAACGCTCTCGAAAGAAGATTCGGTAGGGTTGAGATGCTCATTCTAGCCGAAATCGAGAATGTAAAGCGTATGCCAAGATTGGCAGAAGATTGCCGAAATATAGGATCTTTTGCAAGTCGTATTACGAACGTGGTTGCCACAATACAAGCGTTGAATCAACCACAGTATTTATACTCACCGGAGTTAGTGAGCCGCATAGTGGAGAAACTTGGAACTATGATTAAATTTAAATGGTTTGAATATCGAGCTCAATATCCTTTGGAGCCAGAGTTACAGAAGATGGCCAAGTTTTTAAATTTATTGAGTGAACAATTTGGAACGTCCTTAAGCAATGAAAATGCGCCTGAAAAAAGGAAGCGTCCTGAATTCAGGAAGCAAACTGTACCACTGCAAAGGGAGGTGTACGCAGCTGTGCCGAGAGCGAGCGCTATATGCGCCGAAGTAATATGAGCGAGCGTTTAGAACGCCGAAATAATAAAAGGCACAACCGACAAGTGGTTATGATAACCCAGGACAAGCCTGTAAGTCGGGTAACACATAAGTGTGTTATATGCAACAAGGAGCACTCTATAGTGAGTTGTTACAAGTTTAAGGACATGAATATTCGCGAGAAATGGGAAGCCGTCAAAAAGGCCAAAGGATGTTTCCAATGTTTGTCACCTAACCATAGGAGGTTAGAGTGCAAAGCGAAAAAATGTGGTGTAGAAGGATGTAGAATGTCACATCATCGAATGCTACACCGATACCCCAATGAAAATACCTCGCCACAAGGGGACGAGGGGGTAAAGATGCTCAGATTACAACTGTTAGTACAGTGAATGCACTGGCATGTGCATATTTAAAGATCATACCGGTCGAGTTGCATGGGCCTAGAGGAAAGGTCAAGACAACAGCTCTTCTGGATGAGGGATCGACCATGACACTCATAGAGGAGTGGATGGCTCAGAAGTTAGCGCCTCGCGGACGTAAAGAGGGATTACGTATCGAAGCCGTGGAGGTAAGCGAATTAACGACGATAGTTCGTATCGCTTAAACGTTAAAATAAAAGGCATTTATTCGAGCGACTTAGAAGAGATAAGTGTACAAACAATTAAGTCACTTAACCTCGCTCCTCAGTCGGTAAGCCGAGAATTATTGCAACGGTGTTCTCATTTGACACCGATCAAGGATGAGTTGATGTATGAGAGGTCCAAGCCTACCATATTGATTGGTCAGGACAATTGGCATCTCATAGTTACTCGTGAATTGGTTTCGGGAGGTAAGAACCTACCTGTAGCATCGCTCACCAAACTGGGGTGGGTTTTGCGTGGTCACATATCGGGTGGCATTAAACCAATCAAGATTGTTAACCACATTTCCACCAAGAAGGAGGAAGATGTGGATAAATTAATCAAGGATTATTTTAGTTTGGAATCTCTAGGAGTATCGGCTAGAAAGCCCGTGAACGACCCAGAAGAACGAGCTTTAAATATTTTGAACAAAACGGTACGTCGTATACCTAATAATAGGTACGAGACTGCTTTGTTATGGCGCACAGACAATGAGTGCTTGCCATCGAATAGGGCACAGGTTGAAAGTCGCCTGTTTAATATTGAGAAAAAGCTCGACAAAAATAGCGAGTTGAAAAAGGAATACGAGAAGCAAATTGAAAATCTCATCGTTAACGGTTACGCAGAGAAAGCGAACCATATTTCCATTTCCCCACGTACGTGGTACCTTCCTCACTTCGCAGTGACTCACCCACAAAAGAAGAAAATAAGGATAGTTTTCGACGCCGCCGCAAGGACGGGCGGACGTTGTCTTAACGATGCGTTGTTGACCGGACCGGACTTATTGAAGTCGTTATTCGGAGTTCTGCTACGATTCAGAGAAGGAAGCGTGGCAGTAATGGCAGACATTAAGGAAATGTTCCTGCAAGTGAAAATCCGGGAAGAAGACAGGGATAGCCTTCGATTCTTATGGCGGCACAATCGTGACGCGCCACCGGAAGAGTATAGAATGACGTCACTCATATTTGGAGCGGCATCATCACCATGCATCGCTATATATGTAAAGAATAGAAATGCGCAGGACAACGCACATATCTATCCAGAAGCAGCTTCCGCTACGGAAAGCAATTTTTATATGGATGATTACCTACAGGCATTTCCCGACGTGACGACGGCCGAAAGGATAGTAAACGATATGTATGAATTACATAAGCATGCTTCTTTCCAACTGAGGGGATGGGCTAGCAACCGACCCGAAGTTTTAAGTAATATGGAAAATAAATATAAGAGCGACAGTGCTTCGCTTGGAGATAAAGAGCACACAGAGCGCACGTTAGGTTTGATTTGGAATATCAAACGGGATATAATAAGTTTTTCCACAAGTCTTCGTAGCACACCGGAAGAGGTGTTGGAGGGTTTACGACCGCCTACGAAGAGGGAGATAACTAGCGCTGTGATGTCAGTCTTCGATCCTTTGGGACTCGCATCACCCATAACGATTCAAGGGAAGTCGCTGATCCAGCAAGTATGGAGGACAGGCATCTCTTGGGATGAAGAAGTTTCACACGAGTTACACGTGTTATTTTGTAAATGGATATCGGAAGTGAAGAAATTAGGTCACTTAGAAGTACCTAGACCCGTTGCTGAAGGCATCGGCAAAGGAGAGTTACATACTTTCACGGATGCTAGTGAAAAAAGCATACGCTGCCGCGGTGTATTACGTCACCACGGACGAGCAAGGAATAAGGCGGATTACGCTGATCGCCGCAAAGGCAAGAGTAGCACCGTTGAAACCAATTTCGATTCCAAGGCTTGAATTGCAAGCAGCTCTTATGGGCAGCAGACTGGCTGCTTCGGTTAGTGAAGAGAGCAAGTACGAGATGTCCGAGAGAGTGTTTTGGACAGACTCACGTACAGTGTTAGCGTGGATTAAGTCAGATCCTCGCGCTTTTAAACCATTCGTTGCTCATCGATTGGCTGAGATCGAAGATCACAGTAAGCCATGTGAATGGCGATGGGTTCCAACGTCACAAAACGTGGCAGACGACGCCACTAGAAGTTTTCCTTCCACCTTCGATGTAAGTCATCGCTGGTTTCAAGGACCTGAATTCCTCAGGAAAAGTCCTGATTTATGGCCCAAACAAGTGGACACCATAAATAGCTTAGAAACAGGTGAAGAAAAATCGCCAAAGGCGTAAATACGTTAAGAAAGCAAGAACCGTTAAGTCTACCCGACTACGGACGATTTAGCAGCTTTAAGAAATTCCTTGGAGCAACTACACGCACCTTACAAGCGGTAGAAAAATTCAAGAGTTTAAGAAAGTCGGTTAAAGGACCCGACGACGCAACCGAAAAGTCGGTTATGTGTTCCAACAAAGTTTTAGCAAAGTCGGTTAAAGGACCCGATAGCGCGTTGGACACAGCGCTCTTGAAAAAGGCGGAAATATTAATTTGGAAATTCATTCAAGACGAGTGTTTTCATTCGGAAATAAAATGTTTGAAAGCAGGCAAAAGCGTTGAAAGAAGTTCACGCTTAAGTAAATTATCTATGGAAATAGGAGAGGATAACTTACTCCGTTTAAATGGACGTTTACCTTTCAAGTCTAATTTGACCGAGGAAAGTAGAAAACCTGTCATATTAGACGGTAAACACGAAATCGTTAAAATGATGATTAGAGAAGTTCATCATCATTTTGGACACGCCAATCACCAGACGGTGATGAATGAGGTGAACCAGAAATTTTACGTCTTGAACTTGCGTAATGTAGTACGAAGTGTGTCACACCATTGTCAGTGGTGCAGGACATACAGGTCAAAGCCGCAAAACGTGCCACAAGGAAATATTCCTCTGGAAAGAATAGCTCATCATGAGCCACCTTTTACATGCTCAGCTGTAGATTATTTTGGTCCTATGAGTGTGACTATAGGAAGGCGACACGAAAAACGTTGGGGCGTTTTATTCACGTGTCTGACCACCAGAGCAGTATATCTGGAATTAGCAGCCTCATTGACACCAGCGTCAATGATAATGGCGTTAAGGCGATTTATCGCCAGAAGAGGAAAACCAGCCGTTATATACAGCTATAACGGAACAAATTTCAAAGCTGCAAATAAAGAATTATTGAAAGCAGCGAAGAATGCTATGAGGGCATGAAAAACGAGTCATTTAAGAAATATATTAAATGGAAATTTATACCTCCGGGAGCACCGCACATGGGTGGCGCCTGGGAGAGGTTAGTAAGATCGATTAAAATTGCGTTGACCGCTACGCTTAAGGAGAAGAGCCCACGAGAGGAGGTTCTACATACGTTACTTTTAGAAGCAGAGCATACGGTAAATTCCAGACCTCTGGTAACATTCAGTATGGATAGTCCTGAAGAGGGTTTGACACCCAATCATTTTCTTCTGGGACGCTCATGTGGTGATCGACCACCTGGATTATTTTTAGAGCGACATCTGACGGGTCAACTCAATTGGAAAGCTGCACAGAGGTTAGCCGACCGTTTTTGGACAAGATGGCTGAAAGAATACATGCCTACGTTAATACCTCGAACAGGTGATAACGGCAAGTTCATGGAACCTAAAGAAGGCGATATTGTTTTGATAATAGATCATTCGTTGCCACGAAATACGTGGCCGAAAGGTAAAATTAGTAGAACGTTACCGGGACCAGACGGTCACACCAGAGTGGTTGACGTCATTACTAGCACAGGTATCTTGAGGAGACCTACATCCAGAATAATAGTCCTGGTACCCGCGACGCCTCCCAAATGATGGTGCTAACGCACGGGGGGGGAGATTGTTGGCGACGCGCCTATAAAAATGTTTCAGTTTATTAAATCAACCGATGACGTTGCTATGAAAAAAGGGGCAGTCACGAGCAACGACGCTCTGATAAGAGAATGCTTAGTTAAATCTTTAAGAAATGTCGAATTAATGATATGAAGGTCTTGGGTTCGACTCCCAGGCCGGACTAGTTTGTTTGTTTTCCTAAGTAATATCGCTTAATAAATTCGTAAGGAATTTAAGATATAAATTATGTTACCGGATTTGTTCCCCGGTTGAAATCATCTTTCAAATGATGTAAATTCATAAGAATATTAAAGTGAAGTTAAAGATCGGATTTGTTCCCCGGTCGAGATAATCACTCTGTGCATAGGCAGAATTAATGGATATTAATTGCATAAATGTTGTTTTGTATAAGTTTGATACGTTTTGTACGAAAACAAATGCCTATTTGTTATGATTGATTAATGAGAACATTCATTTATATTGTTATCTGATTAAAGATAGTTTCATACAGTTCGAAAATTGTATAAAAGCATTTAATTTGCCTAATATGGTCAAAATTGGTGTATTTCATAATTTAATTTTTTCTGATAGCCGAGAGCCGTGCAAAGTTAGTTGTTCACATAGCGTGAGTACACGGAAGCACGCTGGCCACGCCCTTAGGAGGCCGAATATGTAAAAATTTAAAATGTTTGTAATTCAGTGATTTATGTAAAAATTACTTGTAAAATATTTCAGGTTAATTGTACGTGCTAAAAAGGTAAATTCTGTGTTATTTTCATGTGAAAATTCCTGTGTATAAGTGAAATAATGATAGTTTTGTATAAGAAATTTAAAAGTGTTTTAAATAGTGAAATAAATAGAAAAAATGTAAATTAAACTATTGTATTGGTTAGCTTATGTATAAATTCAAGTGAGAAACATTGTTTTAACTTTCTGTGTTAAATATTTAAGAAATTTCGATTTCGAACTTGTGAGTAAAATAGGCAGTTTTCGTTTAATAAATAAAAGGTTTTTTATGATATGAAGATATGATGTATATCATGGTGTAGATATTGTTTTGTACTACCTATATTGATAAATTGTATTTGTATATGATTTGAATAAATAAAGATATTGAGTGAAACGTGAGAGAGTAATAGTACAAATTCATGTAATTAAGTTGCGCAAGCGCGCAGATGGCGCGGCTCACTTTCGCGTTTAGCTTAGGGGTAGGATAGTAAATTGATTTTATTGCAATTCGTTCGGGAATCGTTCGGGAATTGTTCGGAAATCGTTCGGGAATCGTTCGGGAATCGTTCGGGAATCGTTCGGGAATTGTTCGGGAAATATTAAAGGAAATAGTTCGGAAATAAATGAGAAAATCCGGGAAAAAGTTCAAGAAAAGTGAAAAACCAGCAGTATAGGGAAAAGTGATTACTTGAAGATAATTGCTGTTTCATTCCCAAGATCCTTTAAGTTATACAGTCCACATCGAAGAATTAAGGCGTCGGGACCGGGACGACTTCGGAAGACCCGTAATCCCCGTCTGAACCTACTTGCTGAAAAGGAAGAGGTTATCGCCCTAGTGTGTTACTCCGTTGCGGAGATCACATACGTTGTTCCCGAACCCAACGTAGGCGTGATAGGAGGCCGGATCGAGAGAAGCCTCGATTCCTGTTTCTTAGTACCCGATCCGCTAGGTCCTTTTCAATTGGTCCTTTTCAGGATCAAGAGGGAAATCCGACCTGGTCCTTTTCACAGTTATTACATCAAATTTGATAGAACACAAATCCTCACAAAAGTACACTTATTTTGAATAGTTTGCGACACTATTAAAATAAAAAAATCTTTATTTTAAGCAGAAGCCACGCCCTTAATAGAGTGAAAGAAGACTTTTAAAGACTGCTGCTGCTGTCGTACTGTAAATCGGACCAAAATTTGTATTTAAAATTTAAAGTTAGCCTCGTTAATTATGGTTGACAATGTGTACTTTAAAATTTTCAAATCATTGGGAATTAAAAAAAGCGAATAGAAATGTTAAATATATTTATTTAATGCATAGTATTATCATTATAAATATAAAAAATTATTAAGCAGAACTAAGTTTGATCCATTTCATTTGAAATTTATACGATAATTTTGGGACAGCGGTACTTTTTCTTCTATTTTGAAAGATATTTGAAAATATATTCGCCTTGTTAACTCGTCATTGGTCATGACAGGAAGTTGCCATAGTTAGCTCGCTCGGCGAACGGCAGACGACCTGGAAAGACATGCAGCTGGAAGTCGACGGATGCAGATGGCTTAGGACCGCGCTATGTGGCATTACTTGAGAGAGGCCTATGCTTGGTAGTGAACTTGTAAAGAGCTGTAATGATGATGATGATGATGATGATGATTTTAACTCGTACTTCATCCTTCATCGTCATAACTCGCTTGTTGAAGAATGAAATAACATTTGTTTTCATTCATATCATTTTACCGCAAAAATTTTAGATACACATTTTGTCAGTTATAACTTAGAACAATATAAATACGTCAAGTTGGTAAGAATTATTTCGCCTATATCCTCTTAATGAAATAATCTTACCTAATTTGAAGAGCACCTACCACCCTCTCTCAATTGCGTGCACTGTACCGTCACGACTTATCCCAACACCACTACTCCCAACACTAATACACTAGGAAAGACACAATATCGACGACAATACGGCACGCGTTCGCCTCTACACAAGGCATACTCATAATATGATGTAGACTCTGCGGTGGCTGACCGCAAAGTGAGCAGGGAGTCAAAACCGCTGCTATTATACAACTCGCTTACGCAACCGTTTCCTATTTAAGTAGCGAGTTTATATAATGAATTTGGTTTAAAAATGTTTTTGTAGTAAAATATTTCAATATTGGCAATAAGGTTATCAAGATAATTGGTAAATAATTCTACAGCTCTTCTAATGTATTAGTAATTCAATATCCTCATAACACCTTGAGCCACACTGTGTTTAGAAAAAAGACCCATACAGATTTAAGCGGTAATAATCGCCATCATATTTCACAGCTGTGAATACTAGCATCCATGGGAAAATCTTTGTTTGAGAAAGCACGATCGCACGGATCTGTGACTGTAAGCACCTGGCCGCAGAGCTCCAACACTTGAACCAAATTTTGTACGACATAAAGCTTCAGGTCGCGCGCCGGAATCGCTGTGAAGGAGTGATGCCAGCCACAGTCGAGCGTATACCTGCTATACTGCCGAATGTCAGAGGTATCACGAACAAGATTCGCTATATCTTGAAGCGTGCTTCCATTAAAACATACTATAAACAGCCGAATGAGAAAAGTACTTAATGCTTTCCTGTACACAAATCAAAATTGCCACCTTTTTACGGATAATTGGACAGTAATATTCTATGAATGCCTGAAATTTGTCAGCGAGAAGAATGAATATATGTTGATATAAATTAGTGCTTTAACCGTTTTAAATAAAAAAAAAAAAAAGTTTTTACAACGGTGAAGAGTAACTTGGTTTGGGGCCCCAAAAAAAAAAAAAAACAATGAAGGGGGAGGGATGAACGGAACATACACTCAAAGCGCCCCCAAAAAGAAAAAACGAAACCAACCAAGCCCAAACACAAGCCCCCTCGCTCTCTTCGTCCGGTGGGGGTGGCCCGTCGCACCCCGCCGCTCACCACTCGCCCCATAACGTCGGTCACGTCCATATATATATATATATATATATATATATATATATATATATATATATATATATATATGTCTTTGTTATGTCTTTGTATTATGTCTTTGTTTGGTTGTTGGCTTCAGGTGTTTATTATATCGTTTTTCATTTCAGTTTCATAAAAAAGTTTACTTTTAATTTTTCTTATTGCAATTGGGTAAAAGTCATGGAAAGGGTATAGACCTCTCACCTTGTAAGAAGTATATGTCCTATGATGGTATTGTCGAGGGTGACCTTGACAGTTCTTACAAGACATATTTCACCCTTTTAACTGCATCCCGTCACATGTTTGGGTGCTTTAAGTCTGGCGTTAATAAGATCATATACCGCCAACACAATTTATAAGTGATAGAGCCACGTAGGGGGTCAGCTCGACTGGGGAAGGACCACGTTCTCACAGAATACCAACGTAAAATAATATATTTAACGCTGCTGTGTTTCGTATAGTGAGTGTTAATAATCTGAGACCATTTTTACTGGAAATGAGACATTCTACCTAAGTCTTCAGGGGTAACATTTCAACTGCATTTTGGTTTTTCCTTAATCTATAAAAATGCATTTTTATTTCAACTATAATAGAATGGAAAGAATTCACTGAATTATGTGTCTGTGTACCACAGTATCCACTTACCACCAGATGGTCTGTGTGCATATTTGTCATCCTTATATTAAAAGCTCCAGCAGCTTAATCTGAGAATCACATGATAGTGTTTAGTTGTTTCAAAGACGCAACATAGCAATTCAATTGCTGCGCTTCTTCAGATACCTAATTTTTGGACTATATGCAAATAAATCTCAACGGCAAGAAATCATCTTGAGCGAAATTTAAGTCATTATTGCGATGGCCATTTGTTACAGTAATAAAGCAGAGCCAAATGGGCAATTTGAGCTCATTGTAGGAATTTAATGCGCAATTACATTTATAGAAAGTTTTGAAGGTATGAAGACAGTCGTTAGAATCGGGTGTAATTTTAGCAACTGTTCCCAAATTAACGAAGCGGATTAGCTTGTGACTAGATAAGGCAGTACTAAGATTATCTGACTTTTACGGATAATAATTCAAAACCATAACAAAATTGGTCGAATGCGTACCTTTTTTCTCATTCAGATTTCATTCAGACCGAATTACGGTCAAGATGGCTAGCCTTAGCGGGAGCTAGGAACCGTACATTTAAATATGCTGATTTGTTAGCAGTTAGATGCTGCTCTTCAAATCCTGTACCTACCTTGTACCTGTAGCTTTATTACTTAAGGTTTTGTTTGTATGGACTTGCTCTTTAAATATCTTTTTGTATTATTGTGAGTATTAAAAATATAATCATTCATTTATTCAAATAGCCTCATAATAATCAAAGACTGATAAGAAAGCAACAAAATCGTGACAAATATAACTTGCATGCATGCATTTTCCTTACCACTTTTTGTAGCTGTTTAATGGCGTGAAAGGGTAGTTCTCCCTTCTTATATCTCTGTGAATACAAATTTCTACGAAACATGCTTCTTTATTACAGGTACGTGCTATCAGTTAAAGGTGGCACTGAATTGAATTAAAGTACAAGGGGAACACAAAGAAAGCTTTTTAGGTCCATTTATGTACTCGTATAATTCATATTTTTCTGTAACAATTTATTTAAATAATACTAGTTTTTACGCATTTTATCGCGTATATTTAAATATAAATACCCGAAGTTTCGAGCGCTTTACAGCACCCATGGTCAAGGGGGGGGGGGACTGAGATGTTTAACGTCCAAATGTCATAGTTACAGCGGTTACCATAGATAAAAATTTAACTTTTGTTCCTATCTACACGATCGAAACAAAAGTTATTTTTTTTGTCTATTTCTGGCACTCTGCACCTGTATCATAGTAAAAACAAAATAGTAGGCTTTTTCTAAGAAATGTACCGAACGCTGCTAATGTGTGTGCGTGCCGGACACGTGACAATACGGACTCGTACGCACGAGGCACAGCACGCACACAACGACACTTGCTAAGTAGAAAAGATCAGGTTAAACTGGGAAAGCCCATCGCCGCGCTCCGCAATCACCTTAGTTTAAGATTTTGTTGACTCTGATTAAAACTACTTTTATGGCTTTCATCGCGTTTATTTTACTATTATTTTTAATTCCCGACGTTTCGGGCGCTTTCCAGCACCCATGGTCACGGGGGACTGAGATGACTGACGTCCCGATGTCATTGTTAAACCCGAAGTACCTCCAGCTTTTTTAATTATTGTTTATGGTCCGATCTATGCAAAATGAACTGACTATGTCCTGAGGTCTTGCAGTGGTATGCTTGGGTTTAGTTTTCAGAATATGATCGCAAACTGCAGACTTCGCGAAGTCTGCAGTTTGTGATCATATCCTAGACGGCCCCAACCATTACATCAGATTTGATAGACCACAAATCCTCGCGAAAGAACACCGATTCCTACCAAGGATGATACGTAAGGATATTGAAATTAAAAAAAACATCCTAATTTCAATAGAGAAGGAAGCTGGGTACTACCACCTGCTTGGGATCCTATAATCAATAAAATTAAAACTAAACCCAAGCATACCACTGCAAGACCTCCGGACATAGTCAGTTCATTTTGCATAGATCGGACCATAAACAATAATTAAAAAAGCTGGAGGTACTCCGGGTTTAACAATGACATCGGGACGTCAGTCATCTTAGTCCCCCGTGACCATGGGTGCTGGAAAGCGCCCGAAACGTCGGGAATTAAAAATAATAGTAAAATAAACGCGATAAAATCCGTAAAAGTAGTTTTAATCAATGTGTAGCGTTCGCGCAAATATAAGAAATCATTATATTTTGTTGACTTTTAATAAAACTTTGCTAGCAGTCGTTTTTCGTTTTATTTCTGTAAAACAAATTAACATATGCGTTTGTTTAAAGTAAATTAGCTTTTTATTAATAGGTTATATTATTATATCTATACATAGATACGTACCTCATAAGTACAATAATTATCATATCAGTGTTAATTTACTCGAACTCGTGATATTTACTATGTGTCTTGTTTCAAACCAGAGTCTATTTTTCTCTTATATAGTGGTTATAGTGATACTGGATGTAGTAGTGGTATTAGTGGTCAAGATTTAAGGTGTAGAGGTGTCGAGTTTAGTGAAAGATGAGAAAAGTTATGTAAGCAATCCCAAAAGGATCTTAAATAATATTAATTTTGGTATCCCGCTAGTCAACATCATTAGACCTATGTTGTTTACATTATATGTGTTACTACTAATGTGTACTTCGCGTATTATTTGTGTACAACATTTTCAACATACAGAGCGAATATTATCTATTACCCCAAAGACTCAGGCTCGATATTCCACGGCAATATTTGAGATAAAACATACTATTATGTTTAGTAAGGAATCTTAGCAGTCGCGATGTTAGTCAACAGAATCTTAATAATAAATTTATTTTCAAAAAAAGTTTTACCCGTTCCGAAGACCACAGGTCCAATCAGAGAGAAGGTAAATTTGACTTGCTAGTCGTAATAAAAAGTCAACGAATTTCTCTGAATCTGAATCTGTAAGCCTCACAATGATGTTGCAAAGTCATGCTCCGCAACAATTGCACAGCAAAGAAAGCCAAAACAGTTCCCACAGGCTGGCTGTAGATAAAGAGACTTAGCACATATACACTAATGACAACTAATACAAAAACCAAATACAATTTAAAATACAATATATTATGTGCATAGATCTTTTTTATTATAATTATGAATTTATATACTTCTATAATAGGTTACATAATGATTCCTGTATTTTACTTATTACGTACTTATAATACTAATTCTCCTTGCCTACTCTCTGACCTGTTGTAAAGTTTCTGCGAAATAAATTCTTTGTGGGAAAATTACCAATGGAAAAATATATAATACGATACAGACATTATTTACGTTATTTCATTTGATGGTGCACTAGATTGTTGAGATGCACTTCAAACTATATTAACACTTTTACTTTTGCACATTGGTTTTTGCATAATTTTCTAAATTTCAATGGAATAAATTTCTTAAAAAGGCTTAATTCTGTCAATTATATTCTTCAACTTTATTTTTGCTAAGTTTTCGTCCTATTTAGATATCTTAATAATGGTACTTTAACAGCGTGAGCGAGTTAAAGGATGATTTATGTAACACCTTACAATAGTCACATTTAACATTACTATGTAAATGCAATCAATATGAATGTAAATACCATCGTATATTATCATTGCTTTATCACTTAACCAGATTGTATATGTAATGTCGTTCGCTTTAGGTAATGTACGCACATTTGTCAGACGCCTGCTTCTGTACGCGCGATATACTTGCTTCTTAAGTCGAGTTCGTAAGTAAATGGTAATATTTCATACAACTGCAAAAATTTGACTTTAATTTATGTAAGTGGTAAACTAAGATGATGCATTTAAAGGAATACATGATAAAAATTGCACAGCCGATATAATTCAACGTTATCATTTTTATTTGGATTTGATATATTAAAAGTATTGATTCTCGTTCCATACCTTACAACATAAAGCTTTTGACAGTTTCTTAACCAGTTCAAAGAACTGCATCATATTGCAAAAAAATACTTCCGATTGCTGATTATTTTGAAATTTTTTATTTATTAAATCATTTGTACGCATCATCTGAATACATATTTACAAAATTTAAACATTAGGGCTTTTTAGTCTTCATATGTATACCAATTAAAGGCAAATACAACATAATAATATGTTGAATACACATTTTTAAAGTAAGTTACGGTTTCCACCCCGGTTTTGAAAATCGGGTTCTCATCAGATCTCGACGTTTTGCTTGCGCCATCTGAAGGGGTACCGACATGGTAGATTCTAAGAAAACTTTAAAAATACGATTTGTATTTTCAAAAGGTGTTTTTTTTTTTGGAAGTTACTTCAACAACCTTGTTTCGAACAATTCCATCACTGATCAGATCTCTTACTCAACATACGACGGTGATTACGGTGAACCGCATCAAAATCAGTTGACTCGTTCGAAAGATATCGTTGTCGAAAGAAATCTCGAAAAAGTGTTGTTTCAAAATAACTTGAAAACTTTTGTTGAATGTTTTTGTGAAACTCAAAAAACTGCCGCAAACCGCATCAAAATAAAAAAAGCTCCTAAAAGCTCGATGATCTTCAAAACGTCGTAACTGGTGAAATTCAAAGCGCTTTGCATTTGAAATTAGCGGGAAGTTTCAGTTTTGGCCTGTAGGTTTTATTTTATTCTAAGCCAGTGCTTAATTAAAATCCCACCTTTTTTAACATGGGGAAATGCCTACGCATACCCACCTCGCGGGGAAAAGGACGGGTTATATCAAACTCACACCGACTAAGACCCCATGGTGTTTCACATTCGCCGCATATAGGCAGGGCTACGGAAACACTATCGCGCAAATTTGCGGTCCCACCAGCGCCGACCGCTCTATGACGGTGCCTTCTCGGAAGAGGACTACTCCCGTCTTTTCTCATTCTTAAGTAAGGCGCACCAGAATACATAGCGCGCCTTCTTCCACGGCCTCCGACTACACGTGCGCAACGGATGCCTCCGTGTCCGATGCATGAAGGCCATGGGGTCAGGAAAAACGAGCACTTAGAAGCATTAGGCTTCCTAACCCCTCTCCAGCACACATCTGAAGTAGGCTTGTCAAGCCCACTCAGAGTGGCCACCTCGGGTTGGCTCTCAAACTTGGGCCAGCCATGCTCCAACCAGCTCTTTGTTCACCGCGGGTGACCAAGCCACGGCTACTATCCCCCTCCCCCCGCCACGACAAGGCGGGAACCTACCTAATGGCAAGTGTCTACTTTTTTTCAATAGAAATGCCTGTGCATATCCACTCACGGCAGCAGGGATGAGTTATGTCATACCCGAACTATGATCTTATGGTGTTCCACATTAGCTACATTTTGATTGGCATGGCCACGCCAGCCGCCCTTCGGCGACCACTCTTGGCGAGAAAAATATCTTTCTCTGTTGTGCGTAGAATAACAAATATACGAGTATGTTACTATGCTGCCCCTATACGTTTCGAGCCATACAGTGTCGTCAAAATTATTTTTTATTTTTCTTTTGCGAACACGAAGCAAATCCACACTTATAAATTTCTTTGTTTGAGGACAAGTTTCGTATGTTTTAGCAATACGAAATTTCTTACCGTAAAAGTCTATTAAAGTCTAGCCTTAGCATTACGTCGCGATATTATAACGACACCGTTGGTATTCTGCCGATGTCCGTTTTAAAAAAAAAGTTACCCATTCAAAAGAAGGCGTCCGAGTCCGAACACATTATATTTATTGCTACAGATATACTGTTAACATTAGCACATCGGTGACGCAAAGTCATAAGATTTTACCGTTACCGTTACAGGCTATTAAAATCCCCTGCTAAACAGAGACCTCCTCCATAGATTGCCTCACAGGGGGATAATTTACACAGCTGCCACGCTTGGCAAGCGGACTGGCAACCGCAGTTTTTTTATTGTAGTCGTATTAGAAAGTCGCTGCTGCCCATCTCCTGATTTTTGGGGACTGAAGGAACTCTTTCACCTCTGACAATGTCTACGGGATCATATGGGGTAGTGGATATTCTTACACCGCCACAACACGGTAACTTAAGATTTAACTTGTTAAAATTCGCCCAACACGCCTAAAAAAATTTTCACTTCAAAAGTTGACTAAAAATATATAGTGTGTGTTTTTTTTAATTCACAGAAAATGTCTTGTGAAAGTATCTAAAAGTCTTAATATCATCTGTTGACCTAAAAGAAAATACAGTCTTATATAAAGTAGCATTAAAATTCAAAAGGCAAACGTCTCCGCTCATTTTAAGTTGAAGATTCGCTATCAAAGTTTAAAACGTAACAGTATTAGTGAAGCCAAGCTTAAAGCTGGCGCGAAGATAATTTTGGCCTCAGCTTATTCAAAGGACCTTACGCGTTTTTGATGATCGTTATTATAAATTCAGTATTAAATTGATTCGGCTTGAAAAAAAATTAATAAAATTCTACAAAATATTTTAATTAATCATCATTATAATTACAGACCTTTCCAAGTCCACTGCTGAACCCTTTTCCAATGAACTTTTGCATGTTTTACCAGTTTTCAATCTATACAATAGGAAGCCAGTCATACATTCCATATACCAAAATAAGGTTCCCACACGAGTTCCTTTCCTACCCTTCCGTTATCGGTTCTTTGGACTATATGGCCAGACCCATTGCCACGTCAGCTTGATGATCCGTTGGGCTACGTCAGTAAGTATACTCCTACAGTGGATATCTTTCTTACGTATTCTATGACACTATATTACTCTGCTATTAATAGCCAGCAGAATCGAGAGGAGGTCCTTGATTGTTGTCTGTATGAGGATGCGAGTGTATTAATATAAAGTTCTTCCTGTCCGTAGTTATTGCTGTAATAGTTGACACACTGCAAAAAATCGTAATAACAACAAATTAAAACGGTGTGAATATAGAAATAGGCTCGATAAATTTTCAACACACATAATTTATCAATTATATTTATCTATTCAACTGAAGCACTTCACCAAATCGCCCAGGTACTAAGCATTAAAAAGCAATTTACTAAACAAATTATAGTAGATATCATCGCCCATTTTTTTTCAACGACGATACCGAGTCCCAATACCTCTTGCTTGTATAGAATGTGATTTTATAGCACCCTACATTTATAAAATTATAATGAAAAACTAAAAATTGAAACTAAATCAATATTCTTTAAAATCAGTAATAACTAAATACATGCTATCACTAAATTATGAAGAAGCAGAATATTTACTCTAACTGTATAGTAACGCCATCTTACTTACATACAATAAGCATACGTATGTATGTTTATAAGTATGTGTGTATGTATATATGTTTTTATATATACACATTTATGTATTTATATATACATATATATTTGTGTGTATGTATTTATATATGTATAAATATATCTAAATGTAAAATTTCACTATATGTGAAAAAACATAACACACACACACACACACACACACACACACACACACACACACACACACACACACACACGCACACACACACACACACACACACACACACACACACACACACACACACACACCTGTGGGAGAGAGGTTTCATGAATAAACAACTAACAAGATAGAAAATATCATATAACATTATGAAAAATTATGAACATTTAAAAAATTACAATAATAAAATATGTATACCAGTGTCATGTAGTGGCATTTGAGAATATCCACTTCACCATTTCTTCTCGTGGGTATCGTAAGAGGCAGCAGAGGGAGGCAGGCAGGAGGTGGGCAGCAGCATCTTCCTGATAACAGCAATTATACAACAAAAAAACTCCGGTTGCAAAGCCGCTGGCCAAGCATGGTAACTATCTAGCGGACTATCTAGTGTTGAACTAGCTGGAAGAAGAGATAGACAAGTTTCGCTGACGTATTATAGTATTATCAGAGATCCGAAGTGAGGGGCAGGACACGGTAATTCTCGAATTTGGCATCTTGTCCTATCACCGGGAGAGCTACCACCTGTCCCAAGGAGGTATCGGATTTAACGTTCACAAGTCTCTTGTTAATAACGTTGTAAAGATTGTGTCGACGTGGGCTGCGTACCTAATTGTCAGAACCACCAAACGGTATTCGCTGAAGGACATACAGCTTTACGCAACAATCTTGGAACATCCCGATGGGAAGGTGGAAAAAACGTATGGAGATATCTGTAGAGCCATGCATTCTTTCAAAACCTAATATACGAAGTTGGTGGGAGACTTTAACGCAAAACTAGGTATAAGAGAAAGCGATGAGCTGAAGGCAGGGAAATTTGGAATAGGGCAACGGAACCCAAGAGGCTAGAAGCTGTCCGACTTAATGAAGAAAGAAGAACTCTTTATGATGAACTATTTAATTCAGAAAAGGCACCACAGAAACAGAACTTGGTAGAACACTGACGTTTCGATAAAAAATGAGATTGATCTCAGTATTATGAAGAGACGCCAACTGTTCAATAATGTCTCAGTGATCGCGAGAGTGAAACCTGGCAGCAATCACCGATTGGTTAGAGGCACACTAAATGTTAAGTTGGAGAGGTCGCGTCTCATGAAGTTAATGCTCCGTCTTCCTCGTGCGCTGATCCAGGGTCCCGAAAACTTTCAGCTCGAATTACAAAACTGTTTTCAGTGCCCAGAAGACTGAAATGTAGAGGACGATATAATTGGCATGCTCGTGGAAACTGTGCATGTGGTCAGAGCTAAGTTTAGCAAGACTCGCAGCGGATAAACTTAAAAACTCTCCGATCATACTCTTAATTCCATGGCTGTTAGATAGGAAATAAAGCTGCGGTCTTCAGCAGATTTAACAGCATACAGGCAACCGAACAGACAAATCTCCAAATACATGCGGCGAGACTTACGCAACTTCAATACAGCTCGTATTGAAGAAGCGATTGAGCTGAACCAGGGTTCAAAAATCTTTGCCCAAGATCTGTCTGCCAGAAAGAACCAACTATCAAAGCTGAAGACCGAGTGTGGCAGCATCGTTTCCGGGACAATTGAGATGTTAAGTGAGATTGAAAAGTTTTATGGGCAGTTGTATACATTATCGATGGAGCCACACGCAAGTGTGACTAACGATACGAGAGCAAGTCTTATCAAAAACTATTACAATGATATCCTGAACATCAGTCTGAGCGAGATTAGAATGGCTCTCCAGCACATTAAAAACGGCAAGTTCAAGGGCGGGGATGGAATTTATTATTTATTTATTTATTTGACAATAATTTTACAATATTTAGATGTTACGGTGTAAACATAAGCTGTACAGCTTTACCGTATACCGATGCCATCAACATACACAGCATGATAATTATTGTGCCTAATAATTATGTAATACATCATAACGTTGTGATGCGCGCTTTGAACCGCGCTCCCCGTACAGTCAATAAACCGGTTCGCTCTCGGTGGCGTTATCCCCATTAGCCCTTCAATTTTCTAATTAATAATATTAAAGATAAACTTATTTTATATTACTAATGATTATTGTAAGTGTAACATTAGTTTATAGAGTATTAATGTGTAGCTTATAATATATTATTTTTATTTTACAATACTTATTATAAGTTACATAAGAAGTAATTCTTTAATATATTTTTGATGTTGCGTTGATTTAATTTGTTTTTTTAGTTGTGATGGAAGTTTGTATATGATATCGGGAATCATGTATTCTAATGTTCGTTTTCCATATAGATTTATGTATTTTGGTAATGCTAAGGTAGGTTTCTTTGACTGTCGTGTGATAAAATTATATTGTATTGGAATTTGTATATTTTTATTAAAGTAATTTTCAATAAGTAACATATTATACTTTACTTTATTATGTACAGGTAATATTTTACAGAATTCAAAGACATTATGTTGTTAGTCTTTAAATTTGTTTGTAACACTTTTTGGTACTAGAGTTTTTAAAATACGGAGTTGTAAGGTGTAAATTCGGTCTAGGTGTGTTTTACAGGTCCTACCATAGCTAGAAATACCATACGATATTATAGATTCTGCTAATGAAATATATAATTGTATTCTTATATCGTATGGTATTTTGCTATTACAGCGGAGCTTTGTAAAACGTCTGAAAAACCGAAACTTTCAGAAGCTCCTTATTTCCGTTCTTCATGGGGCCACTACTCCAGATGCGTGGAGCAAAATTAAGCTCTCTTTAGGAACTACAGACCGGTTTCCCTTTTCAGTCGCGTCTACGTGCTGTTATCAAGAATAACAACAGTATCCGAAAAGACTATAGTACCATAGACCAATGTATTTGGTCTATAGTAGCATAGACCAAATACATTGGTTTAGTATTTAGTAGTTTTTACCCTTCGGTAAATTGTACAGAAGACCGAAGAGTACAATCTGCCACATTTTGCCTGGCGTACAAGGACAATGAGAAAGCCTATTATTCCGTCGAAATGTGTGCGGTACTGTAGCCCGTTTAGTGGCGTCAAGTTGACTGTCGGTATATCGAAGTGCTGATAGAAAAAAAATACTTATTGACCAAGACATTTACATTATAAATAAAGACTTCCTCTCTCCAGTTAATAAAGGGTGTACAATATGATAAAGAAAGATAAATAGAAGAACATAAATGATTAAAAATGTTTGTACAGTAGGGCTATGATGCCTATCCAAGTAGAGAAAGAGGAAACGAAACGTATCCAACTGCAGTGAGGTGTAAGACAGAGTAACGTTTTGTTCCCGAAACTTTCCTCCCCTGCATTGGAAGATGTTTTTCAGCTACTGGACTGGAATGAATACAGTATAATGGCGAGTACATCACTCACCTTCGATTTGCTGACGATATAGGCTTTATGACAAAATTGCTGGAGAGCCTAAACGCTATGTCCAATAACCTCAATAGTTTCATCCAACGGATAGGACTTAAGATGAACATGGACAAAACAAAGATCATGTGTAACATCCATGTCACATCAATGCCGGTAGTTGTTGGGGGCAATAAGCTCGAAGTTGTTGACGAGTATGTTTATGTGGGACAAATGGATAGACTAGGTAAGTCTAACTTCGGCCGAGAGGTCAATCGAGGGATTCAACTCGGCTGGGCAGCGTTCGATAAATCACGACACATGTTCTCGTCAGCTATATCTCAAAACTTGAAAACGAGACTGTAAAGCCAGTGCGTGTTGCTTGTGGCGACTTATGGAACTGAGACATGGTTCTTCACTGCTGGTCGTAACGCTAGCGTGCTGTGGAGCGGGCTGTGCTCGGGTTTTCTCTGCGTGATAAACTTAGAAATGAGGATATGTGCAGAAGAACCATAATGACCAACACAACCCAACGGATTAGTATGCTAACGTAGCAATGGGCCTGCCATATAGCTCGAAGAACCGACAACAAATGGGAAAAAAGGCTCAGTAGGCAAATAATAGGGCGACCCCACACTAGATGGAGACATGACCTGGTACGACATGCAGGAAGTTGATAGATGCAGGTGGATCAGGAACGTGCTTGTGGCATTCCTTGAGGGAGGCCTATGTTCAGCAGTGGACCTTATTAAGAAGGGCTGTAATGATGATGATGATGATGTTAAAAATTCTGAGCATTTAAAAATCACAGTAATGAACATTATATATACCTACTAATTAGTATTGTAAAACATTTTTTAACGCTGAAATACACGCCATGCCATGCAACCGTGGCTCTATCACGTATAAATACTAGACATATCATCTTAGTACTGATGGTAAGCGGCTTTGTTGTAGCAATACGGCTTACCCGTAGTCATCGCACAAACATACCGTTTCTGGGCGGTGTCGTAGCACAATGCGATGCATCGTCTATATTTTGGATAGGGATGTGTGTGTTTGGTATCATTTTAAGTGTAACAAGCATTTTGTTGTTGTCGGAATTTTGTCCACTGGCGTCTTAGTAGCGTGCAACTATGATACGTTGGTGTAGTTTTTGTAAACAACAATACAAGTTTTGTTACCAAAGTCTGATCAGGGGGTGTGCTTCACCTGATTCGACGCATCTTGTAGTTCTGGTCGATGGAGGTATGGGGGTGATGATGTCTGATGGGATGTATGGGGCATCTAGGGAAGGTGTAAGCCCAACATAGTCGTATTGATGCTTGTTGCGTTCTGCAGCATCGCGTCTCCGCGATGGATGTTTGGTGGGACGCTATTCTCAATGGCGCTCTCGGTGTCTTGGTTTGACTCACACCTAAGTAGCTTTGCCTAAGCGGGTCCCTCCATTACGGGGCTGTAGAATGTCTTACCTCCATGATATTTTATATAACAACATAATAATATATCTCTGTAACTTTCCCACCCTTGAATGATTGAAGGCAACTTGTTGAAGGGTGAGACAAACATGATCAAAAAATACTCAACGTCGGTGACACAAACCCTTTCTGATAACGAATTATTACTATTATCTTATAACTGCCTTTTGGCTATATCTGCCGTTGTATTGGTTGCTGGAGCATATGTCTCAACCTCATGCGAGTGCATGAGGTTGAGATATATATATAGCCGGAGGGAGGATCTGAGGAGACTGGTGACACCACGGTCACCTTGAGGTGAGCGGTAGACTCAAGACAGGCTCTGTGGCTTGTGGCCATTCTGATCATGCATTTGACTGTGATGCCAAACACTCACATCATGTCTGCAAGAGCGGCGGTCTGACAGGTGATGGTGCTCACGGAGGGTTAATGGCCAGTGTCCCTATTTGCCTCAATCGTGTTACGCACATTCAGTGTGGCTGGATTTGTTCGTATTCTGTATGGCGTTTACACGCATTGACATGCGCAACTTCGGTGGATTTTTGTGTTTACGCACTACCAAGGGGCCAAGCCCTCTTCTACTGGTTCGCCAGTTATTTTGCTGTGGACTAAGGTCCAGTCCCCAATTTAGGATTCCCTTCTGGGGGAGCGCATTAAATGGTTGGCGCTCACCGCACACGCGGTGTGCCTCCCTCAAATATTTTTAATAAATTTGGGAGAGTGAAACCATTGTATCGGGTAAATTTATATATACGTATATTGTGAACTTTTCCGAAGCGAGAAGGGATAATTAATAATGTAAACCTGATACAAGTGGAATAGCGAAGTTTTAGGTTTTTAACCTTTCTCAAGTCCTGTCTTCGTGAACGGGGTTTACTTAACTTATAAGGCACTACAACAGCTTTCAATTGATATAGTGAACATTGATTCTTCCAAAAGATACCTAAAAGAACAAAGTTACTAGAGAAACACAACGTAAATAAGGGCCCTGACTAAGACGATCACGCCATAAATGTTACAAACGACTTATCATTAAACCTTAGAAAGATCAAAACGTGTATATTTATCATGCTCACATACATATTATTCATCCATACAGCCCTTCACAAGTCCAATGCTGAGCATAGGTCTCCCCCAAGTAATGCCACAAAGCACGGTCCTGAGCCACCTACATCCATCGACTTCCTGCATATCTTACCAGGTCGTCACTCCATCTAGTGGGGGATCGCCCTACACTACGCCTACCGGTACGAGGTTGCCACCGAGCGGGAGAACAAAGAAAGCAGACCTCTCGGTCGAAGTTGGACTTACCTAGTCTGACCATTTGTTCCAGGTAAACGTACTCGTCAACAACTTCGAGCATAGTGCTCCCAACAACTACCGGCATTGATGTGACATGGACATTACACATGATCTTTGTTTTGTCCATGTTCATCTTAAGACCTATCCGTTGGGAGGCACTGTTGAGGTCATTGGGCATAACGTGCTTAGGTCCTCCAGCGATTCTGCCATAAAGCCTATATCGTCGGCAAATCGAAAGTTGAGCGATGTACTCGCCATTGATGTTAATACCGTATCCTTTCCAGTCCAGTAGCTTGAAAATGTCTTCCAATGCAGCGGTGAAGAGTTTCGGGGATATAACGTCACCCTGTCTTAACCTCTCTGCAGTTGGATAAGTTTCGAGCTCTGGTTCTGCACTCGGATAGCCATCATAACTCTACTGTACAAACACTTCAGCATTTCGATATTTCGACAGTCAACTTGGCACCGCTGAAGGGACTGTAGCACCGCCCAAATTTCGACAGAATCAAAGGCTTTCTCATAGTCCACATATGCCAGGCAAAGTGGCAGATTATACTCTTCGGTCTTCTGTACAATCTGCCGCAGGGTATGTATGTTATCTATGGTACTGAAGCCTTTTCGGAAACCGGCTTGTTCGGGAGGCTGGAAGTCGTCGAGTCTGCGTGCGAGACGATTAGTAATGACTCTCGAAAACTGCACGTAGACGCGGCTCAGAAGGGAAATCTGTCTGTTGTTCTTCAAGAGAGCGTTGTCGCCTTTCTTAAAGAACAAGACCACCGCACTTCTGCTCCACGCCTCTGGAGTAGTGCCACCATGGAGGACGGAATTGAAGAGCTTCTGAAGGACTTCAAGTACCGGTGTTCCACCCGCTTTCAGAAGCTCCGCTGTAATTCCATCCTCGCCTGGGGCCCTGCCGTTTTTAAGGTGCTAGATAGCCATTCTAATCTCGCTTAGACTGACGTCCGGGATATGATCGGAATAGTGTCGGATAAGACTTGCTCTTGGATCGTTACTCACACTTGCGTGTGGCTCCAACGATAATGTGTACAGCTGCCCATAGAACCTCTCAATCTCACTCAAAATCTCAGGTGTCCCGGAAACGATGCTGCCATACTCAGTCTTCAGCTTTGACAGTTGGCCCTTACTGGCAGACAGATCTCTGGCAAAGACTTTGGAGCCCTGGTTCCGCTCGATAGCTTCTTTAATACGAGCAGTATTAAAGTTGCGTAAGTCTCGCCGCATACATTTGGAGATCTGCCTGTTCATTTGCCTGTATGCTGCCAAATCTGTTGACGATTGCAGACTCATCTGCCATCTAACAGCCATGAGATTAAGAGTGTGATCGGAGAGTTTTTGTGTTCTTCTGCGGCGGGTCTTGCAAAACTTAGCACCGACCGCATGGACAGTTTCCACGAGCTTGTCATTCATATAGTCCACTGCATTGAAATCTTGTAGGCACTTACCACCACGTGGGTCAATTATATCACATATTATACATATTATATATTAAATATAAAAGGTAAATATTATTTTAATATATTTGGGGGAGCGTTACCATGTGAAATTAAGACAAAATTTTAATGGGTCTATAAGGGCAAACTTGACTTATTAAAGCGACAGAATACGGAAGAAAAAAAACTTTTTTAACTTTTTTATTGCTTTTATAAGAATACCTTTCTCCTTATATTTGACTTGCCGCAAAAGTTAGAGCTGTAATTACTTTTAAATTGAAAGCTGTTTAGGAGGTTTCATCTGCTCATTCAGAGTGCGGTTTCGACATTTATATATCGGTTTTGGAGTTGTTACGTTTATGGAACTTCCTCCATAAATATAGCCAGAAATAATAAACACTTGTTAGGGATTAGTTACTGACAGTTTTAGATTGCCTTAGTAAATAACAGAATAGTTCATTGTCGAAGAATGATTTGTCTTATAATGTTGAAAGAAAGTCATCGCGGTAATTTCATATCGTGCTGGGAGGTTCATTCTCTCCGTCCATTTTTATTTCTTTATCAATTTCCAATCTAGTTCTAAAACGTAATGCCAATTGCTTAAAGTGGCTCTTCGGTGGACTTTGTTTCAGAAATTTTCAAATATTTTGACTTGACTCTGTATCTACCGAAAAATTTCTTAGTCTAAAGCTCACTCAGAAAGGAAAGGACGGTAGTCGTCATTAGTGGAATTTATGTGGCTGTCAATATACTGTAAGGAGGTGTTTTAAGAATTTATTTTAATAAATATCTTGTCTACTATTTAAAACAATATTTTTACGAGCAAATCAGCACACGCCACAAAAGATGACAGAAGAGCACACAGCCCACGTGGTGGGAAGTGAATACTGAGGCCTATAGACATCTACATTTGTCCTCGATTAAGAATCAAAAGCAGATGCGTTTTTACTCATGAGTACTAAGACAGAAAGCCTCATTTCCAATAAAAAGGATCTCGGGTTCTGTACACTAACCATACGAAACACAGCAATATTGCGCTACTATTTTACTTTGGTATTCTGTGAAAGCGTGATCCTACCCTGGTCGAGCCGGCCCATTCGCGCTAGATATATAATATAGTTGTAGCGTGAATCTAACACCTGAAGCTCACGCAAGGGTTTTGATAAAAATCCGATCGGCCCCTGACATGACAATGCATAATTTAAAAAAATATTGAAAATTAAAAAGTGATTAATCAGCGTTATTATTAGGTACGGCATATTGATCCTTACGAATCAAAGATAATTCAGCATCAACAAATACTTGTGAGGATAAATTTTGCTCTTTATAGCATGTCTTTTAGTCGCATAGTATAGGAGAAAATGAAAAATGAAAATAATTCAACACTCGGTTCAGCGCAAGAATGACGCAAAAACATAGCCACCTGATGAGCCGAGATAAACTGGCAGTGAATGCGTATAAAATTTATAAATGAGTTATCATGTTGGTCGGATCAAAGCATAATAAACTCCGGTGAAACTGCAGGAAATAGATAGTAAGATAGAAGACAGAAATATCAGATAGAATTATATTTTAAAAACCTTTCTTTGTGCACTGGCCAGTTAGACACTTTAATCACGGTTTGCACTTCGCCGCATATAAATGTGTTATCCTGGTCAAGAGTTTGCACTAACTTGAACAATGAGAATGTAATACATTTATCATAAATAAGAAATTATACCAAAAAAAAAAAAAAAAAAAACAACGGCGGAGCAGGTTGTTTATTGAGCTATTGTCAGAAAGATACGAAACTCATGGGACGATACGATGTTATGAATTGTCTAACGCCGCAATAAATATGGTGTAGCCACGTGGCAGCTTTTCCTGTTGCACGTATGCGTAGACAGCGATGACCATCCGCGCGTCGACGGGTGCCTTTACAGGTCACACAGAGGTAATACCGAAATAGACCGCCTTATAATCATGTACAAAAAAGTACATATGGCGGACTTAATGCCATAGGGCATTCTCTCCCAGTCAACCATTAGGCTAAACAGAGATAGACATTATGGAGGCGGTGCAGCAATAATCAAATAGAGAGGATAAATATATATATATATATATATATATATATATATATATATATACACACACACACAATAGGATCGTATAAATATTTTCTATGTAAGAATAAATATGAAATATATACAAAAAAAAGAGCAGAGTTAATTCAAACTTGCAACGATTTAATCATATACTTATGAATTTGTTGGGAGCTTTTTTAATGTCAAGAGAGATGTCCTTTCAGAGTCTGATGGCCGTAAGGGCGAAAGAGTGAGATAAATAACCAGTACGTATAAAGAGTTACTACAGATCCCATCCACAAAGGTTATCCTTGAAAACCCTTCCCAAACCTCTCTGCCCGCAGACCCCAACCGATCTCTTAAGACTGACCAGAAGCAGAGACCTGGGCTAACGCTTCGGCGACACGGGATGTAAACACCGGCAAGCTTAACAAGAAGTATAACTTAACCTGCAGGTCCTTCAGAAGAGTTATTGCTAAGGCAAAGTATGAGCACATTGGCAGAATCGGCGAGAAATTAGTTCGCCTTCCTTCAGAAACCCGTGCATTCTGGCCTATAGCCAATACTGTCCTAGGAAATTTCTGTGAGCCATCACTACCATTTCTGCACAGGGAAGACAATCACTGCCTTTAGCCGCAAAGGAGAAAGTTGATCTATTAGGCTCTCTTTTTGCATCCATTTCGACTCTCGATGAAGGGACTACAGCTACTAGAGCACTAAATATGTATACTAACGTCCTTACCCAGCCGGCTGTGTGAGTGCTCTATTCCAGATGTGCGATTCACACAGTGCTCAGTACGTAAAGAAATCCTCTCCCTGGACCCCCACAAGTCGAGTGGGTCTGACGTAATCTCCCCAATTGTGCTGAGGACGTGTGCTCCAGAGTTGGCAACGGTCCTAACGCATCTTTTCCGGTACTCCTACTCTATAGGCATAGTACCGAAGTCATAAAAGACAGCTTTCGTACACTCGATCCCTAAAAATGTAACCGCTCTCATCCATTCAACTATCCAACAGGCCTATCGCTATTACCTCCTTGTTATCCAAAATAATGGAGTCCATTATTAACAGCCAGCCCATGGGGTACCATGAGGAGCACCAGCTAACTAGCGATTTCCAGTACGGTTTCCATTGGGGTCGCTCAGCTGGTGATCTTAGCCCAGTTACATAACACATCGTTGAACGCAGGTGATCGATTCCAAAGGGGATATTTTGGCGATTAGTTTGTAAAAACCGAAGGCTTTCCATCGAGTTGGGCGCAAATCGTTTCTCTCGAAGCTTCCTTTCTATGGGCTATTCGAGAAATTGTGCAATTGGATCAACAGTTTTCTGATTTAATGGCGCATCAAGTTTGTAATAGATGGTGCATGCTTAATTTGCAAGCCTATTAACGCTGGTGATCCACAAGGCGTGCTATCACCAACGCTGTTTCTTCTGCACAACAATGATATGATGCAAACTGATAACGTTCATTGCTATGCGGATGACAGCACTGGTAATGCTTTATATACAAACGTCTCCGAGTACCGAAGCAAACTTGTGACTGAATGAAGACAATGTGGAACAATGTCTCATTTTGGGGGTGACTAAATATAGTCTAGTTTAAACCCCAGAAGACAAAATTTTTGCGCGTTTACCGCTAAAAATAACACTCATAAAGAACATCAAAAAGAGCCCTTTAGTCGTACCTTCTCAGTTTCAAGGCACTCCTCTTGTTGCATCAGCCAGTATTGCAATCCTCGATGTTGACATATCGAAGTGCAGTTTCATGGTCACCTGGAAGAGAAGACTAAATTGGCCTCTAAAATGCCTTGTATGCTCAGCAGAGCGGGACGTATTTCATGCCGGCGCACCGACAAGTCACAGATTTGGGCACACATTTAGTACTGTTCCCATCTCTGAACTGGGCCTCTTCAGTGTCAACTCCTTCCATTGAACCACATTCAGCGCAGAGCACCTCGAATCGTCGACAACGGAGTCCTCTCCAATCGGCTCGATACACTGGCGATGCGAAGATATGTTGCATCTCTTTGCATATTCTATCGCATCTGCCGAGGAATTGTTCGCATTAATTACGAATTTCACAATTACACATCGCGACAATATGCCCGATACCATCCACACAATCTGTATGATAGCGGTCCACCGTACAACAACTGTGTGGACTAGTTTATTATAGACGATTTTTCCAGACCCATACGACTAAGGAAAGAGCTTTCTCCTGCTTAAAAATTCGGGCTCGTCAATTCATGAGTAAATAGTATACAAACAGAGAAGAGGCGTCAATTTTATATAATTTTATGGAAGTACACTTAAAGGTAAGTTACTTTGATCAAATAATTAATGAACGACCCCCGTACAAGGTGGCTCAGAACAATGTGGTGGCGCTGCCAGTTAGGTGTACTATGTACTCGTTTGTCACATAAAAGAGGTCTCGAACGTATTGCTACGCGCTTAGGGTTCGTGACAATAAAAATTGCCGATAAAATTACCTAAATTAACGACTTTAATTTACTTTACACAAATTAAAACTAGGATAAAACACTAATGACATTAAACACACTAATTCACTTAATTCCGCTCCGAAGCTTCGCTTGTGTCGCCGAAGTTCAAGTCTACCTCGATCGCATCTTGCAGCGCCTACTTATATAAATTAGCAAAAAGATTATCCAGAATGTTCAAGTAAACACGCGCAAGGTACCGAGAGTTCGAGTTTTAAACTTCAAGAAGTTTAGTTCTTCGGTTCGAGACTAGATGGCGCTGCCTAGTGCGCCGATTTGAGGCATTGGAGCGCGTAACAGTATGAATCTTCGTTTCCTCTTCCTTTGTAGAACGTATGACTTCCGCCCACCTGTTTGTTTCCATATATTACGCATATCCATATAAGCTTCACATTAATCTAGCGGCCTTTCTTTCCACATCTGATGCTTTTGATTATTGAACGTTCTGCCCTACTCCGCAATTCGTTTTATTTAGTTGATCCATCGAAAGTTTAGCGAGAGGTTTAGTATAATTGAGTCTAGAAAATTTTGTGTATTGCTGGGTGGGGTAAAACCATAGAATACTACAATACATACATAATAGAACGGAATAGTGTGTGAAGCCCATGTAGCTACTAAAATGCCACTAACACGTCATTTCACACGTATAAATGTCAACACGAGATGTGTTTTGACATTACAATTGTTTCCAAATTTCGCATGCAAATTATTTAGAAAATGCCAAATTGCACGCTATTTATAAATAAATATGTATTAAAATCCGTCTGTCAACACAGCGAAACGGATTTGTAGTATTGATAATACGACGTAATTGCTTGTATGTGTGCTCCCCGCGACGCATATCGTCGTACAAAATAACGTTGACAGGCATTCTATTATGTATTATAGAATTCTATGGGTAAGAATGTCGTGTTTTCCTATGTATATTATAGTTTTATTAAATTTTTATAATTGTCATGTATGAATATCTTAAGTTCTGCGTTGTTGGGCATTTAAAAGACAGAATATATATGTCGATAAGTATTTCTTTTTTGGTTTTTCAAAAATAACTAATAACTTGTTGCTTGTCTACATAAAAATTGATACAAAACTTAGTCTGTGGTACAAGCGACACACATCGAAGTCTAAATCGCCCTTTCAAAGTTACGAAGTAAAATAGTATAATAGACAGCTTGCAACTACCACTCTTGAAAGATTGGTCGCAACCCGGGCTGATCACCGTGCCTGGCGGAAGATCTCCCCTTTTCCTCCCACTGTCAAAATGTGATTGATTTCCCAGTTTGATACTGCTACAACGATAGAAACTTGCCCGAAATGTGAAAATATTTTTTTAAATTGCAGCCACACAAAGGTATTTTTTGTTCCTGAGTTCATTTTGTGCTAGGGAAAATGTTTTAGTAAACTCTGAATATCTAGTGCAAATAATTTTAAATTTCTAATAAAACATCCATGGAAAAGCCTCTTTGAGCGATTGACATCACGCTGCAGAACTCAATTGTAAATTGATAAAAAAAAAAACAAAATAGACCGTGAAAATAATCCTTCATTTGTAAGACAAACCCAATATTGTAAGATAAACGTCCTATACTATAAGTAATTCAGAATATAATATACGCCAGTATATTCTAAGTCTATGATTTTAAGCAAGGCAATATGAAACTGCCAGTAACTGATACCTTTCAAGTGTTTATTCATTCTCGATATTTTGGCTTTTATAAATATAATTGCTCCAGAACTGAGAAATTAAAATATCGAACCCGGACCCTGAATAGGCAGACGAGTTCTTTCAAACTGCTTATAATATAAAATTAATTACAGCTCTAACTTTGCGACTAGTAAAAAAAATACTTTGGCAGCAATATGAATATTATAAAAGTTTCATTTTCTATCAATCTGTCGCTTTAATACGTCAAGTTGGTTCGTGTAGAGACATTAAATCTGTATATATATATATATATATATATATATATATATATATATATATATATATATATATATAGAGAGAGAGAGAGAGAGAGAGGGGGGGAATTTAAAGAGACTATGTACAAAAATTTAAAATACTCTCACATGCAAATAATTACAAGTAACATTCTATGTATTAACGATATCGTATAAATCTGAGAAACCTCGGGATATAGTTGGTTCGTGTAGAGACATTAAATCTGTATATATATATATATATATATATATAGAGAGAGAGAGAGAGAGAGAGAGAGGGGGGGGAATTTAAAGAGACTATGTACAAAAATTTAAAATACTCTCACATGCAAATAATTACAAGTAACATTCTATGTATTAACGATATCGTATAAATCTGAGAAACCTCGGGATATATATATATATATATATACAGTGGATTTCGGGTATAACGAAGATGAAGGGACCACTCGATTCTCGTCGTTATATCCGGAAGTCGTTACAGGCAAAGGTAAAGAGATACAGATAGGTACGTACATATGCATATCTTATATTCATTTATTATTGAAAATATTTGCACCCATAGTTATTTACTAGTACATTTCAAAATGCTACTCAGAATATCACTTTGTAATCGAACAATAAATTTTACTCCAGTAAATGTACACCTATTTCTACTTCCTATCTACCTATTTAGCTGATATCTATAAACAAAAGGTAAAGGTCTCCGCAATTGGCGACCATCTGTGTGGATGTAAACAAAAGATAAGAAATGTTTGTGAAAGAAAGAAATCTGTGTGTCTTTGGCGTCCGACTAAGGTCGCAATATCTGCATGGGATTTCTAGGAATTTGTTACAAATGATTCATTGAAAAAAGTCGCGACACCCGAACTCGGCGTTACATCCAAAGTCGCTATAACCACAGGAATTTTGTACTACAGTATGCTTTAAATTCAAGGGACTTAGATTTAACGTCGCCATAAGTAAATCGCTACAACTAAGGTCGTAATAAATGACCTAATATAGGTATATATATATATATATATATATTATATAAAAAAAAAAATATATATTTTTTATATATATATATATATATATATATATATATATATATAAACAAATTGGTGTGTGTTAGTCTCACTAAAACCCAAAAACAGCTAGACCAATTTTAAAGAAATTTTTTGCGTGTATTAGAATGGGTCGAAATTTGGGCGGTGCTACAGACCCTTCAGCGGTGCCAAGTTGACTGTCAGTATATCGAAGTGCTGAAGTGTTTGTACAGTAGGGCTACCATGGCTATCCGAATACAGAACAAGAGTTCGAAACCTATCTAACTGCAGAAAGGTGTAAGACAGGGTGACGTTATTATATCGCTCACCTTCGATTTGCCGACGATATAGTCCTTATGGCAGAATCGCTGGCGGCTGACCTCAATAGTGTCTCCCAGCGGATAGGTCTTAAGATGAACATGGACAAAACAAAGATCATGTTTAATGTCCATGTCACACCTATGCCGGTAGTTGTTGGGAGCACTATGCTCAAAGTTTTTGACGAGTACGTTTACCTGGGACAAATAGTCCGACTAGGTAAGTCCAACTTCGACCGAGAGGTCAATCGACGGATTCAACTCGGCTGGGCAGCGTATGGGAAATTACGACACATCTTCTCGTCAGGTATACCTCAATCTCTGAAAACTAAAGTGTACAACCAGTACGTGTTGCCAGTGGTGACTTACGGATCTGAGACGTGGTCCTTCACTGCTGGCCGTATGAGGACGCTCAAGATCGCTCTGCAAGCTACGGAGAGGGCTATGCTCGGAGTTTCTCTGCAAGATAGACCCAGAAGTTAGGATATCCGCAGTAAAACGAGAGTGACCGATATAGCCCAACGGATTAGTAAGCTGAAGTGGCAATGAGCTGGTCATATAGCTCGAAGAACCGATAACCGATGGGGAAGAAAGGTTCTCGAGTGGCAGCCTCGTACCGGTAGGCGTAGTGTAGGGCGACCCCCACTAGATGGAGTGATGACCTGGTAAGACATGCAGGAAGTCGATGGATGCAGGTGGCTCAGGACCGTGCTTTGTGGCGTTACTTGGGGGAGGCCTACTTTCATCAGTAGACTTGTGAAGGCTGTGAAATGATGATAATGATGATGATTCGAATGGGTCCCTAGATGGTTTAAATTACAATTAGACTCAATAGGTGGCACTATTGTCGAGATCCAGTAGTCATTCTTGCGAAGCCGGGGCAGATCTTAAATATGAGTATTATGTAATACTACCCGCTCAATAAGTGTTTTAAATGAATTTTTTTACTTAGTTCGGAAAATATCTTTGTCCTTTATATACAATATGTCAGATTAATTTAAAACAATTCTACAAAATTGTTTGTAAGAATCCATTCCAGTTGTATCCAATGGATAGCAGATCACGACACGTACGTAAGTAGTTAATTGCGGTCACGCTCTCCGGGACAATTCTATCAACACAGTGAACGTGACGACGCAGGCTCCAAGTGTTAACAGTTTTCAAGTTACGGGATTGCACATTTCGCATTCTTATTTTACATTATATTTTTCTAATATCTACATAACTATATTTCCTATATTAACGCGAATAATGTAGATAGAATATGTTTTTATGAAAAGATACTTGCAACGATACTAAAAAACATTTCTAATTTGTTTTCCGTTGTTAATTATGTAACATATTATTATTGTTATTTTTTTTAAGTTCCGCAGGCTTTCTTTCTGGTTCTTCCCAGGATGGAGGTTGTTTTCCGAACCAGCCGGGCTAGCATGAGCAGGGGATAAAAAATTTATCCACCGATTATATCCACTGACAAGGGATAAAATTGTCTTATCCCTATGTCATAGCTTTATCCACCTTGCGAGAATGGGCCTATGGTGGATATAATATCGACAGTAGATAAACTTATCCCCGCGCATAGATAATATACCATAGTATAGCTATTACCGGTAGTACCGGTAGGTGTAGTGTAGGGCGACCCTCCACTAGTGCTTTGTGGCATTACTTGGGGGAGGCCTATGTTCAGCAGTGGACTTGTGAAGGGCTGTAGTGATGATGATGATGATGACGATTGAGCTATTGAGACTTTTTTGGACAAGGTGGTTGTAATAGATGCTTACTTCAATATGCACTGGTAGTCCATCCACAGAATTAATAGGCTTTAAAGCCTCATAGAGTTCTTTACACAAATACAAAACAATTTTTAAGCATCCGAAACCGGCGTAGAAATTCGTTGTCGGAGAATTCCAATAGATTAAGTATTCTGATCACGTATCGATCGCTGATGTAATTCTCTTTCTTGTTTTTCAATTTCTGACACGAAAATGTAGTTGCAATAGGCTCGAGACATCTTTTTTTGTATTAAAATGGTATGAAGATAAACTTAAACCCACATCCGCGAAAGAGGATAAAATTGTCCCTTTCAAATGTCAAAAAGGGATAATTTTTTCTCTTTCCCTTGGCCCCATGCTACGGACGGGGAGACATATGTCCACTCGTTATGTCAAACGGGGATATACTATAGAGATAAGATAATTTTACCTCTTGTCAGTGGATATAATCGGGGGATATAATTTTTGTCTCTTGCCCATGCTCGCAGTGTGGATAAAACTAAGCAAGGGATAAAAATCATATCCTCTCTCCGGGGATATATTCTCTCCGGCTCATGCTAGCCCGGCAGTGGTGAACAAAAAGTGATGTATTAGTATTAGTGTTATTTGGGGTATCTATATAGTTTTCTCATCTGGTTGGGTTCTATAAATATATAATTATAAATTAAAATGAAAAGATAAATATACATAAATATCAATAAAATAAAATAAATACAAAAATACATAAATAAATAAAAGCCCAACCAGATGGAATCCCTCCGCAGGGGAGATCAAACGGCCGAGGGTTAGGTTAGGTTAAAAAAACCGGCGGACGATGCGGGCGGTATCGAGGAGCACCGCCTTCTGCATTTGAGCCCGAAGCGGTCCGTCACGGAGTCCCAGTTAGTGTTATTATTATTATTAGTGACGTATTAGTAAAGTATTATTTACAATCTATATTGAATAAAAAGTTTCTGTTTCTGTTTGCACTCAAGCTAACATTACCAATATTCCCATAAACCTTTCTTGTTTTGCTTGAAATGCTTGTGTTAGGAGTGGTTCACGTCAGTAGTCGAATGGTAGACTGAAACCCGCGACCTGTTGAGTCCGTGGTCCGCGCCCTGCCACTAGGCTACCCTCGCTTTATTTTAAAATTGAATATAACCAATATAGTAAAAAGAAAAATATTTATATTTCCACATGGTGACAACGCTATATTGTGCATGATATATCTCATAAACGTTTATAAATACTATTTGACGTTTCCGAACGTGACAGAAAGTAATCGAACTTAGGCATTTGGCGTGTCAAACCATGGGCTGCCATAACTTCTTACGGATTATTCGATTAAACATTACAAAATATTTTTAATTCCCGAAGTACCCATGTTTAGGAACATAGGTTTTCATTTTGAGAATTCAGGATCTCCCATCAATTTAAAACAGAGCATGTTTGCAGGTGACCAAGGATGACATATGGATCTGAGACTAGTTTTTTACATATTAAAATCATACAAAACTTGCAAGCACAACTAAATATTCAATCGGACTCTGATCAACTAAGGTGTGCTATTAACGTTACGTATTGGAAACCTGTCCCGTGGCCTTGCCATCCGCTATCCAACCACCACTATAAGATCAGTGCGACCCCGCCAGTGTCACCTAAATAAGGCAAGTGACGTATTGCCAAACCAACACTTATCTCTCACTTTGATTTAACCTCTACAGCTATGGGAAGAGGATCACTCAGTCTTCCACAGTTTACACAGCATCTAGCGTGAGCTTGGTGAACTTGGCTAGGAGAGTATTCAACAAAGCCTATCAAATCAGTGAGCTGAAATGCAATTGTAATCTTGGCAGATCAGAGTTATAATATGGCAGTGTTTCACTAACGTGCATCGGAAAGCACGTAAAGCCATTGGTACAGCACCTCCAGATCTCTCCGTGGTCGTGTTGGATAATCGTCGGACTCAACGAACTGAACTGAACGAAAATCATCGGACTACGAGAGTGACGGAATACTGTGTTCGCGCATTAAGTCGGACACTATCTTGCATAACCTCTCAACTTTCCAAAACCTTCTAAAGGTCGCTATTAAAAGAGTACGCTTCTGTCCACAACCTTTAGAAGGTTGCAATTTACTTATAAACTTCAGACACGAAACAGCCGTAGTAAATGTATCTGTATCTCCCTCTGACTCGTACAACATTGTCTTAATATCATTAACCTACTTATCTCGGTATTGAATTGTCGCCATTGAAGTACAAAATGTGCCTTTTTTGTGCCTGTTTCGGGTCATTTTAAGTGTTACATTATTGTCGAGCTTGTGGTGTAAAAAAATGTACGCAGAGTTGTGTTTTTTTATTATTTATTGTAAAGTGTCTTTTACATCTTATTGTAAATAAAATAAATGTTTATTGAAATAATTGTTTTTTTTTTCTTTTATATTTTTTATTCACAAAACTGGAAAAAATCGCTTTTAGCATTTTTACCATGGAATTTAGAAAATATAAAAAAGGTGAATGTACACATTTACACATATTCTATTAGCTTACTTAACAACAATTCTAACAACATATAATTTTATAGTTTCCATTCATAATTATTAAGATATTGCCATTTTAATGACACGCGCCACGTCTGCAATAGATCACTCGTTTAGGGTTTGACAGATGCGCCAAAGTGACCATTTGGGCCGGGACAGTTAGAAGAGTGGAAAGAGGATAGAAGGCTAGTCTCCATTGAAACTAGCCGTCGTGACCAAAATTCGATTTGGGGGTATAAATTATTACTGATGTCTTCATCGTTGAGTGACTGAGCTTATCCCACATTTTGCAACTGTTTGTTTTATGCAAACTAATATGAATTTACGATGTTACTTCGTGAAAGAAACAACGGCTTCTAATATGAAAATGAGCTTTACCTTTACAGAATATAAATTACCTAAAAAAGCAACTATCGTATAAGCATAGAAAAATATTGTTGACAATGATAGATCACTTTTAATTTATCACTTTCACGAAACTAAATAATGCACAATTTGTTCGATTTACTAAAGAAATTTATATGAGTTTCAAATGTGAACATACATATTATATTAGGGATGATTATATCACTATATTGTTAACATAAATATTGTGTTAAGGATGATTATATCATTATATTTTTTTATTTACCCTTATGTAATAATAAGTTTTTATTATGATTCGCTTCGATATTTTTTAAAAGGCAAAGTATCAATATAAATATCGATACCGCATTTATCTATAACCAATTGTCTTTAAGAACTGTTATGGCTGATCTTAGCATTAGTTCATTCATTCGTTACTGTATAGGATAGTTAATATATTTTTGTTCATTCCATAGACTGGCGCATTCGTGTTGTAACCTTCAAGAGAGTAACTTGTGTAGAATAAATCTATATCAATCTATCTGTGATATCAATCTGTTAAATCTGAGTTTATTTTATTAGTCAAAAATTGAACTTTACACAAAGAATTAAGGTCTATCTTATTTTACTAATACTTTGAAAGAAGAAATCAACTTTTCGACTGTAAATTTTTTGTTTGCATGCTTCGCTATATCTTCGTCAATTAAGAAAAAAAATTGCCGATTTATTCTTTATGAAATAAATTATTTCCGACCCTGAGGCTGGAAGAAATAGTAAAAAGGCCTACCCCATAATTTAGCATCAAAGGGGGGATATATAACATAGCTTCAACGCTTGGTTATCGTGTTGGCAACCACAGTATTTTTATTTACATCTCCTTGTTTAGTTTCTCTGTATCGCCTCTTACGCCATCCTCGCAATGATGTGGGTTGTGGATATTCCTATACAGCTTATTGCTCGCAGTGCATTGCAGTGATATTGCTTAGCCCATTCAAAATATTGCTCGCAGTGCATTGCAGTGATATCGCTCGCATTCAGATTATTGCTCGCAGTGCATTGCAGTGATATTGCTTAGCCCATTCAAAATAGTACAAAATAAAAATTTTGTAAAAAAGTAAAAGGCAATTTCAAACAACTAAGAAGAATAAAAAATAATTTCACATTCTGAATTCGGGGCTACAATTACAACAGAGAAAGCAATATTAGCCTAATCGCAAGGTGTGGACTCTAACTCGAAAGATTGTGGGTTCAAATCCAACATTTTATACGTCGTAGAGCCACGCTGCCACTATATTGCTTTCTTTGGCACGTTGCCGCTATGTTATTTGGTTGTAGTACGAATAGCTCAGTTCGGCCGGGTAAGGACCACGCTCTCACAAAATATCAGCATACTGCTGTGTTTGGTATGGTGAGTGTAGAGATCCGGAGACCCTTTTTTTACTGGAAAATTAACTCGTGTCAACTCATCTGCATTTTAATTCCTAATCGATTAATGTCAATGTCTATGACCTACAGCATCCACTTTATATCAGGAGGACTGTGTGCTCATTTGTTACCCCTATTCTATTGAATAAAAATATATAAAAAAAACCATTCGACTACTGTCGTGAACCACTTCAAGCATAAGAATTTTACCGCAACTTGCAGCGCCTATAAATACAAATTAGTACCGAATCATCCAGAACATTCAAGTAAATACGCGCACCAATCGACAAAGCGCCGAAAGTTCGAGAGTCAGCTTCCAGAAGCTTAGTTCTTCATTTCGACAACAGATGGCGCTGTCGGTTGAAATATTAGTGATGTCATTTTCTGGAAAGCTCTCCCCCTCGCTCCGTTACCCGACACCAGATGGCGCTAGTGCCAGATATCAACTTAGCCGCGCAACAATATTGTTACGAGCTTGAGGTTCGCGACAATAAAAATTGCCGATAGAATTACCTAAATTAACACTTTAATTCACTTTACACTAATTAAAGTTAAAAACACTAATAATTAATCACACTGATTCACTTTATTCCGCTCCGAAGCTTCGCTTGTCTCGCCAACTTCAATACTTTTCGATCGCATCTTGCAGCGCCTATTTGTATAAATTAGCAGCGAAATATCCAGAATATTCAATTAAACACGCGCAAGGTAACGAGAGTTCGTGTTGCAACTTCAAGAAGTTTAGTTCTTCGGTTCGAGACTAGATGGCGCTAGTGCCGTCGACCTGAGCGCGTAACAATATCTACAGCGTGGCTTTACCTCGTGATTGTGCTCGGCCTATCCCTTAACTAAATTATAGTTACAGCCTTCATGTTATGAAGTAATAATTAGTCTGTCCTTTTGCTTTAGTGCTTGCTGGTAGACCCTACATACCCAGGAAATATTTTGATTTTCAGACATGCAGATTTTCTCACGATGTTTTCCTTCCTCACTGAGCACATGCATTTTAATTGCTGGTCTAGTTCAATATATTTAAATGTCTTTGACATCAATACATACCTATAATCCGTTACACTAGTATAGGAATTGTTGAACAAAAACAAACATATAGAAAAATATCAAAAATTGACGACCAAATCAAATATCAAACATCCGAATCAATGCCAAAACTAAAAGTAACCAATGACAAACACAGATCATAGATTAATCGCGTTCTTTAACCTGTCAAAACAAACACTGGGTGATGCAACAATTAGGTTTTTATTCAAAGGTCTCAATTTTGCCATACCACAACGCAGATTACCGTACGAAGAAATTATCTGTAGTGTCGAGGACTGTTTATTTAAAAACAATATGCGGAAAGAAGATTTGGAGGCGATACGTCAAGACATTTCGTCTATGTTACGTTGATTTTCAGCGCCTAAACAGAATCTTCCCAAAGACGAATTTATAGCGTTAACCTTTAATTACGCGCACGGGGTCGCCGCGATCCTAAGTTATCTTCAAGTTAAGATATTTTTAGCTGTTGAAGCTGGAAACCCGATTTTTTTGCTAGCTTCCTAATTCTTTAGTCTACACTCAATTCAGTGTAGCCGGCACCGCGGAGTTGATCGCACGCATTACACGGAGGTGCTTGGGGTCGCGACGACCCCGCGCGACTAATAGTGTAGTTCAAATTTAGGTATTTTTTTACACCTGTAATTTTTAATGTTTTTGTTTGGTAAACACACGCTATTACGTTTTACTTTTTCTCTATGCATATAAACTATGATGACTTTTTTTCAGTTTATCAAGTTTTTTAACAGTTATTTATCTTTCACAGAATAATTTCAACATTGCCCAAAATAGGCAGAGTCTTCGACTTGAAAAAATAAGTGCGATTCTTGAGTATGAAGAAGAAGCTTTCGATGAGACTGACGATGAGTTGGGCCTAGAAGGAGACGCAGATACATTTTGGGAACCAGAGCATGAATCGAACTCAGAATTAAGTGATACTGAAAAATTATCCACATCGACCTCATTCCAATCACAATCCGATTTATCTGCGTATTTTTTAGGTAGAGATAAGAACACAAAATGGAACAACTATTTTTTAACTATTCCCAGCCAAAGAGTAAGACAAAGATCTTATAATAATGTTACACATTTTCCAGGCTCAAAACGAGCAGCAAGAGATGCGAAAAGTAAGACTGATTGTTTTTTGTTATTTTTTGATAAAAGTATAATAGAATTGATAATGAAACATACAAATGAGTATATATCTTTATTTCGTCATAAATTCCAAAGGGAACGTGATGCCAAAGACGTAATTTAAGAAGAAATGTTGGCTTTTTTGTATTGTTGGCAATATTTGGAGTTCTACGTTCATCACATTCAAATTTTCTAGATTTGTGGGCAAATGATGGGACTGGGATAGAGTTTTTTTCAGACACAATATCAGCAAAACGTTTTTTATTTATCCTACGTTGTTTGCGTTTTGATGACGCTAGTTCTCGGCAATCTAGACTAAATGTGGACAAACTGACCCCGATCCGTCAATTTTGTGACATTCTAAATGAAAATTTTAGAAAGCACTACACGGTGTCAGAATATGTCACTGTGGATGAACAGCTGCCTGCGTTTAGAGGAAGATTTTCAGGATTGGTATATATGCCGAGTAAGCCGAATAAGTATGGAATAAAGCATTATGCAATGGTTGATGCTAAGACTGCCTATCTCCAGAAATTTGAAGGTTACGTAAGAAAACAGCCAGACGGGCCCTACAATATCCCTAATGACACAAAAAGTATCGTCAAACGATTGACCGAAACAATCAAGAATACAGGACGAAATATTACTTTGGATAATTATTTCACTAGTAATGATTTAGCTAAAGACCTTTTAAAAGAAAAATTGACAATAGTGGGTACGTTAAAAAAAAATAAAAAGAAATTCCACAAGCATTTTTACCTGACAGACGTCGTGAAGTACACTCAACGCTATTTGGTTTTCATGACGACCTAACTTTGTGCTCCTATGTCTCAAAAAAATCTAAAGCTGTTGTATGTAGTATTGTCGTCTATGCATCATGATGACATCATAGATGAGGGAGAATTGAAGAAGCTGGAGATGATTTTATTCTTTAATAAAACAAAGGGTGGCGTAGACACTAATGACAAGCTGTATTCCACATATAACGTTGCTCGGCGGACGAAGAGATGGCCTATTTTTTCATATATTAAATGTGTCTGCTATAAATGCATTCGTTTTGTTTCATTTATAACTTGAATAACAATGAGGCTACCAAAAGAGACGAATTTTTCCAAAGTTATTATCAACAGAATTAGTAAAAGCACATAGATTAGCGTGAGCAATAGTTCCGTCCCTGCCTAGCGCTTTGAAAAAGCGATTGTCAAAACCTGAAGCTGCGACTCCTTCAACGTCTAATACAGGATTGCATCCAGCAAAAAGAGGAAGGTGCTACGTTAGTCCACGAAAAGGCGACAGGAAAACGACCGCAAAGTGTAATAAGTGCAACAATTTTATCTGTGGTGATCATACAAAGAAAATTTGTGATAATTGTTGAAATGTTATGGTACTTAAGAAAAACATATTTTTCTATTGTTCTAAACATCTTTCTAGATTTTTTTGTATTTTTCTAAAAGTTTAATAAGAAATAAGTAGAATAAAATCAATTAAAGTTGATTACTAATTAAAATGTTTCTTATTTCATACCTATCAATTTGGGGTAACTGCAGACCCCGCGCGACTAACAGTGTTAGTTTATTGGCGCGCCTAACTAAAGGTTAAAGAACCTTCGCAACAAACCAGGAGTCATGATTATCCGCGCAAATAAGGGAAACACCACGGTAGTCATGGATACGTCAGATTATAATTCTAAAATAAAAGAACTTTTTTCGGATGTAAGCACTTATAAAAAGGTTAAAAATGACACAACAAATAGCACACTAAAAACAACTAATGACCTCCTAAAGAAACACTCTGAAAAATTAAATCTGGGCGTAAAATGGATAATACCTACGAACGCCAAATCACTTCATTACATCCTATAGTGAGCCAAATCGATTCACCAACTAACGAGTACAAATTGGTTCAACACTTAGCGAAAATACTCTCACCGCTCAGGGGACATACAAGAGCACACATAAAGGATTCTTACTATTTTGTCAGCGAGATTAAAGACCTACATCTAGCAGACAATGAAACTATGGTCAGTTTTATGTCCAGTCATAGTTTACATGCTTACCTGTTGAAGACTGCATCTCAATTGTAACTAGAAGGCTGGAAGAAAACAACATGCACGTAGAATATGCAGTATTACTCAGACACTGCTTTAATTCTGGCTACTTATTGTGGAAGAAGGAGTTCAAGAAGGAGACAAGCAAGTAGATAGTGTGTGTTTAGAAATTGTCTTCAGACACACTGATTCAAATTGCACTTTGGATTAAATTTTAACAAACATTATACACAGCAATCAGTTCATGATCATATGGAACTAACAAAATATTTATACAATTATATAACAGATAAGTTAATAGAAACAAAAAAGGTAAAAAATGAACGCGGTGTTGAAATATTCTTCGATTTACAAGAAGATGATACAATATATATTAAAAGCGTTGATACGAGATGAAGTAAATACAAACCATGATACCAAGAATCGTACGTATCAGGTAAAGTGAGAAGACACACGACTCAAATGAAAAAGACAACTTTAAAAGCTAAATTTTTTGCAAAACAACCCATAAATGGATAAATCACCCCACACAATAGAATGGATGGGTAAAAAATTGGCGTCACGCGTCTAGTTTATCTTCGTTTAATTTTATATAATATTTTTATTTCTGTTTAATTTTTGTCTAAGAACTTATTGTAAGTTAAATTTTGAATATTGTTACCTAATATATTTTATATTCAATAAGTGTAAACGAAAAGAGTACAAAAGAAACCACATCTGCTTAATTGAAGCTAAAAATCTGATTCATAAAATATTTTGAAATTCTGTTTTCAAAATATTTATTATTTTTTTTTTTGCTTTTGGAGCATAGAGCTTTTATTGTGGTAGCTCCTAATTAAAGTTGTATGAAGGATGCAATATAAATGCATCGATCAAGCATCGATTGACCAGAAAAGAAGCTAATTCTAATTTTATTTAAAAAAATACAAGGTACTCATGAACAATACAGAAATTCTCGATATCGTAGAGTTAATATTAAAATGAAAAAGGACCCAATAATAACACAAGTCGACCTTTAGGTAAAATTGTAGTATTTGTGCTTAGTATTATTACGATACTATATATTACAAACTATGAAGTAATGTTACAATTAGGATAATTATACTACGAAATCCAGCCCTGGTTACGTCGTGTTTTGATATGACTTTTGTATTATGACAGATGCGCTGCTTTTTCATGTATGAAAAAGTTATGAGTAAAACATTTAAATGGCCCTATCTTCCCTTTTGAAATCATTGAGTACTCAAGGCAAGATTGTTAAGATTTTATTTCAAAGATTTGTAGGCGTGCGTAATATCTATAACTATGCAAAATTACAAATTTGTTGTATTAAGGGTCTCTAAGTAAAACCACTGATGAACATGCAGATGGACGGACGGAAGGACGGATGGACAGACGGAAGGTCATAGCAAAACTAGGGTTCATTGTTGTTTAATTACGGAAATCTAAAAAGCCCCATAAAGCATTTTGTATTGTATTTAGTCGAAGAGGGTGAAACCAAGTTAATTAAATTTCTATAGATATTCTGTTGAGCAGAATGGAGTCACTTTAAAGACAGTTTATTATAATAGCGGTTTTGGTCGAAAGTGACGCGACTGGTGCGCTCAAAAATAATATTCAATTATTAGCGATTGTAAACTGGTTAAACCACACTCCTCTACGCGTTAACTGCCTCACTGGTTTAGAGTTGATTCGAAAGTCAAAATTGATTGTTGGGTTTTTATGTCAAGAAATTCTCCGTTACAGCCCGGAGTCAGGAATTTGGCAAATTTATCGAAATATAAAGATGCTGCCAGTCATAAAAAAAAAAAAAAAAACATAAGAAAAGCTTTGACTAAGGATCTCATAAAATTTTCGCATCAAGAAACTGACTGTAGCTATGCTGATTCCTTCGTATATAAACAACTTTGTGTCCTTTGACACAAAAGAATAATTCACAATCTACAACACCAAAGGCAACTATCCTTCAAATTTCGCAAACTTAAAACCGCAAACACAGACTAAAAGTTAAAACTTTCATCAAGTAAAATTGGTCTGGTTGTGCTAGAAACTTTGGAAAACTATTATAACGTGAACTTCCTTTTATTCAGCTGATGGAGTCATTTACATTCCATTTAGACAAGAATAACCATTAGTTCTAACAGTGGTAGAGCCACGCGGCAGCTTTGCTGTTGCATGCATGGGCCGGCTCAAAAAGGGGTGGTACCACGACCTCACAGAATACCGGCGTGAAGTCTGGTGAGTGTAGGTGGCCGGAGACCCAATCCCCCTTTAACATGCCCAGCAGGGTACCAGTACTCTTGGATAATCCCTCACTGGGTATCCACGACCAAGATACTCTACTCCTGAGCGTGGGTGCTCATGCTGCCCCGCGTATTCTGGGGAGGGGGGGGGGGCGAAATTCCGCTCAAGACAACAACTTCTCGAGCAAGCTGAGCAACAAGACCAAGGCGACCCCTGCCTCGCTATACGTGAATTTCCGCAATATCAGAGGACATCATTCTAACCTAAACGCCGTCCGTAGTGGACGGCGTTTAGGTTAGAATCATCTCAAGATGGCGAGGCTGGCTCTTCTTTTTCTGGCCGAGACGCAGGTGTCCTCTCCGGTTAATGCGACGTATCTCTCCTACCCGGAGTCCATCCATTGGCTACGCGTAGACAGCGACGACCATCCGCGCGTCTACAGGTGTCTCTAAAGGTCCCGTAGTGGTAATGCTGAAACAGACCGACTCTTCGACCACGTTCAAATGGCTACAGATTCGTTACTACAGCAGATCCCCTCTGCAGAAGTCGTAATCCTTAGCGATTTTATCGCCCATCACGCCGAATGGCTTGGTTCACGTTCAACCGATCATATGGGGAGATCTGTTCGTGATTTTGCCTCGGCATATGGTCTGACACAACTGGTTACTTCGCCTACGCGGATTTCTGATGTGGAGGATCATGCACCTTCCCTGTTGGAACTTGTGCTAACGTCTCATCCGGACAGATATCAGATTTCCGTAGACGCCCCTTTAGACTCCTCGTGTTTGCATTCTGCAGGCTGCTGCCGTGTTTGGCACCATAGGTCAGATGATTGAGATGGGATGTGGTCTTTCTTTGCATCCTACCCTAGGGAGAGGGATTGCTTCTCGCCGGACGATCCCAACGTTGTTGCTAATTCTGTCGTTGATGTGGTACTTCAGGGTATGAAACTTTTTATTCCTGCCTCTGTGGTGCCCACCAGAGGCAAATCTCAGCCACGGTTTGGTCGCTCCTATAAAATAGCATCATGCTATAAGCAGGAGTGCTACCAGGCCTGGGCTGACGCATCAGCGTCCCGAGATGTAAACACCAGCGCTCTAAAAAAGAAGTATGCCATCAAAACAAAACTTGTAAAAAAAACAAGTCTCGCAACTCAGTTCTTATACCGTAAGAAGTTATGAGATCCACGTAATACCAAGTCGGTTAATTTATTCAGTCTCTACTTAAGGGTCTTTCTGTTTTAAGTTATTACGTAATTAGCTAACCTAACAAAATTTTATAGTGACCATATCAGTGTCAAAAATCTTTTATGTTTTAAATATTTAGGTTGACTTAGCAATCGCACTCAGCAATCTAATTTAATATAATATGTATTACTTGTGAGATACATTGTGTTTTTATGCGATGGCCAAGTCAATCTACATATTTAAAACACAATTTTTTTTTTAACATTGATTTGATTCGCAAAGCACTCCTCTTCCTGAACATCCACAAGTCGAGTGGGCCTGACGGTAAACCCCCTATTGTGCTGAGGACGTGTGCTCGTTTTCGTCCATACGATAACTAAATCACCATCACCTCCTTGTTCTCCAAAACAATAAAGTCCATTGTAAGCTCATGAGGTACCTTGAGGATCACCAGCTGATTAGTGATCGCAAATACTGTTTTCGCCGTGGATGATCAGCTCCTCATCTTCTTGTCTAATTGACTTATAGATGGGCGGCGGCAGTAGAGTCCAAGTGGGAGGAATTAGCCGTTAGTTAGTACATTGTGAAGGCCTTGATCGGGTTTGGAACAAAGCGTTTCTTACGAAGCTCCCTTCCTATGGGCTTCCCGAGAAATTGTGCAATTGGATCACCAGCTTTCTTGCAGATCGGAACACCAAGGTAGTTATAGACGGTACAAGCTCCAATTACGAGCCTATTAACGCTGGTGTTCCACAAGGCTGCGTGCTATCACCAACGTTGTTTCTTCTGCACATCAATGATATGTTGCAAACCGGTAACATTCATTGCTATGCAGATGACAGCACTGATGATTCTCTGTACACTGGCCGTGCAAATATTTCTTGGTAAAACGTCTCCGAGTACCGGGACAAACGTGTCTCTGAAGTCAAGTCACGTTTGTCCCGGTAAACTGTAGATATATAATGGTATGAAGATTTTTTTTTCTAGTAGGGCAGAAAATTTAATGAAGGGTGGTAAATAATTTCAAGATAAAAGAAAGTTGTGTGTGTGAGAAGGAGTCACGCATGCTTCCAGCGTCTTTTGAAATGTATGCAGAACTCTCTTTCTTAGTTGGTCAGAACTCTAATTAAACATTTTTTTATAAAATCTCGTAAGACATTCGACGACTCGGTGTCTTATTAAACTAGTATTGAGATAATATGTAGGCTGCAAATTCACTTAGAACAAGTATTTGTATGATCTACTAGTAACTGTTTCAAAAAATATTGTTATTACGTAATTATGTTTCTTTAAAGTACCCATGATACAAAACAAAATTTCTAAATTAAAGGTAACTTCTAATTAACTAACTTCATTAAATGGTAGTTCTCTGATTCCTCGAATTTTTGTATTGCACGAATTTTTCAAAAACTAGACGACTAATTTGTATGATTCTTTCACTGAAGTAATCTATATAAATATGGCAATGTTTTTAATTTTAGCTTTTTTGTAATAAAATAAAGTTTAAGGATCGTTTAGAAAAATGTTTCAGAATGTGCTGTGGAAAATAAAAAAATTAAAAGAGGTTCCACTACTAAGTAAGAAGTAAATAACTACTTTTTGACAGAATCAATGGTGCTCTCGATAACCTCATTATAATGCAAATCGGTTATTATGTTTTCTAAAATAAATTAGTTTACGTAATTTTGTAATCACAGAGAGCTCTTTGAGCTGCTAATCGTATAGGTAATGCGGACGCTATATCGGGAAATTGCGTCAGCATCAGGGTAATTTTGTATTGTGTCGACGGGATTAATTATGTAGACCATTAGACTATAAGTAGACACTATTCAAAACTTTATTGTTACCTTCAATCTATAATAAAATTTGTTTTAAAATAGAAACGAATAATGTAAATTTCAGAATGAATTTCAATTATGCTTATACCACTAGTTCTGAAAAAATTCTTGTCCTGGAAAGAAACAGCCTAAACATAACGGAACCTCTTTCTAAATTTAAATTATATTATACAATTAACGAATGAACAAACAAAAAAGGCAGACAAAATTTTGAAATGATTAGAATAATTAAAATTTTATGCGATATAACATGAATGTGTGGGTGCCAAATAGTGCTGTAGCATACATTGCCTGTCTCAACTTCTATTTATATATTATATACAAATCTAAATATTAAAGTATATTCGTGTCTTCTGATTTTAAGCTAATGATGTAAGTGAATATTTTACTTAACTACCGCGAAGCCAAATTTTTTGTTACATATATATGTCCATCTGTTCCCTCAAACCATCTAAACTACTCATCTTATATTGATATGTAAATAATAATAAGAAAAATAATTAAAAAAATAAGATATGTATATAATTATTGTGACCTTTTGTGGATTTTAAGCTCCTTGAAATCACAAGAATTACCGCTGCACACATATAATGAAAAATTTAAAATCATACTCTTGGTAGTATTGTGCCAAAAATGTTGGCTGCGTTTTCTCGCTGAATGTCAATACTAACTAAGTAAATAATAAAATATTACGTCTGGGTATTCAATAAAATACATGTTTTATAAAAACATATTAGCTATATTTTTTTTATAAAACTGAAGCACCAAACAACTTACAGTCCACCTGACGATGGTAAGTGGCTACTGCAGACCATGGAGACTTGCAGCTAGCTCCAAACAAAGAAGGTCGTTGTCACATCTAACGACGGAGATGGATCGGACGGAGATCTTACAGTCAATCCATCTCCGTTATACCGGTGTTATACCGGTACTACATAAAAGTATACATGAAGGGGCCCCATGACTTTGTTCATACATAAACCTCAAAAATTCTAATTATAAATTCGCTGAAAAAAATGAACTTCTTAAAAAATAATGTGCATATTATGATGTGTATATAAATATATTCACATATATAAATGTTAATAAGTAAAACCAAACTGCGATAGGAAAAAAATTTTCACATCCATTAAAGTATAAATCGTTTGTTATTTAATGAATCTGCTCTAAAACACAGCATTTAGCTAAATATTTCAATAAAACCTACGGGTTAAATTTATTATAGTAATGTAGAATTTTTTACAAAGGTGAGCTATATTTAACGTAACGTAATAATTATAAATAAGTGTGTAGTACACACACTTATTTATAATTAATTACGTATATCGAACATTAATTTTCACTTTAAACCCCGAGATTTCACATGAATTTATTTTGCTCACGAATGACGCTAGGGTGATGATACAGGCTGATGCGTGTACGTGAATGTTCCAGCCTATATTTCTCGCTCTAAAATAGGCTTATAATATTCTCTTAACCTTTTGCATCGCTAATCTATTTGAACCTCACTTGAATCTAAATCTAATGGAAAATTCATTATTGGATTTTTTTTAAATTAACTTACAATATTGTATTTCAGACAGTTAAATATGAAACTGTGCAGAAACAGCATAGTAGTTGATCACTTCAATCTCAGGCGCTATTTTTAATCATGTGTTGTTTAGTATTTTTAATAGAATTAGGGTGATACAGGAACACAAAATCCATCTGATGGTATGTGAATACTGTAACCAATAGATATTTCCATCTATCCTCGGTTAAGCACCAAATGCAAATGAATAGTAAAGCTTGAGGACTAAGATGAAATAACTTATTTCAAGTGAAGAGGGTCTCCGCTTCTCAGATTCTGGTCGAGCCGACCCATTCGTGATACAACTAGAATATAGCTGTAGTATGGCTCTACCACATATGAATCTTTGGTAGTATAATAACCTTTGTACAGTATAAAATAAATGTTCGACAAATAACAATTTGTAGTCAAGTGGCTGTAGTTTCCTAGTGGATAAACGCTCACTGTAAATTTCACAGTTCGCGAACAACCCGGGTTCTATTTCCGCTTGCATTAAATACTCATTCTGTGATGCTGATACTGATCAAATTATTTTCCAACTGCTTTGGGAGACACAAATTGTTTTTACAAACCAGTGGCAGGAACATAAACAACTTTCGATAAGCGATAAGTATAATTCTATTATTTTACGTTCTCTTACGTTGTACTGCCATGTCTATCGTAATATACAGTATAGCACTTGTCAAGCATTTTTATTTTGAAATTATGCTAACAAAACAAACAAAGCAGTCTCAATTAAAATGTTAATCTATTTGCGCCAGGTAAGAAGCTTTGCTTCCGAGAGATTAAAAGTTTCTCACATAATTTTAAAATGAATGGATTTTCCAGCATCGCATAAAGGCATGATCATGATTTCATATAGTAATTTTTTTTAATTATTACAAGTATTTTTGTATTCACGTGATTTTGCGTTATGTTCAAAGAAATTTGTAAAGACATAAAAAATTAAGCATTTACTGTATTGTACTTTTTGGTAGCTATTACATTTTTATCAGAATCTTTTTTGTTATAATTTTGAAATAGAAGAAATATTTGACCATAGAATACTATAATACAAAATAGAATCGCTGCCAACCGTATTAAGTACGCAAACCGGTGTCGTCGGGAGCACACACACAAGCGGCTACGTCCTATTTTCGCTACTAGAAAACCAATTTTCTCCTTGGTCATACAAATTTCAATAAATAAATGTTACAAACATAGTTTAATATTACATAAAATCAGACTTAATTTCAAGCCTATAACAACGAATTCACAACAAATTTTTACAGACCGCACCGGAACCTTTGGAATGGAAGGGATCTTCCTGAAAAGAAAGAGAAGAAAAGAGGAGTATGGAAGGAAGAGTATAGTAATATTTTGAAATATTTCAATAATATTTCCTATTTTTTTGTTTTAAGAGTCGAAATCACCACAGCTATTTTTGTGCAATTTTCTAGTAAAACGTAAAAAAGTTTGTTTCACTACTGGCTTGTTGATGAAGAAAAAGGACGTGAAAAAAATGTTAAAAAAACTCAAAATTTATTAAAAAGAATGCGGTTTAAAGGACTTCCACGCGGACGAAAGCTAGTATTTATATAGTTCTTTAAATTGGTGTGTCTTTATCGATTGTTGTTTTTGAAATGAGTTGACCTTTTTGCCGACGTTGTTTAACGTATACAAGTTGCAATACGTTGATTAGAACACAAAAGTAACAAAAACATAATATTAATCTAAATGGTCGAGTAAAAAGTTTTTTGTTTTTTAAATATATACAAATTTAAGACATGTTTACTTTTCAAAGTTTATATATATATATATATATATATATATATATATATATATATATATATATATATATATTTATTTATATATATATATATATATATATATATATAATAACCTTATGTAATGTGGAATTCCTTTAAACCGCATTCTTTTTAATAAATTTTGAGTTTTTTTAATATGTTTTTTCACGTCCTTTTTCTTCATCACCAAGCCAGTAGTGAAACAAACTTAGAAATATAAACACTCAAGCTACCAGATGGACTTCCATTTAACACATTCCTGACGTCACTCTCGCCGGCTTTACATTCATATATAGGTTAAGGTTACTCTTAATTCGACCCTTCTTCAATTTGTCGCCAAGGTAAATTAATAATTAATTTAGTTCGATTAATGATTATATTAACGACAACGTTGCGAAAAATCGATCTCAGCGTGCTCGCAACGTTACCTTTAATTTAACCTACCAAGTCTCGAGTTGATTGTATAAAATATTTGCTTGCAAATCTAAGGTATGAGATCTATATGAAGCACTAGGAAGTGAAAGCCGGAAACCGCACGTTCTACGTACCTAATACACACTGATTATTCATCCGGAATTCCTGCAATTAGAGAATACCAGCTTATAATAGCAGCTTAACGCTGCTGTGTTTCGTAAGGTAAGTGTAGAAAAAATGGGACCCCTTTTACTGGCAACTAGGCATTACATCTTAGTACATGTAGATGTCTATGGACCACAGCAACCACTTACCATCAGGTGGTTTGTGTGCAAGTTTGTCACCCTTATGCTACAAAACAAACGACGAGTTGCACTCCGGGAGTGCCGGCAGAAGTGAAAACTTGAATATTAACGTTGTGCATTTTTGATATTTTGGAATGATTAGGGAGTAATTTTTCATGAATATCTTTAATTATCACACAGGAACATTCGCGCAAGCGCTCTGCGCCGCCTCAGCACGCGCAGGCATTTACGCCGCGCCGTAGAAAGAGAGTGGGATATTTCCTCTCCTACGCCGCGCCGACTTTCTCTCTCTCTCTTTCTCCATCCGTCTTACGAATTTTCGTTCAGGGTCACGTGTCCTAACGCGAGTTTAACATTTTTTACCCATTACAAAAAAAGTTTACAACGCCGCTAAAGAAGTTTTCACTTCAAAAAAACACTGTGGTGGCAGATTTTTGTCCTATACATTATGAAATAAAATGTACACACACACACACACACATATATATGCTAATTTTGGAATTTTATTTGTAAAATTTATGCAGAATACAAGTATTTAGAGCATACAAAATGATGAATGTTTTAATAGAAATTTGTGGTGATTTCGACTCTTAAAATATAAAATAGCAAATATTATTGAAATTATTTATATAAGGTTAAAATTAATTTCAATAATATTTGCCACATTGTAATGTGGAAGTCCTTTAAATCGCATTCTTTTCAATAAATTTTGAGTTTTTTTTAACATGTTTTTTCACGTCATTTTTCTTCATCAACAAGCCAGAAAATTGCACAAAACTAGCTGTGGTGATTTCGACTATTAAAATATAAAATAGCAAATATTATTGAAATATTTCAAAATATATCTATACTCTTACTTCCATACTCTTCTTTTCTTCTCTTTCTTTTCAGAAACATCCCTTCCGTTCCAAAGGTTCCGGTGCGGTCTCTAAAAATTTGTTGTGAAAAGGCTTGAAATTAAGTCTGATTTTATGTAATATTAAACTATGTTTGTAACATTTATTTATTGAAATTTGTATGACCAAGGAGAAAATTGGTTTTCTAGTAGTGAAAATAGGACATAGCCGCTTGTGTGTGTGCTCCCGGCGACACCGGTTTGCGTACTTAATATGGTTGGCAGCAATTCTATTGTGTATTATAGTATTCTATGGTCAAATATTTCTTCTGTTTCAAAATTATAACAAAAAAGATTCTAATAAAAATGTAAAATCTAAAAAAAAGTACAATACAGTAAATGCTTAATTTTTTATGTCTTTTCAAATTTCGGTGAAAATAACGCAAAATCACGTGAATACAAAAAATACTTGTAATAATTAAAACAAATTTACTATATGAAATCACAATCATGCCTTTATGCGATGTTGGAAAATCCATTAATTTTAAAATTATGTGAGAATCTTTTAATCTCTCGGAAGCAAAGCTTCTTACCTGGCGTAAATAGATTAACATTTTAATTGAGACTGCTTTGTTTGTTTTGTTAGCATAATTTCAAAATAAAAATGCTTGACAAGTGCTATACTGTACTGTTACTGTTGCGCGGATAAGTCGACGTCATGTATTCGGCACTAGCGCCATCTAGTGTCAGGGACGAGAGCAAGCGGAGCTTTCCAGAAAATGACATCACTAATCTTTCAACCGACAGCGCCATCTAGTCTCGGAACGAAGAACTAAGCTTCTAGAAGTCGACACTTAAACTCTCGGCCCCTTGCGCATGTCTACTTGAATATTCTGGATGTATCGGTGCTAATTTGTATTTATAGGCGCTGCAAGATGCGATCGGGGAAGTACTGAATTTGGCAAGACAAGCGAAGCTTCGGAGCGAAATAAAGTGAATCAGTGTGATTAATTATTAGTGTTTTAAGTTTTAATTGGTGTAAAAAAAATTAAAGTGTTAATTTAGGTAATTCTATCGGCAATTTTTACGGCAAAAAAATAAACAAAATTTTAAGGGTCGGCAACAGAATCTGAGAAGCGGAGACCCTCTTCACTAGAAATAAGGTATTTCATCTTAGTCCTCAAGCTTTACTATTCATTTGCATTTGGTGCTTAACCGAGGATAGATGGAAATATCTATTGGTTACAGTATCCACATACCTTCAGATGGATTTCGTGTTCCTATATTACCCTAATTCTATTAAAAATACTAAATAACACATGATTGATAATAGCGCCTGAGATTGAAGTGATCAACTACTATTCTGTTTCTGCACAGTTTCATATTTAACTGTATGAAATACAATATTGTAAGTTAATTTTAAAAAGTCCAATAATGAATTTTCCATTAGATTGAGATTCAAGTGAGGTTCAAATAGATTGCCGATGCAAAAGGTATTTAGAATATTATAAGCCTATATTAGAGCGAGAAATATAGGCTGGAACATTCACGTACACGCATCAGCCTGTATCATCACCCTAGCGTTATTCGTGAACAAAAACAAATTCATGTGAAATAACAGGGTTTAAAGTGAAAATTAATGATCGATATACGTAATTAATTATAAATAAGTGTGTAGTACTTAAATATAGCTCACCTTTGTAAAAAATTCTACATTACTATAATAAATTTTACCCGTAGGTTTTATTGAAATATTTAGCTAAATGTTGTGTTTTAGAAGAGATTAATTAAATAACAAACGATTTGTACTTTAATGGATGTGACATTTTTTTCCTATCGCAGTTTGGTTTTACTTATTAACATTTATATATGTGAATATATTTATATACACATCATAATATGCACATTTTTTTAAGAAGTTCATTTATTTCAGCGAATTTACAATTAAAATTTTTGAGGTTTACGAGTATGTATGAACGAAGTCGTGGGACCCCTTCAGGTATACTTTTATGTAGTACCGATATAAAGTATACACTGTAAGACATTCCATCTCCGTCGTTAGATGTGACAACGACCTTCTTTGTTTGGAGCTAGCTGCAAGTTTCCATGGTCTGCAGTAGCCACTTACCATCGTCAGGTGGACTGTAAGTTGTTTGGTGCTTCAGTTTTATAAAAAAATATAGTTAATAGATACTGTTAGAAGCTTGAGGTTCGTGATAATAAAAATCGCTGATAAAATTACCTAAATTAACACTTTAATTTCCTTTACACAAATTAAAACTTAAAACACTAATAATTAAGCACTCTGGTTCACTTTATTGCGCTCCGAAGCTTCGCTTGCCTCGCCAAATCCAATACTTCCCTGATCGCATCTTGCAGCGCCTGTTTATATAAATTAGCAGCGAAATATCCAGAATATTCAAGTAAACACGCGCAAGGTACCGAGAGTTCGTATTTCAACTTCAAGAAGTTTAGTTCTTCGGTTCGAGACTAGATGGCGCTAGTGCCGTTGACTTGAGCGCGTAACACTGCCTCCTCCTAAGAAATGCTCGTCCCAAGCATTATCGGCCCCATAATAACGCGTCAGGCGATCCACATGGGCGATCTTAGGAGTCCCTCTTGCGCCTTTCTGTAACGGCTCCGCAATGTCTAGGGCTGTCCTATCCCATGGTGCACCAACATTGCACAATTTCGATGCTCCTCTACTACTTGTCTGAGGTCCCTTCACGGCCGCACAACTTGTACATGCACGACACCAATCCTCGTCATCGTCACGATAATGGACCCAGAAAAACTGTTCCCGGACCTTCAGTAGAGTTCGTTTAACTCCCAGATCGACTCTTGAACGACCATTATGGCACAGCTGTAGAACATTCGGCACTTTAGCTTTAGGGACAACCATTTGCAAACGACAGCTGTCTCCTCGACCATTGTCCCATTTACGGTACAGGACTCCACCCTGAATCAGCAAGCTGTCCCATTGGGCCCAATAGCTTTTCGTGGTTGAACTCATCGCTGAGACGTCCCTCCACTTAGGCTTGGTAGCCCGGGCCTTCATCTCTTCCAGAATCGGCTTGATGTCCGGATCTTCCTGCTGTGCATGTCGTAAGCTGTCCTTCCATCCGTTGCTGAGGTGGTCTGTCCTGAGCATCCTCACGTATACCACTTCCTTACTCTCTTGCCTACTACAATGGTTGCAATCTTCAGGAAAAGGTCTTCTTGACAATGCATTTGCGTTGCATTGAGATTTCCCGCTGCAGTGTCTGATAGTAAAGTCGTATTCCTGCTGCTGCTGGGCGGTGCTTTTAGCCGCACTTCCTTTCTGAGACCGTTCACCTTCCCTTTTTAGGGTTCGCTTAGGGCAGCTGGATCGAAGGTGGCCCTTTTCACCACAGTCATAGCACCTAGGGCTGTATTCTTTGTTGCGGTCGCGAACTGTAGCTGCTGCAACCCCCCTGACGCGATGGGAACGATGATCCTGCCGCACGGCTTCCACCTCCAGTGCATGGGCCAAGGCGTCCTTAAGCGTCTCGTGGTGCCCGAGCCTCACAGCAGCTCTGACTTCCAGGTCGCGGATGCCGTCGATGAATGTCTGCACCAGGTTCCCTTCAATGAGAGCAGGTACAGACCGGTATGCTCTTCGCACCAGCTTCTTAACCTCTAGAGCCCACTGCTGCAGGTTTTCGTTGATGCGCTGCACGCGATCTTTAAGCTGCGCACGAAAGACCTGTTCCAGGTGAGCGTCGCCATATCTCGCCTCCAATGCCTCAAGGAGTTGCTCATAAGTCACTTCTTCACCGAGAGCTTCCGGAACAGTTAAGGCCTGGTCGCGCAGGCCTAGTGTGATAGCAGTCATGGCCTGACTTTTATTCCAGCCGTTCGCCTTCACAACAGCCTCGAACTGGATTTTGTAGGCTGACCAGGAAGAAGTCCCGTCGAACGGTGGCACTTTGAACCCACGTAGCGAATGTGTAGTAGCTACTACGGGAGCTGTAGTTCCATCACCCAGTTTGAGGTCGTCCAGCGTTTTCTTCACGTCAGCCACCACGTAATCAACCCGATTGTTCACTTGGTCGATTTGGGTTTTAGCTTCCTTGATTTGGGTTTCAGCTTCCGACAGGCGGTTGTCATGTTGGGCAACCCTATAATTCACCTCCTTTATCTCTTTCCCAAAGGTAGCAGGAAGGTCCTTAATGAGGAGCATCTGCTCTTCCGACCGACGGGCCTGTTCCTCCTGTCGGCGGGCCTGTTCCTCTTGTCGGCGGGCCTGTTCATCCTGTCCGCCTCTCAGCTGCGCTTCCAACCAACAGACCTGTTCCTCCTGTCGGCGAGCTTGCTCCTGCAGCATTACCATCAGAGCACCTCAGTCAGGTGCTGCAGATGTAAGAGCTACTGCCGGGCCTGCAGGCGGCGGCTGTCCTTCCGAAGTCTGCGACGTTGCACCACCGAATCTTCTTTGGTCCGTCTCCTGCTGGCGTTGACTTCGGGTACGGACACCCTCCGTTTCCTCCTCAGGTAAAATCGGCATGATTTTATCCCACTTCTGACACCAATTGTTACGAGCTTGAGGTTCGTGACAATAAAAATCGCCGATAAAATTACCTAAATTAACACTTTAATTTCCTTTACACAAATTAAAACTTAAAACACTAATAATTAAGCACACTGGTTCACTTTATTTCGCTCCGAAGCTTCGCATGTCTCGCCAAATCCAATACTTCCCTGATCGCATCTTGCAGCGCCTATTTATATAAATTTGCAGCGAAATATACATAATATTCAAGTAAACACGCGCAAGGTACCGAGAATTCGTATTTCAACTTCAAGAAGTTTAGTTCTTCGGTTCGAGACTAGATGGCGCTAGTGCCGTCGACTTGAGCGCGTAACAATACTAATATGTTTTTATAAAACGTATATTTTATTGGATACCCACACACAATTTCGGCACAATACTACGAGGAGTAGGACTATGATTTTAAATTTTTCATTATATATGTGCAGCGGTAATTCTTGTGACTTCAAGCAGCTAAAAATCCGCAAAAGGGCATAATGATTATATACATATACATATATCAAAACAAAAAAAAAAAAAAAAAAAGGAAGGGAGGAACAGAGGGACATATATATGTTACAAAAACTTTGGCTTCGCGGTAGTTATCCAGAAGACACGAATATACTTCAATATTTAGATTTGTATATAATATATAAATTGAAGTTGAGACAGGCAATGTATGCTACAGGACTATTTGGCACCCACACATTTATATTATATCGCATAAAATTATTTAATTATTCTAATAATTTCAAAATTTTGTCTGCCTTTTTGTTTGTTCATTCGTTAATTGTATAATATAATTTAAATTTAGAAAGAGGTCCCGTTATGTTTAGGCTGTTTCTTTCCAGGACAAGGATTTTTTCAGAACTAGTGGTATAAGCATAATTGAAATTCATTCTGAAATTTTTGTTATTCTTTTCTATTTTAAAACAAATTTTATTATAGATTGAAGGTAACAATAAAGTTTTGAATAGTGTCTACTTACGGTCTAATGGTCTACATAATTAATCCCGTCAACACAATACAAAATTACCCTGATGCTGATGCAATTTCCCGATACAGCGTCCGCATTACCTATACGATTAGCAGCTCAAAGAGCTCTCTGTGATTACAAAATTACGTAAACTAATTTATTTTAGAAAACATAATAACCGATTTGCATTATAATGAGGTTATCGAGTGCACCGTTTATTCTGTCAAAAAATAGTTATTTACTTCTTACTTACTAGTAGAACCTCTTTTTATTTTTTAATTTCCCACAGCACGTTCTGAAATATTTTTCTACACGAGCCGTAAACTTTATTTTATTACAAAACAGCTAAAATTAAAAACATTATCATATTTATATAGATTACTTCAGTGAAAGTATCATACAAATTAGTCGTCTAGTTTTTGAAAAAATCGTGCAATACAAACATTAGAGTAATCAGAGAACTATCATTTAATAAATTTAGTTAATTAAAAGTTACCCCTAATTGAGAACTTTCTTTTGTACTGTAACCCTTCCCCTCTCTCGCATAATAATAAATATATTAAATACTAAATGTATTATATTCCCCTTTGCATAAAAATGATATATATGTGACTAGGATAAATAAAATATGTTTTGATCTTTCTAAATGATCTTTCTAAAGGTTTAATAATAGGCCGTTTGTAATATTTTGGCGTGATCGACTTGGTTAGGACCCTTTTTTACGTTGTATTTGTTTAGTAACTTAGATCTTTTAGGTGTATTTTGGAAGAATGAATATTCGCTAGAGCAATTGAAAGCTGTTGGTAGTGCCTTATAAGCTAAGTGAACCCCGTTCACGAAGACAGGGCTCGAGAAAGGTTAAGACATAAAACGTCCCAATTCCACTTGTATCAGGTTTACATTATTAATTTAATATTATTTATCCCTTCCCGCTCGGAAAAGGCTCAAAATATATTTATACAAAATACCCGATACAAGGGCTTCGCTCTCCTACATTTATTAAAAAATGTAGGGGAGGCACACGGCCCCACACACGCCGTGCACGGTGAGCGCCAACCATTTTGATGCACTCCCCCCGAAAGGAACGCTAATTCGGGAACTGAACCGTAGTCCACAGCAAAATAACTGGCGAAACAGTAAAAGAGGCTTGGCCCCTTGTTAATTCGTAAGCACAAACATCGACCGAAGTCGCGCATGTCAATGCGTGTAAACGCCAAACAGAATACGAACGAGTCCAGCCACAGTGACACACGGTTTAGGCAAATAGGCACACTGGCCATAAACCCTCCGTGAGCGCCACCACCTGCCAGACCGCCGCTCCTGCAAACGTGATGTAAGTGTATGGCATCACCACCAATTGCATGATCAGCACGGCAGCCCAGAGCGTGTCATAGTCTACCCTCAAATCCTCAGATCCTCCAGCCAGCTACCACCCGCATGAGGTCGACACATATGCTCCACCAACCAATACAACGGCAGATATAGCCAAAAGGCAGTTATAAGATAAGAGTAATAATTCGCCATCAGAAAGGGTTTGTGTCACTGACGTTGAGTAAATGCATTTTCGATCATGTTTGTCTCACCCACCAACAAGTTGCCTTCAATCATTCAAAGGTGGGAAAGTTACAGAGATATAATATTATGTTGTTATATAAAACATCGTGGAGGGCAGACAGTTACAAAAAAAATGCAGCCCGGTAATGAAAGAACCCGACTTGGGCAAAGCTACTCAGGTGTGAGTCAAACCAAGACGCAGAGAGCGCAATTGAGAATAGCGTCCCACCAAACAACCGTCGCAAAGACGCAACATCTATCATACGGATGGCGCCCCCTCACAACACACCCACATGCCCCCTATCGATTTTGGTAACAAAGTTTTTATTGTTGTTATATAAAAAATATCACCAACGTATCATAGTAGCACGCTACTAAGACGCCAAATGAACAAAACTCCACGTATCATAGCGCTAATGCACTAAGACATGAAGTTGAGTATGCCTGTTACACTTAAAAGTGTTACTAAATACACTCATCATCCCAATCCGAAAGATAGACGACGCATCGCTATGCGCTACGACGTCGCCCACAAACGGTATGGGTGTGCGATGTCCACGGGAAAGCCGTATTGCTACAACAAACCCGCTTACCACCAGTACTAAGATGTTATTTGTTTACCTCCATCAACCAGAACCACAAGAATGCGTCGAATCAGGCGCAGCACACTCGCAGATCCATCACAAGACGCAATACCGCAAGTAGCAGTAAGCATCAATGCAACTATCATACGGATGGCGCACACTCACAACACACCCACATGACCCCTATCGATTTTGGTAACAAAGTTTTTATTGATGTTATATAAAAAATATCACCAACGTATAACCCCCCTAAATATATTAAACTCTTTCCCATCGTCGCTAATACGTCGCCCACAAACGGTATGGGTGTGCGATGTCCACGGGAAAGCCGTATTGCTACAACAAACCCGCTTACCACCAGCACTAAGATGATATGTCTAGGACACATCGGTTAGCGAGTCCAAGTTTACCTCGGACCAATTGCTCGTGAAGCAGCACACACGCCACCATAATATTCCTTTTCAAGTCCCTAATAAGGACTAGTCATTTTGCTACAGTACTAGGAGCAGTCGGTCACCCGACCACCCCATACAATGCTTATGCATCAAGGAGACCTTCAATAATAATGCTTTTGTATCATAGACCTTACTTCCATAAGTCATTCATATATAGGGTTCGAACCCACAACCTTACTATTGTAATGCAAATTCATCATAGAGACCTTCTATAGTATTGCTTTTGTATCATAGACCTTACTTTCATAAGTCATTAATATATAGGGTTCGAACCCACGACCCTACTATTGTAATGCAAATTAATCAAAGAGACCTTTTATAGTAATGCTTTTGTATTCATAGACTTTACTATCATAAGTCATTCATATATAGGGTTCGAACCCACGACTTTTACTATTGTAATGCAAATTCATCATAGAGACCTTCTATAGTATTGCTTTTGTATTCATAGACCTTACTATCATAAGTCCCTAATATAGGACTAGTCATTGTGCTACAGTACTTCAGGCAGTCGGGCTCCCGACCACCCCATATATATGTACAACTGCAGGTATGTATCTCCGGCAGCTCCTCTATACAAGACATCTATACATGAACACCTTCCATAACTTAGGAAACTTTTCTTTTATACGTGAAGTCCTTCCACAGCTTAGGAAATTTCTTTTATACACGAACTCCTTCAACAACTTAGGAAAATTTTCTTTTATACATGAACTCATTCCACGACTTAGACAATTTTCAACAAATTTTCTAATTATCGTATTTAAATATTTTTTCAAGTTTTTTATAAATTTATTTATTATGGAAGACAATATTTTGCCTTTAATTTACCATGTTATTGGTCTAATGTCTGAAATGTATTTATATTAACTTTATGGTTATTAATGTAATTTTATTGTTTAATGTATATCTTTTAAGACTATTTTTGACGCCCCTTTTATATTTAATTTAATTATTAATAATAATATTGGGCCGTCACAGTATCATGGGGACTTTAAAGAAACATAAATTACATACAGACAATATTTATTAAAACAGTTGCTATTAGATCATACAAATACTTATTCTAAGTGAATTTGCGGCCTGCATATCTCAATACTACTTTAATAAGATATCGAGTCGTCGAATGGCTTAAGAGATATTTTAAAGAATTTTTTTATTAGAATTCTAACCAACTAAGAAAGGGAGTTCTGCGTACACTTTGTGACGGCCCAATATTATTATTAATAATTAAATTCAATATAAAGGGGCATCAAAAGGGGGACAAATTGAAGATGGGTCGAATTAAGAGTACCTTTAACCTATATATGAATGTAAAGGCGGCGAGAGAGACGTCAGGAATGTGTTAAATCGAAGTCCATCTGGTAGCTTGAGTGTTTATATTTCTAAGTTTGTTTCACTATTGGCTTGGTGATGAAGCAAAAGGACGTGAAAAACATGTTAAAAAAATCAAATTTATTAAAAAGAATGCGGTTTAAACGACTTCCACGCGGACGAAAGCTAGTATTTATATAGTTATTTAAATAATTAGTGTGTCTTTATTGTTTGTTGTTTCTGAAATGAGTTGACCTTTTGGCCAACGTTGTTTAACATCTACAAATTGCAATACGTTGATTAGAACACAAAAGTAACTAAAACATAATATTGATCTAAATGGTCGAGTAAAAATTTTTTTTGTTTTATTATATACAAATTCAAGACATGTTTACTTTTCAAAGCTTAATTACATAAGGTTATAATATATATATATATATATATATATATATATATATATATATATATATATATATATATATATATATATATATATATATATATTATAACCTTGTTGTCTTGAAATCGCCAATTTGGTCGATAAATTTTCGCCTAGGACGTCCCTTTCCGACTCTGCCATTTACTTCTACAACATAAATTTTCTTTGTCACTCTTTCCTCATTCATTCTTTCCACATGACCAAACCACCGAAGCATTCCTTTCTTAATCCTGGTCACAACATCATCTTGCAAACCACACTCTTCTCTTATTACACAATTTCTTACCCTGTCATTCAGATTCAGCCCTAACATACTTACATTACCCTGTCATTCAGATTCAGACCTTAACGACCGCATTTCTACTGCGTTTATTCTACTCTCGTGCTTCTTCTGCCACACCCAACTTTCACTACCATACGTTAAATTAGGGACCAACACAGCATTGTGAATTGCCATACGTGCCTTTTTCGACACATTTTGACTCTTCACAATAGAGTGCAAGGCCCCATTTACTCTATATATATATATATATATATATATATATATATATATATATATATATATATATATATATATATATATATATATATATATATATATATATATATTTATTACGATTGAACTCTATGTATCTGAATTTTTTTGCGAATGACTCCAATTATTTTTCTAAAATAAAAATAAGACTAAGTTACTTCTTACAACATCAGCTGTCTGCCAGTGAAAGTCCTGACAAAATTGGTTCAGCTATTTTGGATATTATCCGGAACAAACAGAAAAACCGACACATAAATATAAAAATTGTTTTTGATTTAAAAATATTTTATATAGTTGTGCCCCATGGTTTCACACGCGTATATCACGTGTCTGCGCCGAGCGACATGACAAGACTCCTCGCTCATTTAGTTCAATCATTTTGGCTAAAAATATAGTACTTTTATTCTATCGGCATATGTAACGTACACCAAAGTTACATTTTATCCTTTTTTCTCCCCCTCTCGGATGACTTCCCCAGAAAGTCCACCGAAACGCGTTTTTTTTTTCAGTTTTAAAGATAACTGTACATGGTACATGAAGGGTGTGGAGGTACGAAATGATCCTTGATAAATTTTCTATCAACCTTTTATACATACGAAAGCGATATCATATTATATAGTTTTTGCGCAATTCGCCACAAAATATGAACATTTCTTATCTTTAATCGATTTTTTTGCTCAAAGTGTAGATATATTAAAATTTCCAAATTTACCGCCAAAATATGTATGACTATAGTAAAGAATAGAATATGCTATTTAAAATAAGGTACAAATTATTTCTCAACTCTTTCATTATGATGAAACTATTTATTTGAATAAGAATTAATACTACGATACGACTGTAACCGATTTTTGTTTCGGCCGGTAATCTAATTAAATTTTAGAACACAAAAGCTACTATTGTGACTTAATTATGATAGTTAGATATATTCTTTACGCGAACTTTTTTGAAGGTTTAATGAGTATTTTAATCGTGTAGCACATAATTTCTACGTATCATCAATTTTCTCAGCGCACGACAAATAATGAATTTTATAGGCAACAATTTTCTACTTTGGGTTAAAATTTTTTTAAAGATCTCCAATTTTTTTGAAAACAAATTATAGCCAATGTAACTTTGTGATGGTTTAGCTTTCTATTGGTAAAAAAATATTAAAATCGGTCCAGTAGTTTTAGAGCTTATTTGGTACAAACAAACAAAAAAATATTTCTTCTTCATAATATTAAGGTATAGATGATGATTTTTTTAATATTTTTTTAGTTATTTGTTTGTTCTTTTTTAATTTTGATTATTTTATTTTTATTAGAAATATTATTATATTATTTGTAAAAAGATAATATCCACAAAACATAAACTTCTTAGTTCAGAGCTTCCATGTAAATTATATTTGATGTTGTTTTATTTTGTGGCAGCAAAATATCCTCGGTATATGAGGTAGTTGACCAGCTGATAGGCCGGTGATGATGTTCGCTACAGTTAAATATTCCTTCATGATAGGCCGGTGATGATGTACGCTACAGTTAAAATATTCCTTCATTGCCTTAATAAGTTGCCTCATCTCATTGCACATACTCGGGGGACTTTGCGTATTTTAACATGAAAAAGTAGTTATTGTGACATAACTGTAATGAATAGACATATGGTACCGTGGACTTTTTTGTAGATATAGATATCTTCTATAAAACTATAGTACATCACTTTGCTATATTGTCAATAGTTTCCGCAGGGTATGCGATATAAGGATTTTTCGGCGTTACTATTGCATAATTTAACATTAAAAAGTAGTTATTTTGACATAACTGTAATAGTTAGATATATGGTACCAGAGACTTTTTTTGTAGATAGTGATATCTGCTATAAAACTGTAGTACATCACTTTGCTCTGTTATCAATACTTTCCGCAGCGTATGCAATATAAGGATTCTTTTGGTATTTTTTTCACGCCGTGGGTTACATTAACGAAGTTTTTATACGGATCCCTTACTTTTTGAAAATATACTATAGCCTATATTCATCAGGGATAATTTAGGATTCCATTGGTGAAAGAATTTTTCAAATCGGTCCAGTAGTTTTGGAGCCTATTCAATACAAACAAACATCTTCAATTTTTCCTCTTTATAATATTAGTGTAGAAAACGCGACGAAGTAGTTTTGACAATTATTTTTCGATGTTAACTAATGTTTTAGCCAAAGAATTCTAAAGAGAAAAAAAAACAAGTAAAAATCTGAGGGAACAATGTCAAGAATATATAGTAGATGCGTTAATATATCCTTCAAAAGTACTATTGCTTGTAAAATATATTTGTTTAACAATTGCTGTTTGGTATTTTAGAAACTCAGATTTCCAACAAGAAATTTATATTTATTTTACATAACGATTTCTTATTTTAGCCATTTGATGAAGATTTAGCCATTTGGCCATTACGTCAAATATAATCTCAGGAAGTAGATATTATGACAGCTATATACCACGTTTTTCACAAGAGCCGTGGTAGCTCATATGAGAGCCGTAGTAGCTCAGATGAGAGCCGTGGTAGTTCAAATGTTTAACGCTCGCTGTAAATATAATAGAACGTGAATAACCCGGGTTCGATCCCCGCCGGTACGAATTAATTAAAATTAATTGCAATTTTAATACATCGTGAGGAAACCTGCATGTCGGAGGAATAAGAAAAAAATATTTCGAAGACATGTGAAGTTCGTTTCTGAGTATGTTTTAGTTCCCTAAAACACACTCAGAAATGAGGGGAGGCATGTGCCCAGCAGTGGGAAGTATATAGGCTGTAACTTTATTTTACTTTTAACACGTTTTTAGCTTATATCTTTTTCTTCTTCTTCGGTGCTATCATCTGTAGCCTCGTTTATTCGTTAAATTAATCTTTTTCGTAGGAGCATTTTATTTATAAGTATAAATAGTTTTGCCTTACTGGTGAAAGAATGTTTACACTTTTATTCAAATTTCACATCCGGCTGTTCTTTTGATACGTAATTATCGCAAAGATTTTGAAATAAATTACATCCAGCAATGCTTGACACAAAAATTGGGCAACAACTGTGACATCAAAAGAGATATGTCGAAATATATGAATGTGAATTGTGATGTTAGTGTACAGGGACACCGTCCACTCCCCCGTGCTATTTTGACTTACACCTTATTCTAATTTCAAATCTTTATTTAGTTATAATTGGCCCCTTTTCCGAGTGTACAAAATGCAAAAGGGTAAGAGGTAGGAAAATAAAATCATATAGAATAGAGTTATTTTTATCCAACTTAGATTACATGTAATTCTTATTAAAAGTCTTTTTTTACTTATGATGAACGATTTTATAAATCATCACAATCATTACAGCCCTTCACAAGTCTACTGCTGAACATAGGCATTGAAACGGAATACCTTAATTCACTAACTGTCCTGCATTTACTAACTTACCTCATGTTTTATCAGATCTTCACTCCATCTAACCATGGGCCACCCTACACTTTGTTTATCGGTACGAGGCTGCTACTTGAAAACCTTTCTTCGCCATTAGTTGTCAACTCCTTGTGATTAAGACCGACCAATTGCCACGTCAGATTACTAATCTGTGAGGTTATATCGGTTACTCTGGTTCTCCTGAGGATAATGTTTTTTTTTAACTTTTTTCTAAGTGGTTCGCTCAGAGAAACCCCGAACATAGCCCTATATACCTCGCTGACCTACTATGAGTTTCAGCACACGGCCAGCAATAAAGAACCAAGTTTTGCAGTTTGTACAATCTCGATTCCAAGTTTTGAGGTGACGTGAAGATGTTTCGTAATTTCGCGAACGCTGCCCAGCAAACGAGAAAGTGAAAAAGCGTGACGGAATTATGTCACCTTGTCTTACACCTCTTTGTATTTATGAAAGGTTAGGATAATATAGGTTTTTACTCGGATAGCCATCGGAGCATTACACCACAAACATTTCTTACTTATACACCGACAGAGAATCAGGTACTGCTGAATGGACTTTTGGACTGCCCAAGTGCCAAACGAATTAAAGGCTTTCTCATAGTCTAAATAATGTAAGACAAAGATATCCATATTAACGTAAACAACCAATACCGATGAAAGAAAGCTACGTCGTAAAAATACTAGTATGTCCTTCTCACTATTGGGTAGAAGCATTTTCTTTTTTATAAGAATTGTGAATTAGTAACATGTTCACCACGTGTGAAATGGCAAAGACAGAATATGTGAATATTTTTTCTCACACATGCAGGGTTCTTCTCTATACTTAGTCTTCTTCTAATGCATTTACGTGGTAAGAAACTTAAAAGATGTAAGGAATGCAGAATGAGACCGTTCCTGACCGTTAAAATTCTTTAAGAAAAGAGGACAAGTCGGGCACAAGCAGTGGAGCTTAAAGGCTGGTAATATTCTTTATTTTGACTGCGATACATATATTCAATCCATATGATAGGAAAGATTTGTCATATATGATCATAATACCAGACAACCCGTACTGCTTTGACGTCGCTGTCAATCGCAGAATAGTTAAATTTTACGTCTGGTAAAAAGACATTTTTTTAAAGATAAACTAAACTAACTCAAAGTCCAACGGATGATAAGTGGATAACTTGACCCATCGTCGACTTCCACAGCTATCTTTGATTAAGAATCAAAACGCAGATGTGTTATCAAGCATGAGGATTAAGATGGAATGCCCCGTTTCCATTAAAAAGGGTATCCGGTTCTCTGCACTCACCACACGAAACGCAGCAGCATTGAGCCACTATGTTACGTTGGTATTTTGTGAGAGCGTGTTCTTTCCTGACACAGCCGACCCATTCGTGCTACAACCACAATATTGCTGTAGAATGCACCCACAGGACAAAATTCATATAAAGATAGCAACGGGATTAAAGGAAGGAAGGAAATAAAAAAAAGTAATAAAATATTAAAAGAATTATAAAATGACGTTTTACATTTTATAGAACTCTTACTCCATTCACGATCTATAAAATGTATTTAGTGAGCCAGGTATACGCAACCAGTCAGCAATTCTGCTTCTAAGATATTTCCGTCTTAAAGTTCTTCATAAAGCATGGCAAGTAATTTCTGAAATAGTACTGTTACGAGCTTAGGATCCGTGACAATAAAAACTGCCGATTGAATTATCAAAATTAACACTTTAATTCACTTTACTTAAAAGACACTAATAATTAATCACACTGATTCACTTTATTTTGCTCCGAAGCTTCGCTTGTCTCGCCAAATTCAATACTGCCCCGATCGCGGCATGCAGCGGGTTTAAATACACTTTTACACCGAAACATCCAGAATATTCCCGTAAATACGGGCGCCGACCGACCAGACGCAGAAATTTCGAGTGTGGGGCTTCTAGAAAGCTTAATTCTTCTGTTCGATACTAGATGGCGCTGTTGGTCGAAAGTCAAGATTCACATTTTCTAGGAATCCCTCCTCGCTCTTTTCCCCGACACTAGATGGCGCTAGTGCCGGGTACCTAACGTCAACTTGGCGCGCAACAGTACGTAGTGTGTGCTTTTGCTTTCCCATATAGAAAAGTGTTGTTTTATAAAATAGCAGGCAGTGTGTGCTTTTGATTTCCTATATAGAAAAGTGTAGTTTTAATTTTGAATTGGAATTTATTATTAAATATTTCACTTGTTTTTATTTTAAGTCTTAATTCAATTTATCATCATTAATCAATAAACTCATAATAATTAAATTAATCATATGACATATTTTGGGCCTAATATTTTTGTGAAAAAATTTTCAACTGCCTATATTCAATATTGACTTAAATGATGTAATCTGCTTGATATAAAAATTTATTTATATTTTAGCCGATGATCATAAACATTTGATTTGCCTCACGGTTGCTTATCGCTTCTTTGAGAAATATCAGTTACTCTGTTTCTTACGGGGATAAGCTCATTACATCTTTCACGCAGAGAAATTCTTAGCAAAGCGCTCTGCATAGATCGCTTGTTCACGTAAAGCTTCCTCGTACGAACAGCAGGGAAGCACTACGTCTCGGATTCATATATAGGTGATCACCGACAACAAAAACTGGTTTTCGTGGTCTCAGGAATCTCAGGATCAAGAAGATCTCAGGAATCTTCCTTTCCATCTGGGAAAGTTTACCAGTTGGAAGAAGGTAGCCAGACAGCGTGACAACTGGAGGAAGATTGTGGAGGAGGCCAAGATTCACAAAGGGTTGTAGTGCCAACGGAAGAAGAAGAAGAAGGTGGTGGTGGTGGTGAACTCTCCTTTTTCAAGTTTTAAGGTAAATGTGACGATAACATATAACAAAGTTAAATAAAAGAAAGAATAAACTCCTGAACTCCCGAACGTGGATCTAATTCGACTGCGTTCGGAATACCAGATTAACGTATATTTATTAACACATTTTAGTTATTCACTCCCAGCCCGCGAACACTATTTTACTGTCACTATTCTTGGTCATTGAATATTCAGACGTGACTAGACGGAGGTCAAAAAATCTGAAAACAGAGATAAATTTGACCTCTATCAGTTTTATTGTGCGTACGATTCGTATTGTTTCAGTTAAATTTCTGTGAGACATACATATCTATACTTTTAGGTTGGATTTGAAAATGAAATACAGTATTAAGATTTATTCTTATTTTATTTAAATACCCCTTTTAATGGAAATGAGGCATTCCGTTCTATCTTATGAAGATATTTTAATCTATTTTAGGGGTGACAACGGTTCTACATTTTAATTTTAGCCCTTAAGTTACCACGGCTTTTTTAGGCTTTTTTTACGTCATAGAAATATTATATTTATTTTGAAAAAATCACAACGCCTATATTAAACACAATGACGTGTTTATGAAAGTAACCTAGGTAGAATAAGGAGCGTTACAAAGTTTACTAGTTTGTAACGCTCCTTATTCTACCTAGGATATGTCCGTCTTATCTAGGATAGGTGTAGGTTGTAGGTATTTATAGCTATGGTATTTACTAAATATAATTTAATTGACAGTCTGCTAATTTCTTACACTTGATTTTATAACACTCATTCAATAAAAATGAATGCATATCTAATTAGGTGCAAAAATTTAATAAGCTGCAATTAAAAAAAATACGGGTCAATATCGCCGAGAATAAGCGTTAAAAACCTGACAAGTAAATATTTAGATTGCTTCTTCGGTCTAGTGGTTGCCGATCGTGAGATCCTGAGTTCGAGTCTCTGTCAGGCCAAAATCAGTTATTGAGTTTCTCTGTCAAGAAATACTCAGTTGCAGCCCGGAGTCAAGAAATTGACGATATTTCACCCCCATGCCTCGGAAAATACGTAAAGACTTTGGTCCTGCACCTGATCTCTCTCCGTTCGTGGCGGACGATGAGAGTGAGAGAATAGAGAGTGCACCTGTGCATCGGGCACTATAATCCTGTTCTGTGCAGATGGCTTATCTCTATTAAGTCTGGCCACCGTAAATGAAACTCAGTCGGGAGTTAAATATACGTAGACAGTTCGTCCATCCCGAAAACTTCAGTAACGTATGCACAGATGATTGCTGTAAGTCGGATTGAAAGACAAACTAAATTTTTTAGCGAAAAATTGTAAGTTTTTCTTTTAAATAGGAATATTTTCTTTATTTGTGCTGTAAGCTTCTTCAATTTCATGATTGTATGTAAGTGATAGGGCACTTACACAAATTCCTCGTGCTCTCTGTAACAAAGATTTGCCCACGGTAGCTAACTGTGAAGGATGATGGTGAGATTCACCATTTAAGTATCGATTTGTATTGGTCTTTTTTCTATACACAGGATGACCTATGGTGTTGTTAGGATTTCGGATGACTGACACATCTAGGAAAGCTAAGGAATTATTTGCCTCTAACTCCATAGTAAATTGAATTTTAGAGTTTATGGAATTTAAGATGTTCTAAAAATGCAGTTACTTTGACTGATGGTAAAATTGTGAAAGTATCGTCTACGTAACGCTTGTAGAACCTTGGGGAGACAGGTGCAGTAAGGAAGGCTTTCTCCACAAAGTCTTACTTGAATATATCGGCGACAATGGAAGATACAGGTGAGCCCATCGCAACACCATCTACTTGCTTGTGAAACTCTTCCTTCCACAATAGATAGCCAGATGTAAGGCAATGTCTTAGTAGTACTGCATATTCTGGTGGCATGTTATTTTCATCTAGTTTCCTAGTTATAATTGAGATGCAGTCTTCAACAGGTAGGCAAGTAAATGGAGAATGAACATCAAAACTGACCATGGTTTCATTGTCAGTAAGACGTAGGTCTTTTGTCTCACAAACAAAATGGTATGAATCCTGAGTATATGTTCTTGTGTGTCCTTTGAGTGGTGATAATATTTTGGTGTTGAGCCAATCTGTAAGTTGGCGAATCGAATTGACTCACTATTGGACGTAATGGAGCGTTAGGTTTGTGTATTTTTGATAACCCATACAACTTGGGAAGTTTTGCGCACGAAGGTATCATCGAATTGTTAGTCATCCGAAATCCTAACAACACCATAGGTCGTACTGTGTATAGAAAAAAGACCCATACAAATCGATACTTAAATGGTGAATCTCACCATCATCCTTCACAGTCAGCTACCGTGGGTAAATCTTTGTTACAGAGAGCACGAGGGCGAGCCAGCTTCAGCACGCAACAGGTTCTGCACGACAACAAACTTCGGGTCCCGCGCCTCCGTCACAGTGACCAAGTGAAGCCGGCCACAGTCGAGCGTGTGCCTGCTGTACTACGATATGTCAGAGGTGTCACAGAGAAGATTGGCAACATCTTGAAGCGAGCTTCCATTAGAACATTCTACAAGTCGCCGATGAAAATTAGTCGGTTCTTACTATCCTTCAAGTGTCATATTCCTCTACAATATGCAGGAGTGTACAAGCTTGATTTTGATTGTGGCCTCTCATATATAGGGCAACTAAAAAGATCAATTAGAACCCGCATAAAAGAACACATAGCTGACGTGAAGCATCAACGTTCCGGGAAGTCTGCAGCTTGCGATCATATCCTAGATGGCCCCAACAATTACATCAGATTTGATAGATCACAAATCCTCGCGAAAAAATGTCGATTCCTACCAAGGATGATACGTGAGGCTATTGAAATTAAAAACCATCCTAATTTCAATAGAGAAGGAGACTGGGTACTACCACCTGCTTGGGATCCTATAATTAATAAAATAAAACTAAACCCAAGCATACCACTGCAAGACTTCAAAACACAGTTAGTTCATTCTGCGTAGATCGCACCAAAGACAATAATTAAGAAGCTAAAGGTACTCCGGGTTAACTTTGACATCGGGACGTCAGTCACCTCAGTTCCCCATGACTATGGGTGCTAGAAAGCACCCGAAACGTCGGGTATTATAAATAAAATAAACAGAACGCGAAAAAATCCGTAAAAGTAGTTTTAATCAAAAATGTTTCAGCCTAAAAATATCCAACTCCTAAACCCAAGCCTCATTTCACATCTATGAAGATTTTGCGCAAAAAAGTGTCTAGTACGCTGCCCCGATGCGACTTCAAACAAATTCAAAGTATTTTTGTTAATTTCACAGACATGGAGGTTTCGTCAAGATGTGCTTCTTTAATGCCGAGCACTTGATAAATTAGCAATTCGAAATGTATTTAACAATTTCATTTGTGCTCGGCGGGGTTTTGAGCACAGGCTTACCCTGAATGTTTTGCTTACTTTAATATTGATATTAATTTTAACTTCATACTTTAACTTGTGCCTGAGAAAAGGGCATTAAAAGACGGACAGGCTAACGACAAAGTGATTTCATGAGGATTGTTTTTTCCTTTTGTAGTAACTAATTCATCTTTTCGTCTATAAAATGAGACCTCCTCATAGATTACCTCATAAGGACTTCGCAATAAACATCACGCTTGGCAGGCTGGTTTAAACCGCAGTTTTTATTAATTTGAATTGTTTTCAGAAAGATGCTGCTGTTAATCTCCTGGTTTATTTCCTCTGTCGCTATTTACGACACTCATACGACGATGTGGTTTAGTAGATATTCTTACATAGTGGTAACGTTGGTATAGTCTGTCCGCTTAGATATAGTCGTCTTTGTGTCGTTCTGCCTTGAAAAGTACCGCTTCTTTTCAAAGCAGCCAACGTGACGTCATAGGCCGCTTGTTTTTTTTAATTTGGGATTTGAAAACGAAGTATCTTAGTAAAAAGTTTTTTTTTTGCTTTGCTAATGTGCTTATTATTTATATTCGTATTTTGTTACAATAACCAAAGAATAAATGATATTCTATTTTATTCTTAGAATAGAAAAACAATTATGTAACAGTCGCATAAAAAAATAAAAAAATAATATATGCGCTACCAGGTGTACTGACTTTATGGTAGTCAACAGATTATACCAAATCCAAAAAAAAAATTAAAATTAATTGACCATCTTGTTAAATAATAAAATTTTCTAATAATTTTAATATTGTAAATTCACAGTTAACATCACGGGCTCTCTTGCGTTAATTATATAGATTTGTGTCGTATAAGTTATGTTATTATAAATAATTTATATTTGTAGTCGCACAGGGTTGGAGATAATAAATTATTTTGTATATTTTGGTCGTGAATTATGGTGTAATTTCATGAAGATTCAAACGTATAAAGCCGTAGGTTTGAATGAGCTTAAAGGGCATTGTTGTACATATGTCTTCATTTATTATGTCTACAAGCAGTGGTTATTACAATATAATGTACTGTTTATAATATGTATAATTCGTTAAAACTGTAATCTGAAATCAGTTTGTATTATAATTAGTTAAAATAACAAAATGAAATATAGTCCGAAGGGGTTTTTTTTTTTTATAGAAGAGGGGGCAAACGAGCATGCGGCTCACCTAATGTTAAGTGACTACCACCGCCCATGATCAACCGCAACCCTTGAGGAATTTCAGGTGCGTTGCCGGCCCTTTAGAAAGGAGTAACCTCTTTCCTTAAAGGTCTCTAGGTCGTATCGATCCGGAAAAATTGCCAATGATTAATTTTACACAGAGAGGTCGTAAGTGGAAGAAAACTCCTTCTGAAACGTACAGTGATGGACCGCCAAGCATCCAGATGGTGTGGATAGTATCGGGACGTTTGCCGCGTAGTGCGTTCACCGTGCGTGAATCGAGCCGATCAGAAAGCACTCGGTCGTCGACGATTCGAGCCGCTCTGCGCTGGATGGGGTCAAGTGGAAGGAGCTGGTACTGGGGAGCTCCAACCCAGAGATGAGAGCAATATTCCATGTGGGGCCAAACCTGCGCCTTGTAATGTTGCAGAAGGTGTGCCGGCATTAAATACTATCCCGCTCTGCTGGGCACGCCAAGCTTCTTGAGGCCAATTTGGCCTTCTCTTCCAAGTGACCACGAAACTGCACGTCACTCGATATGTTGACGCCGAAGATTCCGATACTAGCTGAGGCAACAAGGGGCGTGCCTTAAACTGTCGAGATACGTGGTAGAGCCATGCTGCAGTTATATTAGTAGTATAGTTGTAGCACGAATGGGTCGGCTCGACCGGGGAAGGACCACGCTCTCACAGAATACCAGCGTGAAATAGTAGCTTAATGCTGCTGTATTTCGAATGGTGAGTGTAGAGAACCGGAGACCCTTTTTGCTGGAAACGAGGCATTCCATCTTAGTCCTCACGGGTGACAGCGCATCTGCGTTTTGATTCATAGTCGAGGATGGATGTGGATGTCTATGGGCCGCAGCAACCACTTGCCATCAGGTGGACTGTGTGCTCGTTTGTCACCCTATCCTATAAAAAAAAAAGATGACAAAGGGGTTCTTTTTAGCAGTTAACGCGCAAACTTGTGTCTTCTGAGGGTTAAACAGGACTAGATTTAGTCGCCCCCAATCCTAAACTTAGTTCAGCAAAGACTCGACTTCAGGCACAAATTCCACGTTACTCGGAGACGTTTTCCCAAGAAATATTGGCACGGCTGGTGTACAGAGAATCACCAGTGCTGTCATCTGCATAGCAATGTATGTTACCGGTTTGCAACATATCATTGATATGCAGAAGAAAAAGCGTTGGCGAAAGCATGCAGCAACCTTGATGAACTCCAGCATTAATAGGCTGGTAAGCGGAGCTTGCTCCGTCTTGTAGTTTATGCTACTTACATATCATTTTACACTATTTTAAATTTATTTTTCCATTCTGTTTTTGATTTTCTGCATTAGCCTCAAAACTGGATATTTTGCATCACCTTTATTTTCATAGGATCCTGTAACGTTTTTAAACCATAAGAACACAATAACAAATCATTTTCACATCGTATTTTCACGTTATCAGCACTTTTTAAATCGGTGTCAATGGAGTCTACCTTTTTTCGGTATTTTATTTAGTTCTCCGTAACTCTGCAATTTCGGGCTTCGTGCGCACTGTTGCGCTACCTTTTTTCCTATATCAATAATATCTCATTTTTCACTTAAATCTTGCCGTTTCTCTATTACGAGCCTAAAACCAAAATTTGACATGTTTTGACATCGTTGTTTATCTGGTTGTCATGGCAATTTTTATTCAAATATCGTTACCGGCCTGATATTTTTACTTCAAAAATACTCTTTTCTTCTTGGCCATTTACAAAAATTTGCTTTTAATTTAAATAATTTCAAATAATTTCTCGTTCTTATCCCAGATCCGTCAAAAAGTATAAAAGCCGAAGAATCGGCCAATAGAGGTTCTCACTTCAGCTTTGATACGAGAAGCACCTCTTAAAGGCTTTATCCGCACTGCCTCGGGATCTTGCAAGCCTTCTCCTGAAGTCGTCGCCTAGCCACGCCTACGCCTCCAGCTATTAGTGCCCGCGCTATCTTCGGCCGCTGAGCGTGCTTGTCTCAAGCGCTGCGTGTTCCTACTCCAGACGCTGCGTGTCTCCGGCGCTCCGGGCGCTGTGTGTGTCTACTCCGGGCACTGTGTGTGTCTACTCCGGGCGTTGTGTGTGCTTACTCCGAGCGGTGTGTATGTGCCTACTCTAAGTGCTGCGTGTACCTGCTCAATACGCTGTGTGTACCTACTCCAGACGCTGCGTGGACCTACTCCAGACGCTGCGTGTCTACTCCAGGCGCTGTGTGTGTCTACTCCGGGTATTGTGTGTGCTCATTCTGGTCGCTGTGTGTGCCTACTTCAAGCGCTGCGTGTACCTAGATTAGGCGCTGTGCACCTACCACAGGCATAGCCTGTACATACATTGTTTCCGTACTCATTTATCTTTATTAACTTTTATTTTTTTTAAAAATTGTAATTCACTATCATCACTACAGCTCATCATCACCCTCATACCTTTTTTTTATAAAAAAAAAGCTGTAAATATCTTTACAATTTTTTAAATAAATTATTTTCTTTTTTGGTTGTTTCGTTGTTAGGTTAGGTTCTATAGTTTTTAATTGTGGCTTTACATTTTATAAAAGAAACTATAAATATTTTTACAAATTTTAAATAAATTATTTTCTTTTTTGGTTGTTTCGTTGTTAGGTTAGGTTCTTTAGTTTTTAACTGTCGCTTCACGACAGTCTACAACGACTTCGATGCTCCGATCTGCAAGAAAGCTGGTGATCCAATTGCACAATTTCTCGGGAAGCCCATAGGAAGGGTGCTTCGAAAGAAGCACTTTGTGCCAAACCCTATCGAAGGCCTTTGCAATCCCCCCCCGAACGGGTTCCCGCCTTGTCGTGGCGGGGGGGCTTAGTAGCCGTGGCTTGGTCTCCCACGGTGAACAAAGAGGAACCCACGTGGCTGGCCCGAGGTGAAGGGCCGGCCTGAGGTGGCCGCTCCGAGTGGGCTTGGGGAGCCCACTTCGGATGTGTGCTGGTGGACTGCAGCGAGTGGGGACTCGCGCACCCTCTACCGCTGCAGCCGAGGTGGAGTCGCGGAGGAAGAGGAGTGTTGGTATGGCGATGCGCCACTCGCCCTATCCTTCGCGACTCAAACGGAGCCGCACCGTTGATGCGGTGGTGGTGGGGCTGCGGGGGGAGAGGATTGTCGGTATTGCGAGGCGCCGCTCTCCCTACCCTCCGCAGCCGAATCTTGGTTGGCGGCGGAGCCATAGACCAGATCCGCCGCTGGGGTCGGGAAGGCTAGTACTTCTAAGTGCTCGTTTTTCCTGGCCCCATGGCCTTTGTGCATCGGACGCGGGGGCGTCTGTTGCACAGACGTAGTTGGAGGCCGTGGAGGAAGGCGCGCCATGTGTTCTGGTGCGCCTTACCTGGGAAGGAGAACGGGGAGGAATTTTCCTCTCCCGAGGAGGTGCTGCTATGGGGCGGCAGGCGCTGGTAGGGCCGCGGATGTGTGCGAAAGCGTTCCCGTAGCCCTGCCAATATGTGACGAAGGTGGAACACCATGGGGTTTTAGTCGGTGCGAGTCCGACATAACCCGTCCTTGCCCCCGCGAGACGAGTATGCGTAGGCATTTCCCCATGCAAAAAAAAAAGGCCTTTGCAATGTCCCAACTAACGGCCAATTCTTCCCCCCTTGGACACTACTGCCTCCGTCCATCTGTGAGTCAGGTAGACCAGAGGATCACCAGCTGAACGACCACGGCGAAAACCGTATTAGCTATCACTAATTAGCTGGTGATCCTCAAGGTATCTCATGAGCTGGCAATTAACAATGGACTCCATTGTTTTGGAGAACAAGGAGGTGATGGCGGTAGACCGGAAGTTGTACAGGTCTGAGCGATCGCCTTTTTTAGAGATCGGGTGGACGAAAGCAGTCTTCCATGATTTTGGGACTACACCTAGGGAGTAGGAGTACCGGAAGAGACAAGTTAAAACCGGTGCCAACTCTGGAGCACATGTCCTCAGCACAATTGGAGGGATTCCGTCAGGCTCACTCGACTTGTGGATGTCCAGGGAGAGGAGTGCTTTGCGATGGAGCACTCAAACCGCGGGATAGTCGGCGGCGTACTCCGCCCGTTATCGAGAATCAAGTTAGATGCAAAAAAATCGGCTTTTTCCTTTGCGGTATGGGCCAGTGAGTAGTCCTCCCTGTGCAGAGAAGGAAGGCGAACTTGTTTCTCGTCAATTCTGTGTATGTGCTCTGACTTTGCCTTGGCAATGACTCTGTTGAAGGACCTAGAGGTGGAATTATACTTCTTTTTAGGGCGCTGTGTTTACATCCCGGGACGTTGATGCGTCAGCCCAGGCTTGATAGCACTCCTGCTTATAGCATGGTGCTATTTTAAAGGAGCGACCAAACCATGGTTGAGATTTGCCTCCGATGGGCACCACAGAGCAAGGAATAAAAAGTTCCATACCCTGAAGTAGCACATCAGCGAAACAAACCCGCTTCCAAGGATATGATGCAAAGAAAGACCTCATCCTATGCCAATCGGTTGACCTATAGTGCCAAACACAGCGGCAGCAGCAGCCTGCAGAATACGACCGTGATTTCAGCGTGAGTGGCACCACATTCCGGACGAAATAATGGTCCGAGGAGCCTAAAGGGGCGCCGACGGAAATCTGATATCCGTCCGGATGAGAGGCCAGCAGAAGGTCCAACAGGGAAGATGCATAGTCCTTCACATCTGGAATCCACGAAGGTAAAGTAACTAGTTGTTTCAGACCATAAGCCGAGGCAAATCATGAACAGATCTCCCCGCATGGTCGTTTAAACGTGAACTAAGCCATTCGGCTTAATGGGCGTTAAAATCGCTGAGGATCACGATCTCTGCGGAGTGGATCTGCTGTAGCAACGAATCTGTAACTATTTGAACGTGGTCGAAGAGTCGGTCTGTTTTGGCATTACCGCTATGGGACCTATAGAGGCACCAGTAGACGCGCGGATAATCGTCGCTGTCTACGCGTAGCCAAATGATGGACAGTTCCGAACCTTCAAGACCGCCGAGGCGTCGAGAAAAATGTCCTCTACGACGTAAACGCAAACTCCAGCTCGCGGCACAAAGGAGTGTTCCAGTTTGTACCCCGGGCGGGATAGATAAGAGACATCAGCCGTAGAGGACACCTGCATCTTGGTCAGACAGAGCAGAGCCGGTCTCGCCGTCTCGAGATGTTAGTGGACAGTATTAAGGTTAGAGTAAAGTCCCATGATATTGCAGAAAAATATATGCAGAAATTCACGGATAGCGTGGCAGGGGTCGCCTTGATCTTGTTGCTTTTGCCCCGTGCAGTTTTAGTCTTGAGCGGAATTTTTGCCCCCCTCCCCCCCCCAGAATACGCGGGGCAGCCCGGGCACCCACGCTTAGGAGTGAAGTAACATGGTCGTGGATGCTCAGCGAGGGATTCTCCAGGGGTGCTGGTACCCTCCTGGGGTTGTGTAACATTTATTTCCGCTACTATACTGATGGGGGGGGGGGGAATTGGGCCTCCGACCACCTGCAATTTAATTAATTTCCCGTTCTTATCTCAGATCCGTCGACGAGCGCGGAGCTCTCTAAAAAAAAGTATAAAAGCCGAACAATGGGCCAATAAAGTCAGTCTGGCTTCAGCTTTCAAACTAGAAGCATCTCCTAAAGGCCTTATCTCGGGGCCGCACTGCCCCGGGATCCTGCAAGCCTTTGCTTTCACCTGAAGTCGTCGCCTAACCACGCCTACGCCTCCACCTACTAGTGTCCGCGCTATCTTTAGCCGCTGTGCGTGCTTGCTCCAGGCGCTGCGAGCGCCTACTTCAGGCGCTGAGAGCCTACTAACTACCAAGGCGCTGTGGTGCCTACTCAAGAAGCTGCGTGTGCCTACTCCAGGCGATGCGTGTACCTACTCCAGGCGCTGCGTGTGCTTACTCCGGACGCTGCGTGTGCCTACTCCAAGCGCTGCGTGTGCCTTCTCCAGACGCTGTGTGTGCCTAGATCAGGCACTGCGCACCTACCACTGGCATAGCCTGTGCATACTCCGTGAGCGGTGAGCACCACTGATAAGTGCGGTGTGCCACTTTGGTCTTCGGGCTCCGTTTCAGTACTCACTTATCTTTATTATTTTTAAAAAAAAAATAATTGTAATTCACGTCACCCATCATCATCTTCATATTTTTTTTATATAAAACTGTAAATATCTTTTAAAATTTTAAATAAATTATTCGTTTTTGTTCTATTTTTGTTATTTCGTTGTTAGGTTAGGTTCTTTAGTTTTTAATTGTCGCTTTACGACAAACAGCAAAGCTGCCGCGTGGCTCTACCACTGTTAAAAGAGAGAGTCTTTGAGAAATATCCGAGGAGATAAATATACAAATATTGGCCTAACAAAATATTGACGAAAATTTAACGTACTTGTATAAACACAAAAAAAAATAGTAACGCACATTCTGTAAATACCAGGAATAAGCACAAGCTAGTTATTTTTCTCCAGAGCTAATAATTCCGTCATATGAATTTTCAAAAAATCCTAGAAAATATTATACACTGTCCATCTATCTATCAAAAGATTTAACATTTTACTTAACAAAACTTTTCATAATAATGATTATACTACTAATGTATACACGATTTAGAATAATCCCTGCAAATGACATTGTCTCTACCATGATGTTACTATTTTTTTCATATTTAGTAGTACACCATATAGTGTAATTAAAAAAGTCCCGCTGTGCTTTTTGCTGGTTCTTCCTAGGACATAGATTTCCCAAAAATTAAATTAGTTTGATAATAAAGTATAAATTAGTTTGACAAAATAATTATACACTGTTAATTTTATATCAGGAATTAATACTAATTCGTTATAGCACTTTTTATCCAGCACTCATAAACATCCGAGAATATTTGTAAAATCGAATAGGTTGATAGTCACGTAGATGGTAACCGACAAACTAGAAATGTCTTTTTATAGTTTCTTTATCTCCAGTAATAGCTAGTTCTCTATATAGAAATTATAGGTGGAGCTGTAACCTAACTTATACTTAAGTTCTAATACAAGCTTAGTTCTCTATCACAATAACAGACCCGGCCCTAACCATAAACTGATTATATAAACATTAACTGCTTTGTAGATCTAGTGGTTGAGTGTGCCACTGCTGATCTTGCAGTCTCGAGTCAGTTCGAAATTTTCTATTTAGTTTTTCTGTCAAGAAATTCTCGAAAGCAGCGTGGAGTCGGTATTTTACCCATATGTGCGGGATATTTGTATGATGTGATAGATGGTAACAGACAGAAAGTGGAAAGGAGACAGGTATGGAGTTCGGAGTTTTTAATAATAACCTCGTTAAATTCACGGTACCGCGTGGACGTATTAAGAGAAATGCTGGCCTGGCTGTTGCTGATTAAGAGCATTTAATGAATTTTGAGTCCAGCTTCTGCCCTTCTGAATTGAATATTCCAGAAAAAAATTAAAATCGCGAAAAAATTAGTTAAAAGTAGAGAGAAGCTCATTAAAAGTTAAATATAATCACTGAATTTATTAACTTAATCTGACTATAAATTATACTATGGAATAGATCTCGATAGCAATTTGAGACTGAATTATAGCCCTATCCATCAATTACAAACGTCTTCATTGTGGAAGCTGAAACACGATATTCTATAATTCGTGACGGCCAATTTAGACTCTTACATTTATATAGTCCTCAACTTCTAACGTTATATGACTACCGAGTATTTTCACGATTTCTATAATTTTAAAAAGTTCTGTAGATGCAGTGTAAAAACTTTTTATATTATTTACTACCTGAGTAGTTTATTCGTGCACGTGGTAGTCGAAATTAACTTTATACGTAAGAAGAATATAATGTGATAACTTTTCTTCACGCACACGCACACGCACGTAAGCATGCACGCATGTACACATAAAATAACACTAGAATAGCTTCCTAGGAGCTCGAAACGTTTAGATATGATGAACAGTCGATTTTTGAAAATCGAAGTGAACTATTACGCCGACTTTTTGAAAATCACTGATTTTTAAATTGGGTGGTTAAAATATAAAATAAATGGTCTAAATATATATACACGGGCGAAGCCGGGGCGAATCGCAAGTTAATAATAAAAATTATCACTTATGTATATTTTTAATGCTGTCTGCAATTTTCTGAATGCTGATTCATTCAGTACTTGCAAATATGATACCGCTCATCGTGATCGCGTGTTTTATATTACATTAATCTGTGTATATTGCGTTCAAGTCCGCAAAAAAACGTCACGGTACCGGTGGTAGGTAGGAATAACATTAAAAAAATTGGTTGACCCTGCAGGCCATCCGTAGAACTTCCCGCTTATTTCAAACGTTCCAAGTTTCACCAAATTATGTTGCGTGATCTCGAATTTATGTAAAAAAAAAACGTTTTTTGAATTTTTTTCTCCTTCGATATCTCACGAACGAATGAAACAATTTTTATTTTACAAACGGCATTCGACGTTTTTTTTCGTGTTTAAGAGAGCTGATTAGTTTTTGAAATCGATCGGTAAAGCCGTTTAAAAGTTATCCAAATAACAGTTTTTCACAATTTTTATTTTTGAGATTTCACAAAATCTACTAATCCGAGTCGGTTCATATTATCACCAATTCTATTCCACATTGAGATCTTTAGAATGCACACACACACGCGCACGCACGCACGCACGCATGCACGCACGCACGCACGCACGCACGCATGCACGCACGCACGCGTGCACGCACCCACGCACGCAGTCAGTCTTTCTACACCTGCCAGCTGTGGACTAAGTATGCGGGGCGATCTTTGAATGGTATTCGTGTGCATTATAATAACATCTTTAGAATGCTTATTGGTCTCAAACGCTATTGCAGTGCTTCAGGCAGGTTTGCCGAAGCACAAATTAATACGTTTAATGCCATTCAAAGATTCAGAATCGAATCATTCATGTCCAGGGTTGGTGAGTGTAGAAACAGGATAATTAGTGAGTTTGCGGTAAGACTGCCGGCCACAGCCTTTTATCAAAAATGGCTTAAGATAGCTGCTTGACGTGATGGTTCCCTCCATTTAGACTTAGATATTTATATAATATAATTATTTTTTAATTTTTAGTAATTCTGTACTGTATGGTCTTTTCTTGTTGGTAATTTATATGGGTGCAATATGCCTGAAATAAAGAGAATTTATTTATTTATTTATTTTATTTATGTATTTTAATTTAAAAATAGAAATTTATTGGTTTAAAAGAGATAATAATAAGTTCAACAATCATTTATCTTTCTCTGTGCTTTTTACATCATCTATATGTTCAATATCAATGTTACATAAAACAAAAAGTTGGATTCTTAATTTTTAGGCGCTAATAGAACATACCTACGCGATTTACGCTTAAGGAATGCAGTATCTTTTCGATCTCAAGAGCTACATAATTACATTTTTGTTAAAGAAGTAAGAGTAAGAAGTGTAATAGACCCGCGATGCAGCTATGTTACGGTTGTAACAAGAATAGATTGACTTGACTGGGGAAATACAACGCTCTCTCAATAGAATACCAGCGTCCAAAAACTTGATGAGTGCTAAAAACGGGAGACACTTTAACTGGAAACAAGGCATAATCTTAGCACGCAGAGATAAGGATGCATATATATTTTAATTCTTAAAAGGCTGATGTGGATTTCTATGGGCCGCAACATCCACTTACCATTAGGTGTGTGTTCGTTTGACACCCTGATTCACGAGTAAGCCTGCGTTGGTTGCGGTGTCCTATTAAGTCTACCTCGACGTACTGAAATGTGATGACTTTTATAAAACTTCTTTTTAAGATGTAAGAGTATCACGTAAACCACCTTATTAAAATTTTTTATGCAAATGTGTAGCTGTCCTGAGTACTTGAGGTAAAATACTCCGTTACCAGTAAAACAGATCTCTGGTTTCCCACAGCAGCATTATGATTTTATTTCACACTCAAGCTCTATCTTTTTAATATCTATGCCGAATATGAGAAGAGACCGAGGCAATGAGACTAATATAGGTTATGATTTTTACAAATATACATTTACAGTGAAATGGTAAATGGTGGGCATGAGTGAATGCACTCCCCCGAGTCGTCATGTGGGTTTCCTAAGAGGCAACAGGCGGAAACTAAAGAAGGAAGATTCTGTTGTATTTTAAGATTGTACACTGCGATGCTATTGTTCAATATTGCAATGGGTCGGCTCGACCGGGAGAAGGACTACTATTCTATTCCAGCGTAAAAAGCAGTTTAATGTTGTTTTATGCATTTTTAATGTGATGTGATGTGTGACATCCACTAAGGATGTCTATGGAACACGGCATTGTCAATCTTGTTTTTTTTTAAAATTAGCACTTCAAATTACAATAAATAAATTCATCGGTAAAGATCGAACCCGGATATCTCGCGTACTGAGAAATTACACCAAAGCTTTTACACCTACATATTAATAAATAAATTACATTCTGTATAAAGAAGGAATGAAACGTTGAACAATTTCAATTATAACGATATCGTCAGTCGATGGATAAGCAATTAGGCTGATGGTGTTCATACTTACCTATACCCTTCGGTTATCCCAATTTTGTTCAAGATTAATCTTATACGTGACGAGAAATTGTGTTATCTAATTTTGATTATCAGCAATAGGGCGAACAAATGTAGATCAACAATATTTTCTTCGTTGATAATAATCTCCCTTAAAAATTATTTATATATATTATGTTGTTATGTTCTGTAGTTCTATAGTTTTGCTACTTAATTGTTTATATCTCTAAAAAATATTTAGAGAGTGCATTCCTGATTGAACAGAAGATTGACAGAAAAACATTCTCAAGTCGATGGATTCAATCGTAAATGGCTCAGAACCCTACTTTATGGCATTCTTTTCGGGTAGCTATGTTCATCAATGGATTTTGTGATAGACCCATAATGATGATAAATTTTGATTTCATCCTGATTAGTAGTTTTACTCGACATATAACATTATTTTAGATCAGAAGCAGTTAACTGGATTGTTAATTCCCTAGAAGTCATCACCATCATTGCAGCCCTCAAGTCTACTGCTGAACATAGGCCTCCTCAAAGAACAGTTTGAACCGCCTGCATCCATCGACTTCCTGCATCTCCTATCAGGTCAACACTCTTAAGTAGGGGCCGTTTTACACTGCGCTTATCGGTACGAGGTTGCCCCTCGAGAACCTATCTTCGCATTCGATTGTCGGTTCTTCGAGCTATATAGCTGGCTTACTAGTTCACACACAGAATTCTAAGTTAACCTATCACTCACTGCGCCCGCCATAACAAAAAACAGCTTTGTACCGAGGCGTCCGTCGTCACCTCAGCTGGCGGCACTTGTTTTAAATATTTATGTTTCTCACGACCTTTCATTTATGTTTAAAGAGGTTTTAGTTACAGTTATTTAAAGCCGATAAGATTTTCGATAAGTAGAAACAATAACCACAACATATAAATGTTTATTTTATTTTGTACAGCTCTTTGTTTCTAACGGATCTTGATAAAGTGTACTTACTGACGATAAATTTTATTTTATGAATGAAATATCGTAAGTTTTTATTTTATTTTTATGTCCTTACAATTAATACAACATATCCTTCCTAAATGAACCGAAATTATGCATGTAATAATTATAATAATTCTACTTTTTCACTTGCAAACATTTGCTAAAAATTCGACAATAGACAGTTTGCGCGCGCTTACTAAACTCATTTTCAAAACCTTTTTTGTGTATATATTTTATATAGTTTTCCTTTATTTTTCTTATACAATCATATAGATATAACATTTAGCAATTACTAGTAAAAGTATTTACTATGGTATTCCAATAAGAAATATACTATTATTATCTTATTATAATCTTATTAGAAATCTTGACCGTTACGAATTGTTCGCGTAGAGGTTTTTTATTTCTACTTTTTTTATCAATTGAAACATAAAATGTTACTGTTGTTGTAACTTATGTCATTCAAAAACATTACGTAGTAAAGATAAATAACATTACTTACAGTTTTTTTGAAAGAAAATCCAACTAAAATCACAATCACAAAACTTCAACGATTACGCAACCAACCGCACCGGCACGCAAAAGCGAATGGCTGTTATATTTGATGATGTCTATGTAACCGAGTGAATATAATGCTACAGAATATTCTTTAGTTCGTTCAGAATCGAATGAAATAGTGTTCAATCGAAAATATACTGTATTTTTATATCAATTAATGTCGAAAATAGCAGCACGTAATGCGGACATGTATACATGTCCTCTGTACTTAGCGGTCACAAAACTTGGACCTGTCAACATGTCCACGGTATCTTAGGGGGGAATAAAGTAGAAAATAAAAAAATGTATTTTCAAATTTATTTATTACGCCCTCAGTTTTGATTACGTAAACATAGCTCTTTATTACTTGACTACAATGCTAATTTAACTTACACCTAGCAATATGTTAACAACTCGTCTACCGTACAAGCCTTATCGCATCACTCGGCAAAAATCTGCCGCTTACTCCTGCTAATGATTTTTGCTCCATCCCAAAGCTCACTCTTCACAAGCCCAGTTTTTAAAACATACAACTTACCCCAATTCCCCCACCAATTTACTCCACTCCTGAGCGTGGGTGCTCAGGCTGCCCCGCATATTCTGGGGGGTGGGGGGGGGGATTCCGCTCAAGACTACAACTGCTCGGGCCAAACGGAGCAACAAGGCCAAGGCGACCGCTGCCACGCTATTCGTGAATTTCTGCAATATCAGGGGACTTTACTCTAACCTTAATACCATCCACTACCATCCCGAGACGGCTAGGCCGGCTCTGCTCTTTCTGACCGAGACGCAGGTGTCCTCTCCGGCTGATGTCCCTCCTACCCGGGGTACAAACTGGAACACTCCTTTGTGCCTCGGGCTAGAGTTTGCATTTACGTCAGAGAGGACATCTGTTCTCGACGCCTCGGCAGTCTTGAAGGTTCAGACCTGTCCATCCTTTCGCTACGCTTAGACCATGATAACCATCCGCACGTCTACGGGTAACTCTATAGGTCACAAAGCGGTAACGCCGAAACAGACCGACTCGTCGACCACGTCCAAATGGCTACGGATTCGTTGATACAGCAGATCCCCTCCGCAGAGATCGTGATCCTCGGTGACTTTAACGACCATCACGCCGAATAGCTAGGTTCAAGTTTAACCGATCATGCCGGGAGATCTGTTCATGATTTTGCCTTGGCATATGATCTGGCACAACTGGTTACTTCGCTTACGCGGATACCAGATGAGGAGAATCATGCAACTTCCCTGTTGGACCTTCTGTTTACCTCTCACCCGGACGGATATCAGATTTCCGTCGACACCCCTTTAGGCTCTTCAAACCATTGTTTTGTCCGGAGTGTGGTGCCACTCACGCTAAAATCGCAGGTGCATTCTGCAGGCTGCCGTCGTGTTTGGCACTATAAGTCAGTCGATTGGGATAGGATGCGGTCTTTCTTTGCATCCTACCCTTGGGGGTGGGTTTGCTTCTTGCCGGACGATCCAAACGTTGTTGCAGATTCTGTCGCTGATGTGGTACTTCAGGGTATGGAACTTTTTATTCCTTGCTCTGTGGTGCCCATCGGAGGCAAATCTCAACCATGCTTTGGTCGCTCCTGTAAAATAGCATCATAATATAAGCAGGAGTGCTACCAAGCCTGGGCTGACGCATCAACGTCCCGGGATGTAAACACCAGCGCTCTAAAAAAGAAGTATAATTCCGCCTCCAGGTCCTGCAAAAGCGTCATTGCCAAGGCTGTCCAGGGGAATTTCTGTCAGCCATCTCTTTCATCTCTGCATAGGGAGGACGACTCACTGGCCCATACCGCAAAGGAGAAAGCCGATCTGCTAGGCTCTTTCTTTGCGTCCAACTCGACTCTCGATAACAGAGGGAGTACGCCGCCGACCATCCTGCGGTGTGAGTGCTACATGCTGGAAATCCAGTTCACACAGCACTCGGTTCGTAAAGAACTCCTCTCCCTGGACATCCACAAGTCGAGTGGGCCCGACGGAATCCCCCAATTGTGCTGAGGACGTTTGCTCCAGAGTTGGCACCGGTTTTAACGCATCTTTTCCGGTACTCCTACTCCCTAGGCGTAGTTCCAAAATCATGGAAGATGGCTTTTGTCCACCCGATCCCTAAAAAAGGCGACCGCTTAGACCCGTCCAACTACCGGCCTATCGCCAACACCTCCTTATTCTCCAAAACAATGGAGTCCATTGTAATATGCCAGCTCATTAGGTACGTTCAGGATCACCAGCTGACTAGTGATCGTCAATACGGTATTCGCCGTGGTTGATCAGCTGGTGATCTTCTGGTATACCTAACTCATAGATAATTTGAGGCAGTAGAGTCCAAGAGGGAGGCATTGGCCGTTAGTTTCGACATTCCGAAGTCTTCGATCGAGTTTGGCACAAAGCGCTTCTATTGAAGCTCCCTATGGGCTTCCGGAGAAATTTTGCAATTGGATCACCAGTTTTCTTGCAGATCGGAGCATCAAGGTCGTTATAGATGGTGCAAGCTCCGATTACAAGCCTATTTATGCTGGTATTCTACAAGACTGCGTGCTATCGCCAACGCTTTTTCTTCTGCATATCAATGATAGGTTGCAAACCTGTAACATTCATTGCTATGCAGATGACAGCACTAGTGAGGCTCTATACACTGGCCGTGCCAATATTTCTCGGGAAAACGTCTCCGAGTACCGGGACAAACTTTGTTTTTGAAGTCGAGTCTTTGCTGAACGGAGTCTTGGATTGGGGGTAACTAAATCTAGTCCAGTTTAACCCTCAGAAGACACAAGTTTGCGCATTAACCGCTAAAAAGAATCCCTATGTCTTATTTCCTCAGTTTCAAGGCACTCCCATTGTTGTCTCAGCCAGTATCAGAATCCTTGGCATTGACGTGTGATAACGAGTGACGTGCAGTTTCATGGTCACTTGGAAGAGAAGGCCCAATCGGCCTCTAAAAAGCTTGGCTTGCTCAGTAGATTGGGACAGTATTTTATGCCGGCACACCGTCTGCAACTTTACAAGGCGCAAGTTTGGCCGCACATGGAATACTATTCCCATCTCTGGGCTGGAGCTCTCCAGTACCAACTCCTTCCACTAGACCGCATCCAGCGTAGAGCGGCTCGAATCGTCGACGACCGAGTGCTTTATGGTCTGCTTGAGTCACTGGCGCTGCGACGAGATGTTGCATCTCTTTGCATTTTATTTCGCATATACCATGGGGAGTGCTCTGAGGAATTGTTCAGATTAATCATAGCTGCCAAATTTCGTGAACGGACTACCCGGAAAACGTCCAGATACCATTGACACACGTCCAGATACATTGATGCTTGGTGGTCCACCACTGTACGTTTCGTAAGGAGTTTTCTTCCGTGTACGACATCTCTGTGGAATAGTTTACCACCGGCAATTTTATCGGACCGACACGACCTGGGAACCTTCAAGAAAAGAGCTTACTCCTTTCTAAAGGGCCGGCAATGCACCTGCCCTTGGTGTTACGATTGATCTTGGGCAGCGGTTGACACTTAACATCAGGTGAGCCGCATGCTCGTTTGCCTCCTCTTCTATAAAAAAAGAAATATATTAAGCATATTATATATACGCTTCTCAGAACAAAACCTTGTGTAATCACAAATTAATTTAGAAAATTGTTTAACCAAGAAGACATAAAAATAATTTAATCATAAAGTTTGTTATGAGAAATGTTGTTAATCAGATTGTAGAAATAAGAAATATTATTTATAAAAGCTTATTGTTTTTAATGTGAATTATCTAATAATCTGTACACGGGCTACCGACGGACTGGAGTGTTAAAGCCATAGAATTTTTCCTCGATACATAACAAAAGAGGCAAACCAATAAAGCGATCGTTTGTAGTATTTGCTCCTTAAAGGTCGTTGTGTAGCGTCGCTGCTTTATTGCGTGCCGCTTGTGTTGCGACGGTTGCGTTGCTGTTGCGGCGGTATTAATATTCTATTTTTTTATTTATTTACACATTCCTGCACAAAGTAGTACATATGGCGGACTTAATACCATAAGGCATTCTCTACCGGTATACCATTGACTCGAATTTTTAACGTATCCATGATGACGAAAAAGATTTAAGTGTGATGAAAATATTACGCCAATCAATAATGAAATGATTAATTTTGAAAAAATTTTTATGTCTTTGAAATAAAATTAATTTGAAATTTGAATAATTAGCCAAAAAATAAATTGTTTTTTTAATTTGAATTGGCAGTATCTACTGCTGAATGGAAATTTCTGCTTTAAAGCAAAGCCTTTTCCGGGTTTTCCTATCTACCGTCTTTTTATACCCAGCATGTGCACTCGTATGTTAACGGGGCTCTCACAAGTTCAGAAGACACGCAACCAGCCGCATCGTCTGTATCTCGCGTCATCGATCCCGCCTTTGTTAGGTTAAATATATGAACTATACAAGAATACAGTAAAATGTTTAGACTTTTGCAACAATGCTATATTTCGCGATTATCTGTGAAGTTTATATGTGTAAAGAAAGCCGGCTCCGAATCATCGTAGCTGCGCAGCGCTTGAGACACGAGGCAAATTAACAAAAGACCAGGTGAGTGCGAATGCATTCCTTCACGTCTTTCTTGTAGCCTAAATTTAAGGCTTGTACAGTATCGCGAATATATTAAACTCTTCTCACCGCTCTCACGGAAAATTTATTATATTACTACAGTCTATTATTTATATTATAAACTTTTAATCAGCAGTTAGTCTTTAAAACTTATTATAATATCGCTTAGTGACAGTGACAAATCGGATAGGATTCGGATTAGTCTTTCGACCTGTTTGCATATTATATGAGGGTGAACAGCCTGTGTTGGTAAACAAATTCGAAACTACACGACCGTTGTTATTGTAATTTCAAACTTAAAATTTAAAAATAAGTACATAGCAATAATGCGATTAAAAATAACTTACATACGAGGATGATGGTATTTTTGCTCACAAATTAAAAAAAAATCACGATCCAATTAACCTAAATCACTTCTACCAGCTTGATGCACTTTTATAATAAAAAATAGTACACAATAGCAAGAGGAGATTTCTGTGAATACTTCCGACATGGTAATATGATTATTTATTTCGATTAATGTTAAGTAAAAGTAAAAGTTCATCATAATCATCATTTCAGCCCTTCACAAGTCTACTGCTGAACAAAGGCCTCCTCCAGGAATGCGATAAAGCTCGGTCGTAAGCCACCTGCATCCATCGACTTCTTGCATATCTTAGCGGGTCGTCACTCCTTCTAATCGGGAGTCACCCTACACTTCGGCTACCGGTAAGAGGCTGCAACTCGAGAACTTTTTCCCATCGGATGTTGGTTCTACGAGCTATATGGCCGGCCCACTGCTACTTCAGCTTACTACCTACCGTTGGGCGATGTCGGTCACTCTGGTTCTACTGCGAATATCCTCATTTCCATGTTTATCACGCAAATGAATTCCGAACATAGCCCTCTCCGTAGCTCGCTGAGCGATTTTGAGATACCTCATGAAGCCAGCAGTGAAGGACCACGTCTCAGATTCATAATTCATCACTGGCAACCCGCACTGAATGTACAATCTTGTTTTCAAATTTTAAGATATACGTGATGAAAATATGTGTTGTAATTTCCCGAACGCTGCCAAGCTGAGCTGAATCCATCGATTGACCTCTCGGTCGAAGTTGGACTTACCTAGTCGGATTATAGTTCAACTAAATCAGACCAAACAATGGGATTATTATTAGCAATGGGAATGTTAAAAGTTTTACGCCAGGGAGTTGAGAAAACACCAGTCGGAAACATCAAACACAGCAAACACCAAAGTTAATGGTATGAGTTATTACGGGTAAAACAGAATGCAACACGTGCAAAACAATAACCTGTCATCACAGCAAATTGCTTTCGATTTAATAGAAGAAAGTGTTTTTCGTATATCATTTTCGTCACCAGGAGAAAAAGTGAAAGTTTCATGAGAATAAAGATGCATGAAATATATAAGTGAGATAGCATTAGCTCTAGAATGACGATTACCATCGTAAGGAGAAAAGGTGATGCTATTATAGTCAAATTGCGATTTTTCATATCCAAGCATCAATATTTCACGCTGGTTATCTGACGGATCGTTGCCTTTTCCTGGTGGAGTCTAGACGTTCGTTTTACAATCATAATATAGCTGCAGCTCTAACATGTATATTATGACATTTCACAACCCTTGCATTAGATTTTCTGTAATATCGAAGAAGCGTTGCGAATTTCTCTAATATCGTCTATGAAAATATCACACGGACAAATTGTAGCTCATATACTTGTTTCAAGAATAAAACAGCGAAGGTGCGACAAATTATTTAGCCTTTGCACCTCTACGTCGTTGGGCTCATTGCCGACGAATTTAATGTTACAAATGTGGCGTACTAATATCTAGTTAAACCTTTGAAATGAGAAGAATCCTGAGCCCAACAGTCGAAAGTATGCATACTTTACTCTTACAATCAATAAGTATTTCACTTTCGCAAAGTATATAATATTGATAAACGTATATTATATAAAAAATTAATATTTTTATCTGTGTCTTGTATATCGTGTAGCGGTGGTGTAAGAACATCCACTGCCCCACGTCATCCCGCAGCTGTCGCAAGAAATAAAATCAGGAGATGGGTAGCAGCGCCTTCCTGATAATGACTCAAACTAAAGAAACGACAGGTTCCGACCCGCCTGCCAAGTGTGAAAACTATGACATATATTTTATGAAATCTACGGAGTAGGCCTATGTTCAGCAGTGAGTATTGATAGGCTGCAACGGTAACGGTAGCTGTGACTTGAACTTACATAGCCCAATGGTGAGCAAGAGTACCAAGAGTAAGCTGAAGTAGCAATAGACCGGCTATATAGCTCGAAGAACTGATAATCGATGGGGAATAAAGGTTCTCGAGTGGTAGCAATGTACCGGGTAAACTGGGTACCCCCCACTAGATGGAGTGACGACCTGGTAAGGTATGCAGACTGTTGATGGATGCAGGTGGCTCGGGACCGTGCTTTGTGGCATTCTTCTTGAAAGGTCTATATACACTAGTGACAAGATTTCTAGTGTATTGCTTATAGGTTAGGTTGACAAACGAGCCCACAGTCCACCTGATGAAAAATAGTTGCTGTGGCCCATAGACCTCTACATCTATCCCCGATTACGATTCAAAATGCAGATACGTTTTCACCCTTGAGGACTTAGATGGAATTCCAGTAAAAAAGAGTCTCCGGTTCTCTAGACTCACCATACGAAACACAGCAGCATTAAGCTATTATTTGACGCTGGTATTTTGTGAGAGCGTGGTCCTTCCCCGGTCGAGCAGACCCATTTGTGCTACTACTATATTACTAATATAACTGCAGCATGGCTCTACCACGTTTAAAATTACTTGATAATTTAAAAAGATAAAAAAATATTTTAATTTTTGATTATAAACATTTAGAAAATATAATCAATGAAAAATGGTTTACACGGTTATATTTTTTCCTGTAAATAAACTAACCTATACCGATAACACGACAAAGTAAGAAAAGCACGTAGAAACAAACAAATTGATCCCCATCAATCGACGTACTGACAATGAAGCTGATGGCGAGCGTATTTATATTTATACGTGTCCCTCATTTTATCGGACCCTAATGGGGTCACGTTTAATCGTATCCGTGACTAGAAACAATACAGAAATGTCGCAGTAAAAAGGATTGACCAGACCGGCTTTTTCAATTGTATGTTCTTGATTACACATATGCTTTCTCAATCTTATATGAGATATGGGTTTATAGCAATTACGAAAGAAACAATTCAGAGCAATAAAACTGAACTAAAAATGCATTAAGGGGATATTTCCTGCTTAAGTGTTAAATATATATACAGGACGGAAAAGCAAACGGGTCATGGAGAAAAAGTATATAAAATATTGTAGACATCAATCTTAACTCAAAGAAAACATTCCTTTGTTAACCAAATTCATTTAAAAAAAAAAGCTTACATGACTTTAAAATCGAAGCGATTATAAAGCAAAAAAATAGACAGTCACTATTTAATTTAACTAACATCCTCACTTTGACTGTTTATTTTTAATTTAAGATTTTTATTATTTTATCTAACTCCACATTAAAAAGACCTAACCCAAATAAAAGAAAAAATATATGAATTTTAATAATCTGCTAAAAAAATCTTTAAAAACTAAAAATATTTTTATTTTAGTATTTCCATTTTTTGGATGGAACAAGTTTAAATAAAAACAATTTAATTTAAATGAGACTGTAACTTTAAATTGGGAACCTGTTGTTATTATTCGTTGATAGCTGTTGGTTTTCCAACTATATTTCATAATCGTAATGGATTATCAGGAATTTTTATTTGTTAAAAGCTTACTTTTTAATCAAAGCAGTCCCACATTAATTCTACAATAGAAATAAATGTTAAATGAAAACATATGTGTTACGAATGCTAAAAGTTTTGAACATATCTGAATTTCAAGAAATGTGTACAACAACTCTCAGGAAAAAGTCAGAAATATTTCTAAGTGTTGTTTAAAGTAGTGAAGTAACTAAATTGTGCTGAAAAAGTACATATACAAATTTTATCGCAATGGACGATTGCTTCATGAAAGACATCCTGGAGACCGAAAGAGAAGATGAGAATTCAAGTTTTTCAGACTATGTGTTGTTCCGCAATTCAAGTTTTTCAGACTATGTGTTGTTCCGCAATTCAAGTTTTTCAGACTATGTGTTGTTCCGCAATTCAAGTTTTTCAGACTATGTGTTGTTCCGCAATTCAAGTTTTTCAGACTATGTGTTGTTCCGCAATTCAAGTTTTTCAGACTATGTGTTGTTCCGCAATTCAAGTTTTCAGACTATGTGTTCTTCCGCAATTCAAGTTTTTCAGACTATGTGTTGTTCCGCAATTCAAGTTTTTCAGACGATGTGTTGTTTTCTGATGAAACAATAATGGAATATGTAATAGGCAGGTGGTAGTAGTTAGATATATGAGATGTTTGTTTTATGGGTGGTGTGGCATCAGGAGAAACATGGTTGTGATGGTGCACATTTTTTCAAGAACTTTGAAAAAAACACATAGAAATAAACTTTCAACGAAATGAAATGCAATTTATGCCAGAAGAGAAATGAAATAATATCATATTTAAAAAAAATATTAAGATGAGATATTCCTAAATTATATGAACAAGTAAGTATAATATTTTTATAGTAAGACTTCAAAAAATTAACATAAAAAGCAATTATTATGTACTGCGTATCTCCGTTTTTTTATTTCACTAGAAAAACATGTTATAAAAAATAAATACGTATATACTTAACTAAGTATCTATAAAAATATAAATAGGTATATACCTAATTAAGTATAGGAAACTTTCCATGACAGTAAATATTTTTCTACATAGGTCGTAAAACATTGATCGAAAATATAATTATCCAAACAGAATTGTGGGAAAAATTGTTTGAGTTTATCGGGTAGACTCATTTGTACAGAGATTATTGGGTTTTTGAATTAAAATTCAACAAAATTTAAGTCGTGGCAGTGTAAGAATATCCACTACCCCATATCGTCCCAAGTGTGTGTCGCGAGAAGCCGCAGAGGCAAACAGGTGATTGGCAGCGCCATCTTCCTGATAACAACTAAAATAGTAAAAAGTGAGGTTTACAAACCGCTCGCCAAGCATGTCAACTATGGTAAAATTGCTCTATAATACTATCCACGGGAAGGGCCTAAGTTCAGCAGTGGACTTTTAAGGGCTGTGATGGTTGGTAGATAATGGAAAAGGTAGCTAGGTGCAGCTTATTCTCGGGAACAAATTATTTGATTTTTTGATTATATTAGAACTATTATGATAAGATTCAGAAAATTTTTAATAAAATATTTTAACTGAACTTTTTTCGTGCAGTATTATTTTTTTAAATATTTTTACCGCTTCCTTCATAATCCTTTTTCGATAGTCCTTTGGAGTCAAATGCACATCACTAGCTAACGCACACAGTGACAAATCAAAATTTGTTATGAGTTTTTGGGCTGTCAAGTCAGTAAGTCTATGGATTGGATCTACACCGTTCTTTTAATTTAAAAATGGCCAGTGAACTAATAAAAAAACTAAGCAAGGACCTCCCCGATCACACTAATAATCTCGTGGCGGTTGGACGAAAAATTAAGCTGCACTCTTCAACTAATATGATAGCATAAAGGCAATTAAACAGACAGATCTCTGATTGCATGCGGCGTGACTTGCATAACTTCAACACAAATATACGTAAGAAGCGATTGCGCGAAACCAAGGCTCTTTACTCTTTACCAGAGATCTTTCAGCTGCCAGGGACCAACAGTTGAAGTTGAAGATCGACTGTGTTAGTCATTTTCGGGAAACTAAAGAGTTTGGGTGCGAATGAGAGGTTTTACGGACAGCTTCTCGTTTGGACCACATACAAGTGTGAGAACCAATCCAAGTACAAGTCTTAACCGACGCTATCCTGGACGTCAGAAGTGAAGCACTAACGTGGCAAGACTCTCGTACTCCTGTTTCTTCTTCAATAAACGTTTTTTTGACGATGGAGATAGCATCACTGGTTAAGGTTTATAGACTGGCAGCGCCACTATTTCTCGAAAACGTCGTAGAGTGTCAGAACAGACATTTGTCGGAAGTCGAATCTTTGTTAAATATCTCGGATAGGGAACGACTAAATATACTTCAGTTTAAAACTCAAAAGATACAGTATCGCGCGTTAGCTACCAAAAGGAACATCTACGACGTATCTCTTCAATTTCTGGACTTGCAACTTTCATTCATGGAGTGATGTATATGGTTTTACAACAAAATATCAAATCTGACTTCTTCCAAGTTTAAAATTTTTATTATCCTAAGATTATATGAAAGGGGTTATTATAATATTAGGAAATTTATGATTTATAATAACGCGTAACATAATATACATAATAAATTACTGTAAATTATTCTTTTAATTTTCGAAAAAAATGTACCGTTGGATTTTTGCTGCTTCTTCCCAGGTCAGAGGTTTTTCTTCGAAACAGTGATAAACATAATAGTGACTTTCAATAAGTATTATTTATAATCTATATTGAATAAAAAGTTTCTATTTCTTTTACAAGTTCAGCCTCACATGCAACTACAAGGTGCAGTTTCAGTTTCACATGCAATACTGTTTTCTCTTTAATCTTTGGACATTTCCTTTCAGTTGATCGCATCCAGCGAAAACTGCCCGATAATCGACGATTGAACTCTTTTTAATGACTCAATTCACTAACGCTGCGAAGATATATTAAATCTTTTTGCATTTCTTATCGCATTTACCGCGGAGAGGATTCTAGCTGACAAATTCTACCATCGCAAATCACGATATAGCTTACAATAACCATTCACATAGTCTAGAAGCTTGACAGTCCATCACTGTGTCATTTAGAAGTTTTCTAAATTGCACGAATTCCTTGTGTAACTGGCTAACACCAACTTTTTTGGACCAATACGTCTTCTCGTCCTTCAAAAATCATGTTTACTCCTTTTTGAAGGCCAAAAATCCACATGTGTCAGTTTTTCATGAGCTGTAGTCGATATATATGTTTAGGAGGATGTTATTGGGCTGTGATGATATGATGACGCTTATGAAATGATCCGAAAATCTAAATGATATTAATTAACCCAAGGACACCCACAAAAATTCACACACAGAAAGGCAAAGTGCGTAATCTTTGCTAAGGACTAAGATAAAATGCTTCAAAGCCCTTATTTTACATTTATTTAAATTATACTTCCATTTCGTAATTGTCTGAGAACTTAAAAGTGAACAGTATAAACATACATATATTCACAAACACATATAGTCCTCTAAATCATTAAGCTTCTTATGCTTTTTCCATTGTTGGTTAAAAATAAATGGATCAACTAAATTTTTGTTTTTGTTACATGTAAACTCTCAATCATTCACAAGGAAGATTATTAGGAGATTGAATATCACTATTATGTTTGCAGGAAAACAATTGATAGCCCCGAAGCGGACGTGTTCGAGTAATTAGATAATTCGGTCACGCCTTGTGTTCCATCTCTGTGAAAGACGCCAATTATTCTGCTCCTAAAGCGTACCCGTATATTTATGATATCATTTCTGAGACCTCAATTACAAAGTAGTCAATTTTAAAAACACTCTTTTAATATAATTCGTAAAAGTGATACACTTTAAATAAACTAAGCTAACTCAAACTAAACGCGATATTAGCCTCAAGGTAGTGTGCAAGTTACAAACTCAGTAAACACTGGTTCAAATCCGCGATTTTACTACTCAAAAATTCGTGGTTTGAAATCTGATTTTCGACTAATCTTGGGAATCATACTAACAAAATCAATTTAACTGATTAATTATAGTGTTAGTAAATATTATTGTGTTATAAGTATTGCTTTTAATAAAAAATAACTATAAGGTTTTTGTACGTGCTTGAGCCATTATACAGCTATATTATAGTAGTAGCACGAATTGATCGGTCCTAATGGGTAGGACCACGCTCTCAAAGAATACCAGCGTAAAATAGCAGCGGAGATCCCTTTTACAGGAAACTAGGTATTCCATATTATCTGATTTTTATTTGAGGATAAAATGTAGATGTTTATGGGCCGCAGCATCTTCTTACCGTTGGGTAAAATTTGTGCTCGTTTTTACACTTATTCTTAAAAACCTTCTCGCAGAAGAAGGAAAAGTCATAGACCCCATGAAGTAGCTCAATCTTATGTGCGTTCACCTAACCGTTGTTGTTACAGTCTATTCCACCGCTGAACATAGGGTTACCGATAAATTGCTTCATACGGTGAATTTTTCCATCGTTTCCAAGGTTGAGAGGTGGGTTGGCAAACGCAGTTATTTCCTCTTTTAGGTTGATATTTGGAAGCCGCTGCTGTCTATCACCTGGTTTGTTTCCCTCCGCCGCTTTTTACGACACCCACGAGAGGATATGGAGTAGTGGGTATTCTTACACCGCCCCTAGACGGTAACACAAATAAGTTCTTATTATACATGAGTACCTTATTTTTCTTCTTTTTCTACTTATTTTGTTGTAGGGAGGATTTGCTTCAATCGTTTCGCATGAAGGGCGTATTAATCATACTACATCGCACCATTGACAGCTGCCCATCCACTGACTCGGTGTTTTGTACATTTAACGTAAATGAGACGGTATTATATAAAAAAGTAAGAGATCTTTTTGATATTTCCAGTAGTCACCTCATATAAAAATCACAGGACAAAATATGGGTTGATTATCTTACCTAGTGTTCACACGATATAAATTTGTATCTTGCCTTGTTTATTGAAACACCAATTCTAAAAATTGCATTACTAAAATTAAATATATCTGTGAATTTAATTTTAAAAATATTAAAAATTTACTTTTACCACAAAGTGAAAGCCGACTTCAAACAATTAAAAGCAATAAAATAATTTTACATTCTGAAGTCTGAGCTATAAGGCTTCACAAATTTCAGAATGTTCGTTACTTTATACTTATATATATAGTAGTTAGTATATATAGTAGTAGTACCATAAGTTTATACTGTGTAGATCGGAAGAAAAGTTAAATTTTTATCTACGGTAACCGCTGTTAACTATGACATTTGGACGTTGAACATCTCAGTCCCCCCCCGTGACCATAGGTGCTGTAAAGCTCTTGAAACGTCGGGTATTTATAGTTAAATATACGCGATAAAATCCGTAAAAACAAGTATTATTTCAATGTATATATGTGTGTGTGTAAATATAAGAAATCATTATGAACTACTGTCCCGCTTTGCTGAGCACGCCAAGCTTTTTAGAGGCTGATTTGGCCTTCTCTTCCAAGTGATACGAAACTCCACCTCACTCGATATGTCGACGCCGAGGATTCCGATACTGACTGAGACAACAAGAAGAGTGCCTAGAAACGGAGGATATACGACAAAAAGCTTCTTTTTAGCGGTTAACGTGCAATCTTGTGTCTTCTGAGGGTTAAACTGGATTAGATTTAGTCGCCCCGAATCCGAGACTCTGTTCAGCAAAGACTCGTCTTCAGACACAAGTTTGTCCCGGGACTTGGAGACGTTTTCCCGAGAAATATTGGCACGGCCAGTGTACAGAGCATCACCAGTGCAATCATCTGTATAGCAATGAATGTGACAGGTTTACAACATATCATTTATATGCAGAAGAAACAGAGTTGGCAATAGCACGCAGCCTTGTGAAACAACAGCGTTAATAGGCTTGTAATCGGAGTTTGAACCGTCTAAAACTACCTAGATGGTTTCGATCTGCAAGGAAGCTGGTGATCCAATTGCACAATTTCTCGGAAAGCCCATAGGAAGGGAGCTTCGAAAGAAGCGCTTTGTGCCAAACCCGATCGAAGGCCTTCGCAATGTCCAATGCCAATGCCTCCCCCTTGGAATCTCCTGCCTCCGTGAATCTATGAGTTAGGTAGAACAGAAGATCACCAGCTGATTGACCACGGTGAAAACCGTATTGGCGATCACCAATCAGCTGGTGATCCTCAAGGTACCTCATGAGCTAGTAGTTTAAAGTGGACTCCATTGTTTTGGAGAACAAGTAGGTGGTGGCTATAGGCCAGTAGTTGGAAGAGTCTGAGCGGTCTCCTTTTTTAGGGATCGGGTGAACGAAAGCCGTCTTGCATGATTTTGCGACTACGCTTAGGTAGTAGGAGTACCGGAAAAAACGCATTAAAACCGATGCCAACTCTGGAGCACACGTCCTCAGCACAATTAGGGGGATTCCGTCACGCCCATACAACTTGTGGATGTCCACGAAGAGATGGCTTGCGAGTGCTTTCCGGCATGGAGCACTCATACCGCGGGATGGTCGGCGGCGTACTTCCCCCGTCGTCTAGAGTCGAGTTGGACGCAAAGAAAGAGCCTAGCAGATGAGCTTTCTCCTTTGCGGTATGGGCCGGTGAGTCGTCCTCCCTGTGCAGATATGGAAGAGATGGCTGACAGAAATTCCCCTGGATAGCCTTTGCGAGAGACTAGAATGCACGGGTTCCAGAAGGAAGACGAACTAGTTTTTCGCCAATTCTGTCAATTTCTGTCAATTTCTGTCAATGTGTCACTTTGCCTTGGCAATGACTCATTTGAAGAACCTGGAGGCGGAATTATACTTCTTTTTTAGAGTGCTGGTGGTTTACATCCCGGGACGTTGATGCGTCAGCTCAGGCTTGATAGCACTCCTGCTTATAGCATGATGCTATTTTACAGGAAACCATGGCTGAGATTTGCCTCAGATGGCCACCACAGAGGAAGGAATAAAAAATTCCATACCCTAAAGTACCACATCAGCGACAGAATCCGCAACAACGTTGGGATCGTCCGGCGAGAAGCAAACCCGTCCCCAAGGGTAGGACGTGCAAAGAAATACCGCATCTTATCCGAATCGGCTGACCTATAGTGTCAAACACGGCGGCATTCCACATATTGCAACTGCGATTTCAGCGTGAGTGGCACCACACTCCGGACAAGACAATGGTCCGAGTAATGGTGCATTCAAACTTAGTGCTCAGAAATGATAACGCATCTGCGTATTGATTCTTAAACGAAAATAGATGTAGCTATTACATCCACTCACCATCAGATTGACTACATGCTCGTTTGCCAACCTTTCGTGTAGCCCATATACATCTACACCTATCTTTAAGCATTGTGCTACTATTTGATGTTGGTATTCTGTGAGAACGTCCGTCAAACACGAATATATAGCTGCAATCAAGCCAGGTAATGCTATTTGTTTTTTTTTTTATTATATAAACGAGATTTTAATTAAGATTAATTTGACATTATATCAGAACACATAAAACCAAAATTAAGTCATGCAAATTTTGTCATTATTTTTACAATACTAGTTTCATTCAACAGCGTATAATATATATTATATTTTTATATAATTTTCACGTGTATTATGCAAGTCATCCCTCGCATTTCTGCAAAATTGTCTATCTTTGTTTTGAATAAATATTAATGTGGAAATTTCACTCTAAAAGCGAACACAAAATTGCTTACCTCACTGTATATAATTGTTACTAAATACGTACAGCAAAAAAATTAAATCATTTGGCGGCGTGTGTTTTTCCATACGGTGACACGGTTTTTCTTACGCAAAGACATTGCCTATATCGCAGCTTACCACCAAGTGTAACTGTACTCATGACTTGGCTTAAAAATAACAATCAGGAAGCTTCAGCCAACCCTTGGCTTTCTGTTTTTTTTAGGTCTACTTCATGTCTTCAAATGTGAAGATGAATACGTACAAACCTATTACGGTAGAAGATGGGCTACGACATTGGCATTCCTTTGTGATAATTCTTTGGAGGAAAAAAGATCCAACTACTGTATCCCTAGATCACTAACCTTCGTCGAAACGACGACGCGGACTCAAAAAAAGTGGTATAAATTTTGAGTGCGTCGTCGTAAGCATTGCAGATTCCGGCTAATCCCAGTTGAACCAAGGCTCCCGCGACACACGAGTGTGTTTTTTGTGTAGGGGCCCTGTGTGCGCCGTTCCAGCCACCATGAGTCGTCGAATCGACGAAGGTTAGTATTAACGTTATTCTTTCAAAGTCATTTTTAATTATTTTTTTTGGTGTTATAATTATTTCGGTGTTTGTAAACTTTGTACTTAATTTGCCTACATTAAAATAAGAACTTACATTATTTTTATATTTGAATATATTTTTATTTTAGATACTATTAGTCAGCTGTTATTAGATGATAATAGTGACGAAGAAAACTGCTCTAAGAGTGAGATAGAAGACCACCTTGAGGCTGATCCGGCTTATGAAACAGATGGTAAGGAAGAAATTTTTTCTGTGATAGAACAACCACCTTTAACCGAAGACATCCAGGCAAGTATAAAGCCCCAAAAGACAATATTCCTACTGTCAACTTGTGATAAGGTAGGGACAATTGATGAGTTAACCAAAAAACCCACGATGGTTGAGTTTTACAATCAAACTAAGGGCGGAGTAGCATCAAAAAATTAGTCGAGCCACACATGCAAAAAAGATTACAAATTCCGACACTTCAAACGGGACTGCGGGACTATATAACAGCGATTTTGAATATGCCAGGAACCAGTAGTTCTACTTCTACACATGAGACTGATCAAAGAAAAGATACAGTTAGTCTTACTATTGCCAAAAAAAGAAAAAATTGTGCAATTTGCCCCTCCGCAAAGCGAATAATGACAAAGAATTGTTGCACCAAGCGCAACAAATCCTTGTGTGGCGAACATAAACTTGACATTTGTCACAAGTGTATTAATTAATACTTTTTTTCTAAACTGTTTCTTTCTTTTGTTGATTTTATTACTTAATTTTAATATTTTAATACTTTTTTAAGTGTCTGTTTCTTTTAGTTCATAAGAATTAAGCATTTAAAAAAAATGTTATGTTCAAATGAGTAAAAACTCAGGTCTGAATTAAAAGAGTGTCAAAGTAATTAAAATGTGATTTTAGTAGATAAAAAACTTATAAACATGTTAACAAATGATTAGTGTAATAAATAAGTAAAACACATATTAATATTTTATTGCATAAATCCTTAAAAAGCCTCCCTTTTATACAGCGTAGCCGAAACGACGAAGGTTAGTAATAAGCGTTGTAAAATAAGGTTAGTGATCTAGGGGTATAGATGCAAGTAAAAGGTCATGGGTTACTCATTACAGCAAGTAAAAGAAGTAAGTGGGAACAAGAGGCAGTTTGTCTCGGAGTGCTGCGATAAGCCGTGCACAGTTGATGAGTAACTAACGTATTGTTAATTATTACATTTAGACTAATTAACAATATAATACAAAATTATTATTTTCTTCTTTCTGTAAGATTTTTTTTTGGTTTGGATGGCATTGTTACTACCAAATGTTTATCATAAATATTATCTGCTGTCAGCAACAATTGACTAAACATGGGTTACCGGAGTTTACCCTCCTTACATACCTGATCTGGCAGCGTGTAACATCTTTTTATTCTTTAAAGCATATCGGCGAAATCCACAACCCCATATCGACATTATTTTATATTTTTGTTGTTTTAGTATTCCTAATGTTTACGCCCGGTTGTTACAAGCTGCCGCTTGCGGAACGCGCGTCTCGAGCGAAGTGAGGAACCGGTTAGCGTTGCGTGGGAAGGGGGGGGGGATTGCTGTGCGCGTACGGCTTTGCCAGCGTCCGAGTCGGACAGGGTTCTTTGGAGCGCTGAGGTCACGCCGGTAGGGGTCGCGAGATTAGACTAGAACATTCGATTTGCGCGACATCCGGGTCGACCAGAGGTCGCGGGTTTTTTTGATAACAATTACCGCGTCGAAAAGACGGCCTCCAATGGTGTTGTATTTTTTCGTTAATATACGTGACAACGAGGCTTATTCTTGAGTTTTATTTGCGCGATGCCCGGGTCGATTATACGTCTCGAGCCTCTTACAGTGTTATCTTAATTTGTTTTCGTGATAACGAGGCCGGAATAATATAATTATTGTTGTAACCGTTTTAAATATTGTTTGTGACTGGTATACGGTTGCGAGCGGCCGGTGTTTGTATTTGGAGGCCTAAAATTTGGATTAATTGTGCCTGCTATTTTGAATTACTATTGAAAATTTGGGTCTAATTAGGCCGCTTCGAGGTTAGTTGTCTGTTTTGAGCGTGTTACGTGAAAGAGGCCTAATTTGAGTTTTGAGTGACTAAATGAACTTCTATACCGCTGATTGCATGGACGAGTTGTTATTACGTCGTTTGATAGCGTGATAAGACTCTTGCTATGTCGGGAGAACGCTGAACTTTGTGCCTCGAGAAGAGACCGCGTTCTTCTCGTGGTTATAGTTTTGTGCTAAGTGAACCTGGGACCTTGAACTTTGACCAACCGTCCTTAAGTTGTACAGTGTGTCACTTGTTTTAATGTCGATTAACGTTGATTTGGTTGAATTTGAAGTTAATTAAATGTACAATAAAGTTGATAAACTAATATAGTGAAAACAGAAGCAGAAGTTTTCAATTGTTAAACGCCCCCCTGGATGGATCCCACATTTGGGGAGAGGCAGCGCCTTGGGATCTGCAGTCCAGGATCAGCGGGGATGTCAGTTACACAATGTCTATTACTACACACTACTTACATGCACATCACTTATCACCTGACAGGTACCCCGTGGTCAACCATACCTCCGCAATTCGGTAAGTTTTGTATTCGCGTATCTAGCCGTTATAATTATCCATAGGCCATTGGAGGCCCTCCCCTCTGTTCGTATTTTTTCGATGGGCCCTAATTCAATCGACCTTTGTCGGGGTATCTCAGGCCGTAACGTATATATATATATATATATATATATATATATATATATATATATATATATATGTATATGTATATATATATATATACTTATATGTATAATATAAACATGTATAAACGTATCATCATCATCATCATTACAGTCCTTCACAAGTCCACTGCTGAACATAGGCCTTCCCCTAGTATTACGCCACAAAGCACGGTCCTGAGCCACCTGCATCCATTGACTTCCTGCATGTCTTACCAGGTCGTCACTCCATCTAGTGGGGGGTCGCCCTACACTACGCCTACCGGTACGAGGCTGCCACTCGAGAACCTTTCTTCCCCATCGGTTATCGGTTCTTCGAGCTATATGGCCGGCCCATTGCCACCTCCACTTACTTATCCGTTGGGCTATGTCGGTCACTCTGGTTTTACTGCGGATATCCTCATTTATAAGTCTATCACGCAGAGAAACTCCAAGCATAGCCCTCTACATAGCTCGCTGAGCGACCTTGAGCGTCCTCATACGGCCAACAGTGAAGGACACCACGTCTCAGATCCGTAAGTCATCACTGGCAACACGCACTGGTTGTACACTTTAGTTTTCAGAGATTGAGCTATATACCTGACGAGAAGACCACAATTCACTTTAAACGTAGAATATTTAATTGTTCAATACAAAATATTAATTCATAAAATTGTAATAACCAAAGAATCACCGTTCGCGCAACGCTAGCAAAGTCGCAAACGAACTACTGACTGAGATATATACATATTTCATATACTGGGAGGAAGAGAGAAAGAAAATATGCGCGATCACTGCTCTCTCTTGCTGATATCCCCCTCTTAACTCCCATTCGCTTCGCCCGATCACACATTTTGTAACGATTTGTTCACGCTTTCGCCAGCTTACTCCCCTAATCAAGCGTACGTAAAGAAGTTTTACTTCAAAAACTTCAAAATTTGGCTACCACTTTCTGAAGGGGGGATAGTGACATCATACAGTAATATAGCCATCATTTTATCATATATAAAATGTCATATGCATAAAAAGCTCCGTTACGTGGGGTTTGTTCTGTTTATAAGGCCCTCTCTATGCTTATACCTCCTCTGATGTTTGGAGTACTCCAAAAATCAGATTCATTTCTTCTCCAAATATATGATGTAATTACTAATTACTCTAAAGTATTACTCTAAAGTAATTAGTAATTACATACATATATTTGGAGAAGAAACGGTGAAAGTTATCCTTTCTGATTTTTTATGAGAGCCAATTATATTATGCCATTTTAATCCAAATAGAAAAGGAAACAGATCCTTACATAATCAAAGCAAGTTATTTAATACTTCACGTTATTACAACATAAAACACAAAAAAATATGTGAAAGTTAAAACTAATAAATAAAAGCTAATAAATGGGAAGCAGCGCTTTCGTCAATTTTCTAATAAATTCTAACACAAATTACGTCAATTTGGAGTGAATCTCATCTTTTCTAAATCAAAAACTTTGACAAGCCAACTAGCAATGTGTACTGAAGCTAGATTTTTAATTAAGAATATTGTACAGCGCAATTGATGTAACAAATTATTTTAATCCACTTCGGAATGTTTGCTATTTAATATTGCTGCTATATTGGAAGCTGTGATGGCTACGTCATTCACAGAATAACTTTCCATTTTTGAACTTATTATAATGCTTGAACAAAATCTCACCTGGTGGTAAGTGGTGATTGAACCCTAGATGCTAAGCCAAACTGTCTGCGCGAAAACAAAAACCAATTCACTCCTGATTTGAAGACGACAAGACTATATACTACGGATGGAAAGATAAACGCCAGCAGATTATTCCTCTCTTTTGCTATACGTATTATAAACGCTAAAGCAATCCATTTGCTTCTAATGCGTGTAAAAAGGGGTAATGACCCGCCAACCCACTAATTGTCCGATGGTGGTAGGAGAGGGAAGGATTAAGGCATGTAGTTCCTGCGCACACATTCCTAAATGCATTCTATTGAATACCAAGATACTGGCTACCCTGTGTCTGTGCTCAAGGCTTACAAGATTGGTTTCAACAGAATCAAGGTTACCAATGAACCTCTTAGCACGTCTCTCTACTAAGTTCAACACTGCTAGGCGACATATTCCAGCAAACATTAAAAAGTTTTTATTATAAAATGCTACAAAGGTATTCATTTAAGTTTAAAGTAATAGTCTAAAATTACGATATATTAATAGAGCAACTGCTGCTTAATTGCTAGAGGGACAGAATTTTTTTTTAAATAAATAAAAGCTTAATGCAAAGCATTAAAAATAATTAAAACTTTTACACAACAGATTTTAATGTGATAGAGCCACGTTTCAGCTATAATATGGTTGCAGCACGAATGGGTTGACAAGACCGCGAAAGAACCACGCTCTCACAGAATACCAGCATAAAACAGCGGCTTAATTCTGCTTCATTTCTTACAATGGTTGTAGAGAAACGGGAACCCTTGTTACTGTAACTTAACAAGAAACAGAAAGTTTTTTATTCGATATAGATTATAAATAATACTTATTGAAAGTCACTTTTTAAATTTACTACTGGTTCGATAAAAAACCTCTGTCCTGGAAAGAACCAACAAGAAATCCAGTGGGACTTGGAAAAAAAAACAGCTTACACTAATGTATGTTACAATTAACAACACATAACAAATTAGAAGTAAATTGGTCGCGATCGTCCTTTCCAGGGGTTATTATTATCCATAAATTACTAAATATTATAATAACTCTTTTTATACAAACTTAGTCTAATAAAGATTTTGAACTTTGTGCAGGTCATTTTGTAAAATTACTTCAAAGCGTAAAATTCCCCAGAATACTGGACCATTCCTACATTTACAATTACCGTCCAATCAAATCAACCATTCTATTATAATAAAACTAGAAGCCTGAATTTTTAGTATCCAAGCTGGCATTAAACACAGTATGTTTCAAATTTCATTGAATATGAACTAGTAGTTTAAGAATTATAACTAGTCAAAATTTCTTAATTTTGTCACTCGCTGACAGACCGAACGATCATCAGAACTCTAAGCTAGAAGCTAGCAAACGTAGAAGCAATACAATTAGTGTTTAGTGTAAAAATTAAGGAAAAACTAAAATGTTTTGCAATTTCGGTCCAGTTTTATAGAAACATCAACTGCATAAATAACTTTGTAATCCAATATAAATATGTAGGATAACAAAGTTACATTTACAGTGAATGAATCTGTGTACCTTTATATATATATATATATAATATAATGGAATAATAGGTGTAGATAGGTACCTTGTTGGTATTCAAGAAGTATATGGTATCGGAAAGGAAAAAAAGTAGGACTATTTACAAAAAGAAAAGAGATGCCATCAAAAACATAACTTTAAAAAAACCATGTCTCGCAACTCAGTTCTTCTAATGTAAAAAGTTGTGAGATCCATGTAATACCAAATCGGTTAATTTATTCTGCCCTTACTTAAGGGTCATTTTAAATTATTACGTAATTATCTAGCCTAAAATCTTATAGTGACCATATCAATATAAAAATCCTTTATGTTTTAAATAAATAGATAAACTTGGCCATCGCAAGAAAACACAATGTGTCTCACAAGTAATACATATTATATTAAATGGAATTGTTTAGGGGTAATTTTATTATTAAGATTTTTCTTTACAAATCACTTTTGAAAGGTCAAAAGAGCTTCGCCATCTCTTCAACAAGCCCTTAATGGAGGAGTTTTTGTGAAGAGTACTTTTCTCCAAAAAGTTACAATTTATCCGTATAAAATATTAAACACATTAGTCAAAAAATTCTAAGGAAGCTGCTTATGTTCACATATTCTTATCTTATAAATAATTGTCTAATTTATAACATCCTTTCTTCAAAAGAATTCTTTTCACGTGCGCATTGAATTAATGCAAAGATATATCAGTAATATTACAGGAAATTTTCTTATAAATAGCTATCTACTCAAAAACGAGCTGCCAGTCTTTGGTACAGCACATTTTTAAGTACCTATCTCTTATTTTGTAAAAGCTACGGAAGTCTTAATTCTAAAAGTTTTAGTTTCTTGCACACCCGTACATAATATTATCCAAATGAACTTGGACCGAGGCAGTCGATTCTTCGCCTTGCACAAGAACTCGGCCTTTTGCAGACTTCTACTTGGCGAATTTTGCGTCGGGACTTCCACGAGTACAAGATCCAACTGACCCAGGAGCTTAAATTTCATGACCATGGACAACGCCGTTTGTTTGCTGACTGAGTTTCGAATCGTTTAGAAGAGCATCCCAATTTTAGCCGAAAAATCATCTTTAGCGACTCTTTAACAAGCACGATTGGAGTATATGTAATGATACTAACTTAAAACAGAAGGAGACTTAAGTAGAGACTGAATAAATTAACCGGCTTAGTATTATATAGATCTCACGACTTTTTACGGTATAAGAACTGGTTGCGAGACTTGGTTTTTTTACAAGTTATGTATTTGATAGCTTTTTGATAGATGTCAGTTTCACTATCAGAAACTCTCTAGTAGTATTGCAATATATCGAAATGACTTAGCAGCAGGTGGGTGCAACAAGTTATTGACACAATATATAACAGCTTTTCAATTTTTTCAGTACGGTAAGGTATTAAAATTATTTACTGAATAATATTATGACTGGTTATAAGCTGCCGTAGAAAATGAGCCTGTTAAAAGTCATTACAATGGATGAATAACCCTATGAGGCAATCTACGTGTGAGGCCTTTTTTCCATGGGGAAATGCGCATATTGCATCGGAGTCGCAACGACTAAAACCCAATGGTGTCCCACCTTCATCGCATACCGGCATGGCCACGGTTACGCGTTCCCACGCATCCGTGGCCCAACCAGCGCCGACGGCCCGATGGCGAACCCTCCTCAGGAGGGGAACAATCCTCCCCGTCTCATTCTCAGGTAGACAAAATGTATCAGAAGACATGGCGTGCCCTAGTACTTCATCTGCTCAAGGGACGCCCCCGTGTCCGATGTGCGAAGGCCATGGGGCCAGGAAAATCGAGCAGAAGCACTAGCGCTCCTGACACCAGTGGTGGATCTGGTCTTATGGCTCCGCCGCAAACGAAGAATTGACTGCGAAGAGTAGTGAGAGTGATGCCTAGAAATATCGACACTTTTCCCCTCCAGCAGCCTGGCCAACACTGCATCAACGTTGCGGCTACGTCAGAGTAGCAGAGGATAGGGCGAGGGGCGCAGTGCCATACCAACATTCGTCTTCCCCCACAGCCCCTTCTTGGCTGTAGCGGTTAGGAAAGAAGATACCCCTCTCACCGCAAAATACCACCCCAAATCCGAAGTGGGCTCGCCAAGCTCACTTGGAGTGGCCATCTCGGCCGACCCTATACTATAGACCAGCCACGTGGGTGGCCAAGCAACGGGTACTAAGCCTCTCATCACGACTAGGTATAACCTGTTCGGGGAGGGGGGGCAGTTGGGGGGAACCCATTCAAAGGAATTTGTTAGGGGGGATCCGTACATGGTATTAGACCTATGCTCAGCAGTGGACTTTGTCGGGTTCAGATGATAATGATACTTCAAAAGTATCCTGATTTAATATAAAATTAATAAATGTTTACTAAGCTTGGATTCCTTTAATGTCAAGCAGTACCAGGAGCAGGATTTCTACCGTCTTATACCTATTTCTATCACCAACACAGCAACAGCCACATTGCAGAATTGCAGGTTTGAAGAGTAAGAAATCCATTTAATTTAGGCTGTGAACTTCCCAGTCTCATTTGATTGAAGTTAGTAGCAGTTGTCCATTGGCCGCAGTATTAAACTTGCACACAATCCAAATGATGATAAGTGGATGCTGTGCCCCATAGATATCTACATGTATTCTCAATTACGAATCAAAATGCAGATGCGCTGTCACCCCTGAGGACTAAGATGAAATGCCTCATATCCAGTTAAAAGCTCAACAGCTAACAATAGCTAATATAGCTGTAGCTCTGCCATGTAACGTATAAAAAGTGTAAAATACACTAATTGTTAAATGGCTATTGAAATTTTAATCTTTTATGCAATGCATTTGTAAAATTTTATGAATTAAGACAGTTCAATCATTACTTTTTTACGAAAAGTTTTTTTGTTTCACAATAAATGACCATTCACTCCGGCAATTGGCTTGTGCTGTGAAAATTTTCATCAAAACTGCAGTTTTTATTGAAATTGGAAACTCACATTTATTCTGTGTTTAACTTTTTTTACCATCCGTAGTTATTGCAAATACAATTTTACTATTTATCATCTGAGTTAGTCAGAGGCAGCATCAGGGAAATTGAACAGGAGATGAATGGAGTAGCATAAAGTAATTTTTACTTAATATAGATTAAAAGTATTTCTTATTAACTAAGTAAAGTAACTTTTTTACTTTTACCATTGATTCGGAAAAACCACAGTTCTGTAAAGAACGAGCAATAAATCCATAGGCATTTTTCTGTGATTGTCCACCTGCCTGCCAAGGTCAATTTTGATTCCAAGGTCGAAATGTAAGATAATTTAATTTAATTTATTTAATTTTAATTTTAATTTTTTTAAAGAGATAACTATTAAGAGATACAACTCTTAAGAAGTAGATCGTGCAGTTAGAGTTAGAGAGAGAGAGAGAGAAAGAGAGATAGCAAGTGGACTGTGTGTGTGTGTGTGAGTGTTTTACTAGAGCTAATGGACTGTATATTGACTATGACACTAATTAGCTAGGGACGGTGTGAGTTGTGCGCAGTGACGGGGCGGTGGTTACCCTGGCCGTTCGTAACAAATTAATAATTTTTTTGAATAATAATAAGACCCGGGAAGCAGCTCAGTTGCTAAGCGCAAAGCCGTAAGTTTCACAATACGCGAGCAACCCAGGTCCGATCCCCTTCGGCACCAATGAAATTGTTATACTTTGAAGTGCTCGTGAGAAAACTAGCTAAAATAAAACTAGAAAGTAAGAAAAAAATATTTCAATTATAATATGTGAAGTTCGCCAACACGCATTGGATTCTTGCCCTAAAACCCTGTCTGAGAAATGAGGGGAGGCTCGTGCTCAGTAGTACGGCGTATATAGAATGTAACCTTAATTTATTAAATCGTTATCTATGTTTAATACAATCGTCGTAATGTAATCATAAATAGATTCACGTATATTAATAGTAGTCACATTAAAGTTTAAATATCTATCAGGTTGATATTGTTACTTCGATGAGTTAATAAGCTCTCGCCTGAGCTTTTCTAAAACACTTAAAAGCATCTACAGAACACTATGAATAGGATGATAACACAAAGCGACTTGACTTAATTAATTTTACTGTCTACCATAGAAAACTCATTATGAATAACGCTGACATTAAAACGAACCTTGGGGAAAAGAAATTAAGCAACCCTGACATCCAATAGCAAGGTAAAATTAAATTTAAATTTAGGAACGTGTTCACGTATGTTAATTTTTGTAAGTATTAATTAAAAAAAATTGTGTTTTCTATTCTACTACGGACGTTATTGTAATTGTACTAGGTATTTTATTAAAAGAAAAAACTTGAGTAAAATATTTATTAATTTAAGCTGATTTATATAGGTTATAAATCAGCTTAAATTCTTTAATAAATATTTTACTCATCCTAATAGTTAATTTTAATAGGTATAGGTATAGAAGTGTTTTAATTTTTTTGTCCTTACTTTTCGTCTTTCAACATCTTTATTTATTTACTCTTTTACGGGTTGACGGGTAGATAATGCCATAGTGAATTTATGCCGCCCTTTGTAATACCTAGTTGTAGGGTGGTTGCACGGAAAAAACGGGTACTATCTTTTGTTTTAGATTAGTATTTAGCCATTGTCTCTCTCTCCATCCTACCCACATTCCTTCCACACGCACTGAAAGAGGGGGGAGCCTAGAATGTAGCGTCATCTTTTCGGGCAATAGGAAACGCGCCCCGCCGAGATGGAAGTGGAAGATATAGCCGACCAATAAAAAAGAACCATCCCTGCCGCCGCTCGTGCTTCTTGCATCCTAGTTGAAGACCAACGTTAGTTGTGATTACACCTCTGTGGCAGTCGGCCACAAAACAATCTAGACGTAACTGCCTTGAAAAGTGCAAGTTATCATCAGGCACCACCGCTCTCTTCCAACGCATCACAACACCAAGAGCGTCGCCCCGGTAAGTGGTCCCTAGATTGCCTTGAGCTGTTTATTTTCTTTGCTACGTTTTCTTTTCCCTAACAGCTCAAGTTGAATCCTATCTCGGGGCACTGGCTAAATAATAGATTGGAATAGCGATCGTTCAAGACTGTCACTTGCCACATCATCCATCTTGTTTGGTTATAGGGAACCACGCATACAGTCCACCAAGAAAAACGATCCCACATAATAAGATTTTTGGCTCGACTCGACAATCGATCCCAAGACCCCTACCGCCGCATCATTTTATGGTCATTACCGTGACCATTTTCTGGTTACTTCGAACCAGATTAGAATTAGGGCAAGTGGCTCCACCAAAGGGTATTGCAATAAATGATTAATATTAAAATAGAATTGAAGAGGGAGGAAAAGAAACATACAAAATGCATTGCGTAATTGATAGTAAGTTCATAATTACTATATCATCATCATTAGTAGTATCTTTTAAATTTAAAAATTTTAGAGGAAAATCCTCACAAAATGCATAGGTTATAGAATTCGAAGCATGCAGAGCCTGATAAAAGATTTTCCAGTCAAATTCTAAAAATGGAGGACTAAACGTTACGATATCTTTAACTAGTGTTAACCAATCACGATGTTTCTTATTAAATAAATGTTAGTCATTCCACACTTATATAGTCCACATAATATATAGTCCACATTCTATCCTTGATTAAATATCAAAATGAAGATATGTAATCGTATTCCGAGGAGTAAAATGAAATGCATCGTTACCAATAAACAGGATCTCCGTTTCCTTACAATAATCCCACGGAACAAAGTAGCATTAAGCTACTAATTTTGCTATTGCTATTGCCCAAAACTCAACTGGCCCAAACTGTGAAATACTTAGGGATCACGGTCGATGAAAATCTGAATTGGGCTCCACATATCAAAATCATATCAAACAGGATAAGGAAACTCATATATGTTTTTAAATCATTGCATCAGGTGGCAGACTCTAAGTTACTGATATAAACTTTAAATGCGCTCTGTCAATCTGTCATCACTTATGGGATCTGTTCCTGGGGTGGGGCAGGCAAAACGTACTTAATAGATGCTGAAAGAGCTCAACGTGTTGTGCTCAAAGTATTACTTTTTCTTCCGTATATACTTCCCACGACATTGTTGTATGATAAAACGCAGGTACTTAGTGTGAGAAAATTATTTATATACCAATGTATTAGACGATTCCATAGGTAATATGCACACTATCAACTTAACAGTATAAAAGATAATAAAAAATAAATAAAAATCATTTATTTCGACCTTAAAGATCATATTTGTTAGTAACATATATAAGAAAAACACTAGTCTAATGTTAGTAAACTTAAGACTACCTTAATCTATATCTTATATCTAAGACAGCCCTGATTTGTCAGCACGTGCACCATACGGCAGTGGTTCAGGTACTGACAATCCAGCCTGTCAGCAAATGCCCTCAGGACGCCACTGGGACCATCCCTAACCCTGCGTACCAGGGATGTGCACCGCTTGCGCATGATCGAGTGAAAACAATCAACATGCGCATCAGCGAACATACCCGACGCACTGCAGAATCGAGGCAGTCCCATCAGCATCCTAAAAGCATTATTGTACTGAACGCGCAGAGCATTGTACTGATTCTGCGTAAAATCGATCCACAGGCTGCTTGTGTAAAATGAAGAACAGTAAGCTCTAAATAGCGTTACTTTAACCGGGGTGGAACAACGAACAAACCTGCGAGCTATCATGTTCGCCCTAACCGACAATGCTCTGCGCTCTCTCTCGATATCAGCATCGTCTTTCAAGTCAAAGGTTACCACATGACCTAGATATTTAAATTGCGACACCCTTTTTAACGGCGTACCATATAATTTAATGGGTGGTACAATTGATGGTAATGCTTTTCCCTTGGCCCGAAAGACCATACATTCGCTTTTTTTCACATTATAAATTAAGCCGTGACTGTGAGCATAGTTTTCACATATGCTCAACAGTTTCGCTAAGCCACAAACAGAAGCACTCAGCAACACCATGTCGTCAGCGTAACTGATGTTGCTAAGACATACTCCGTCAATGTGACAACCGACATGTGTGCTACTGAGCTCCTCTATGAGGGCATTGACATACAGGTTGAAGAGCTTAGGGGAGGTTAGGCCTCCCTGTCTAACTCCGCACTCCAACCTATATGGCTGCGAATAAGATTCGGACCATCGCACAACATTGACCTGGTTACGGTACCAATATTTGAAGATTCTGGTTGCTTCTTCAGGCAGTCCAGTATTTTTCAATTTCTGCCATAGGATATCATAATTTACCAGGTCAAAAGCCTTACTAAGGTCGAGAAAACAGGCATATACAGGTGTACGCCTAACCGAATAGTACCTAACAGTCTGCTTCAGACATAATATGGCCGACTCAGTTGACAAACCTGGCCTGAAACCAAACTGATTATCATGTAAGGTTATATATTTATCAAGGTGGACGCTAAGCAAACTGTCAAGAACCTTCGCAACAACCGTGGCTAGTGAGATAGGCCTGTAATTGGATTTATCAGACACATCCCCCGTTCTGTTCTTCACAATTGGCACCACCACAGTTTTCATCAGCGCTGAAGGCAAGTACGAGTGTGCCATGCACAAGTTATAAAACATGGCAAGCACTCCGGGCAGATAAGGACCCGCATACCTTAGGTGTTCAATACTCAGACCGTCATGGCCAGGAGACTTGCCACGGGACATAGAGGCTATAGCATTATTGACATCCATTGCTGTAAATCGGATTCCAATCTCCTGACCACCCGTACATTCATCTCTTCCAAGCTGTGATGGTCGCAACGGTGACGTCACCGTAAAATGGTCCCTGAACATGTCCGCTATGAGACTATGGTCATTAATACCCTCAACGCTCACTGGTAAGCCAGGTCTACCATTTAATTTATTGGTAGATTTCCAAAAGTTCTTAAAGTCATTGTTCGAATGCTGCGTAGCCGCAATGTCCATTTTAATTTGCTCGCTGTGGTTTTGACACCAGCGTAAGCGTGACTTAAATAAATTGCGACTACGCCGCATTTCCTCATAAACTTCTCCACTATCCGGTTTACCCCACCAAACCCACATTAAAAATTTAGATCTGGCCTCCCCGTGAGCATCGCGCACATATCTGTTCCACCCAACCACCGGCCGCCTCCCTCCACGCAATCTTACAGTGTTGGATTCCGTTGCGGCCACCGTCAAAATATCTATAATTTCGCCATATAATTTATCGATAAGTAAATTGTGATCGGTAGACTCGCAAGTAAAATCACTACAAGAACGAAACTCTTCGGGGAAATCGATTGATCTCAACTTTTCATTACATAATTTCGTATATAATAAAATATCTTCCGGTTTTCTATTTCCCCACAGAATCTCGTTTACAACTTTATGTGTACTCGTATACTTCGGTTTAACAATATCTAAATTACATTTAATTATTAAAGGGTAATGGTCAGACCACAACACATCGTACTTTACATGAACATTCAAAATAGACGATGCCGCAGATTTCGTGGTTATACAGTGATCTAGCCACCTTTTCGACCCGTGGGCTTCACTAACAAATGTGTATGTGTCCGCGCTCACTCCTAAAAACTGTACATCTGTACATGACCAGTTTTGTTCGTCACAGAAACACGTCAACTCTGCATAAAAGCGTTCGTTTGGATGCGCATTAAAGTCTCCGAGTATATAGACACATTCTATATTACTATTATCAATAATAGCACTCACCGAGCTGAGGCAGTCAGTAAACTCCGTGAGATTTACCACTGTATCCGTCGGCATATATACGCTAAACACTAGGATGGACCTATCACCCAGCACTATTTTTATCGCACATATACGCGGATTATCACAGTTTATTACTGACACATTTTGAAAGACACTTTTATTCCACAATAACGCTACACCTCCGTAAGGTCGACCGCAGACCATCCCCGCCGCCGTGTCTATCGCAGAGGTGCCCGTACTGCCGAAACGGTCATCAATCTCGCTAAGAAACTGAATATCGTGTGGAAATAACCACGTTTCTTGAAGCGCAATAACATCCGATGACTGACACAACTGCCTCACATGCTCAGCTGATCGTTTTATACTTTTACAATTGAAACTGACAAAAGTACACGAGAGGATTTTATCCATTACCATTTGGGGTCGGGCCGTTCACGGTATTTACTGTACCGTTCGTTCCAGAGCTGTGGTTTCGCTTGAAGTTGACGAAGCGCCTAAAGATCACACCTTGGGGCCAAAGCGTTTTATCTAAGAAAATATCTATTTTCCGCTCTGATACAAAAAATTTGTAAGCGTTGTAGTCCTTGTTTTCTTTACTAAAGGAAATCTTTTCGAGTGTTATCTTTTCTCTCGTTTTATTGTAAACGTATTGCACAATATCGTTTTCCGTCGTGTCCCGATGAACCATCGTTATAAACATGGGCACTTTACGATCTGCCGCTTTAAAATTACTTTCTTCGTTGGACACACCCGCGGCTCCCGTATAACGGTATCTCCTTTGTTTCTGACCTCGTCTCACCACTCTCCACTTCCCCTCCGCGCTCGCTACCTCGGCGAAAGACCGCGCAATTGCACCCGCTGCATGTTTCGACGCTGCCCCCGAGCTGGCTGGCGGGCTGGCTCGTGGCTCGGTCGGCGCGGGCGTCGGCGATGATGCAATACTAGGCTGGCCCGCACCCGCTACCGCACCGATTACTTGTTCCGTGACGCGCGCTCCTTCAACAGCTGAGACACCGCTGCCGACCGTTCCTTGAGATTTATAATTACCCTCCATAAAATTTATACATCTGTAATTTAGATTATAATCTTTCGGAGATGACGGTTCCTCATTAAGATGTTGACTGTGATTCGTAATAATCGTATCATCGAATTGCGACAATCCAATCGGACCACTGTCTCGATATGCTCCTCTTCGCATGTTCACCTTTACCGCCGAAAAGGGCGGCGACGTATGTTTAAAATGTTGGCACTCCCTTTTAACCTCTTCCAGCTGGTCGACAGTTACGTATGAAGACTTGATATTTTTAATGTCAGCCTGCACAACAGCCAGATCCTTCAGTAGTTTAGATACGTCCAGGTGATCAAATGTAATCGGAGGCAATTTATCTAAATCTCTCGCCACGAAAATTGGCAAAACGTCAGGGTCGGTGACCTTAAAAAGGCCGATTATATCGTTCAAAGTGCGATTTTCTTTGCCTTTACCCTTCCTCGTAGTTTTGCGCTGATCCGCCGGTAGGGAATTCACGAGCAAGTTTTTTGCATCCTCAATTTGTTCCGATGAGAACGTAGAAGCACATATTTTAACAATGCTGTCCTCATCTGCTACAGACAGCTTGTTTTGCACGTATGCTAATAACTCGCTAATAACTATATTACAACTATTACATTTTAACGTCATTTTCGAAACTTGTAACGCCGCCGCCGTAACGGTTTCACTGCAATCACATATGACACGACCGTCTCGAGACGCAGCGCGCGCGCAACGAAGAAATAAAGTAGATAGATACTTAGTCCCAAGAACACATAGTGCTTTTGCCAAAAGACAATTTTTTTACCTTGCGCCAGTACTATACAATAAATTTAACAAAATGTGTATTGCTAAAAGCTACTACAACCATCAAATCAAAAATAAAATTATTAATTCACACACACACACACACACACACACACACACACACACGCGCGCGCGCGCGCGCGCACACACGCATCACGCACGCACGCACGCACGCACACAAGCATTCACACACGCACGCACGCAAACACGCACACACCCTCGCACTCACGCACGCACGCACGCATGCACGCACGCACGCACACACGCACGCACGCACTCACGCACGCACGCACGCACGCACGCACGCACGCACGCACAGACACAGACACACACACACACACACACACACACACACACACACACACACACACACATACACATACACACACACGGCGCGCACGTACGTAGGTTTAGTAACACGTAGATCTATATATATATATATATTTTGTATATTTTTTTTGTGATTTTATTCAACAAAAGCTTGTTAAATTTAGGAAGGAATTAGCTCCTGTTACTCAGGTTAACCTTTTAGAGGAACTAGGATCACATTGATATGTATAAATTCGTGTTTGTTGCAATAAAGATTTTTTCCATTTTCAATTTTTAATTTTCACCAATTTACGTTAGTATTCTGTGTGTACGCTGTTCTTCCTCATTATAGGTGTCCCATTCTTGACAACCCGATACAGTCACAGCGTGGCTCTGCTATGATTCCGAATACGTTGACAATTCCTGAATAACATATTTTATAATCTAGGATTCGAATACGCTAGGACTTTTTAACAGGTAGTAAGTAGGTATTTACTCGAACACAGAAAATAATTTATCGAAAATGAGTAGCAATCTGACTTCAGTCTCTATGTAATACTCTAATAGATTTACGTCACTAATATTAACTATTATAAGTCTAAATATAATTAAGTGCAAGCTCGTTTTCGTCTTAAAAACTGCCTGGGTGAATACTAATCTATTTTGTCAAGCGACTTTCCTTAAACTGTTTTGTTCTAGCTTGTGAAATTGCGAAAGCAAAAAACTAGAGTCTTTGAGGCTAGACTTTTTAGGCTAGAGTCTTTGAGATAAAGGCTATGTAATTATATCCTGTTCCCCGGGGAAAACAACGCATGTGCTACCTCTTTGAATGTGTTTGCTGTTGCCCATGGACTGAGTAGTAGCTTAGCATCTAAGCCAGTTTTTTTTTGTAAAATAGGGCTGACAAACTAGCATAGAGTCCGCCTGATATTAATTAGATGCTGTGCTCTATAGACCTCTACATTAATTTTCTATTTAGAATCAAATTACAGATGCGTTTTCACTCCTAAGTACTAAGATGGAATGCTTCGTTTCCAGTAAAAAAGGTATCCGATTTCTACACTCACCATATGAAACCAGCTGTATTAAGATGTTTAACTGTGGTGATCTGTGAGAGCATGGTCTTTACCTGGTCAAAATTGTTTGGTTTTAGCAACCATAATAAAAGCTGCAGCATTGCTCTACCACGTATAAATAAAAATATTCTTCTTTATAACTTATGAAAACGCAACCATTAATTTTTCTTCTTCAATATCTCTTAAATATAGTATTTGCTGAAAATTAGAGCCATATTAAAGGGATTGTAAATTATTAATTATCTATAACGTTTTACTTCAAACATGAATTACTTATGGTAATTATCTTTGATCTCATAGCTCAAAGTTCTGTAATAAGCGTTAAGTTACATAATCATGTTATTATTTTGATGAAGTATTCTTGTATTATAAGAATAAAATGTATTATTATTCCTTTCCCTAATTTTTTTTGAATAATATATTATTATTCAACCCAAATTTATGTCTCAACGGACACCAGCCATCTGCACAGGATATGATTATAGTACACGAGCACGTGCGCAATCACTCTCTATTCCCTCATTATTAAAGTCCAATTTGATAGCATTATGATTCAATCACAGAGCTATCAGGAGCAAGGCTGGCTTTATTATCTTTCCGAGGCATGGAGGTGAAACACCTCCAGCTTTCTTATTCCGAGCCACTACTGAGAATTTCATGAAAGAGAAACCCAACATCTGATTTTAGCCCGATTCGGGTCTCGAACCTTGGAGCTCATGATCAGTGGGTTTTTAAAATTGTTATTATTTAGCTTCCCCTACTTTCAGTGCGCGAGGAATGGAATGCGTGATAGGAAAAAAAGAGACACTGGCAAACAATAACCAACCGAACAAAATGTGAGAGTACTCGTTTCTTTTTCCGCGCAACCAGTCTTTAAAAACTAACAAGAAAAACCAATTTTCACAAAATCTATTCTTCAATCGTTGCTAAAACATGGTTTATCAAAGAAATAAAGTCCCAGCAAGGAAATCTATAAGGTTTTCAAGGCGGGAACCATTTATGATACAAATGTTTCTCCACTTTATAAAAATTATATCAAACAATATCATTCCCGCACTACAAAACTGACAGAACAAAATACGGCCCGTAATTGTACCCTAGTCAAGTCACGTATGGATATACAATAATCGGGATTTTTATTTTATCTTAGAGCACGATACAAGTTAACCACAGTCCACCTGACGAATATTTCCTAGAAAATTTAGGAAACTTTTTGGAGAATAGAAGTAGAACATTTTTATTAGGGTTAAGCACTCAGGTGGCACGCATGCATGCGGAATGGTATCGACTCTAAATCTTAGGATTGATGGAAGACCAAAAACACGAAAGACTACAATCGTGAGTGAAAAGATATTGAAATCGTTCCAAAATAAAAAATTTTAAATAGGTAAAAAAGTCGTATATTATATTGATAACATTGATCGAAATGTGGGGTTCTTTACAAGAATAAAGGTGTAGAGAACTTTTCTTAAAAGAGTGAAGCAAATATTTTCAATTCAACCCATTGCCAAAGACAGACTTTTTGTAACGTGGTAGCTCCATGCTGCAGCTAAATTTTGAGTTGATTCGAGCGCTCTCACGGAATAACATGATGAAATAGCAGCTTGATGCTGCTGCTGTGTTTCGTATGATGAGTGTAGAAAATCGGCGATACATTTTACTGAAAACAAGGCATTCCATTCTAGTCCTCAGGGGCGTTAACATATATGCCTTATGCAAAAGATTGGGCCATAGCATCCACTTACCATCGTCTGAAAAGTGTGCTTGTTGTTAGTTTTATTCTATAAAACAAATAAATAATAAAAAGTGGCGACTTCTGTTAGGTGACAGAACTCATTTTTTGCTCAGGAGTCCGTCTGTGTGGTACCACCCTCCTATCTATTTCTGCCAACAAATAGCAGAGCTGGCACTCCTGTGCTCTAGTCTGTAAGGACGAGAGAAATGAAACGCTTGAGTAACGTAAGACTGCCTGTAATTACGTTATTAATAAGTTTATATATTGGATTATACCCAAACATACATATAGGTACTACATGTACATGTAGATACTACACCTTCCTTCCCAAAGGAAAAAAAGAAAAGAATATGTGCATTTTTATAGTACTCACATTTAAAATTACACAATAAATATATTCTAATTTATAATATGTAAACATGGGTAAAATCATAAACAAATAGTTAAAATTATATTTAGATTAATATGATTACAATTGGTATTATAATACTTAGTAATTAATATTAAGGTAAAGTAATAACAATTAATAAAACTTAATATACTAATTTATTACAATTATAATTGATTAAGTACACAATATCTGAAATGTATTACTTAATAACTATAATATTATTACAATATTATATATGTAGTATTATAATAAATGTTTTAAAGTTCCGCTTGATCGCTCCTTTAATACGAGCAGTATTAAAGTTGCGTAAGTCTCGCCGCATGCATTTGGAGATCTGTCTGTTCAGTTGCCTGTATGCTGTCAAATCTGTTGACGATTGCAGCCTCATCTCCCGTCTAACAGCCATGAGATTAAGAGTGTGATCGGAGAGTTTTTGTGTTCTTCTGCGGCGGGTCTTGCAGAACTTAGCTCCGACCGTTCCATGGACAGTTTAGTCATTCATATCGTCCACTGCATTGCAATCTTCTAGGCACTGAAAGCGGTTACGTAACTCGAGCTGAAAAGATTCGGGATTCTGGATTAGAGCACGAGGGGGGACGGAGCGTTGACTTCATTAGACAAGACCTCTCCAACTTAACGTTTAGGTTCAGTGTGCCTCTAACCATTCGGTGATCGCTGCCGGTTTTCACCCTTGCGATCACTGAGACATCACTGAACAGTTGGCGTCTGGTCGTCATAATGAAGTCAATCTCATTTTTTGTCGAACCGTCGGGGCTCGACCAGGTCCACTTCCTGTGTGGCCGCTTCTGGAAGAAATAGTTCATCATAAAGAGTCCCTCTTTCTCCATAAAGTCAGCCAGCTGCTGGCCCCTACGGTTCCTTTGCCCTACTCCAAAATTCCCTAACTTCAGCTCACCGCCTTCTCTTGTGCCTAGTTTTGCGTTGAAGTCTCCCATCAACACCGTGTAGTGGGTTTTGAAGGAATGCATGGCTCTAGAAATATCCTCATACATTTCCTCCACCTCCTCATCGGGATGTGCCGAGGTTGGTGCGTAGACCTGTATGACCTTCAGCGAATACCGTTTGGTGATTCTGAGTATCAGGTACGCGACCCTCGTCGACACACTCCCAATCTTTACAACGTTGTTGACGAGAGACTTGTGGACGATAAATCCGACACCTCCTTGGGACAGATGGTCGCCCTCCCGGTGATAGAACAAGTTGCCGGACTCGAGGATTACCGTGTCCTCCCCCCTCTCTTCGTACCTCAGATAATCCAATAATATGCCAACGCAACTTGTCTAGCTCTTCTTCCAGCTCCAGTATCTTCTCGTCAGTCCTCAGGGTGCGTGCGTTATACGTTGCCAGGTCGAGTTGTCGTAGGTGGCAACCGAGCCTCCACCGGAGATTCTTAGCACCCCCTGCCCCGCCGTTACCATGGTCGCCACCGAAGCCAGGAATAGCGGGGCCGTCGGGGACTGGGGGCCGTTTATTTGCGTCGTTGCTCATTTATTTTAAGGATAATACAATTTAGTTCGGTTTTTGTGAACAATGTAATTTTTGCCATCTCTTAGTATTTCAACATTTGGTGAGCAATCTCTAATTACTTAATATGGTCCGGAATAAATGGCGCTGAGTTTTTTACCAGTTTCTTCTTTAATTAATATCAAATCATTAATTATATAAGTGATAGTGTTCATTTTACAATCATATTTGGATTTCCTAACAATTTTACTATTGATTAAATTTTCTCTTGCTTCCTTTTGGGAGGTTTGTAGGTGATATTTTAACTCTAACGGATAATCTTCGTAATTATATAGGGATTATATGGTTTTAGTTAAATTACTGGGTAAATTACATTTTTTGCCATAAACTAACTCGAATGGAGTATACTTAGTTTCGCAGTGAACGGAAGTATTATATGAAAAGCACCAAAAAGGTATCCAAGAACTCCTAGAATCGGGGTGATTGTCTGTCTGTATACGTAAAAATGCTCCTAAACTCTTGGGGGAATTTTCAAGTGCACCAATACTCTCGTGATTGTAGGCTGTGGAATTTAATTTATTAATTTTTAATAAACTACATACCTCTTTCATAACTGTGGACATAACCGACTCAGTACCTCGATCTGTCGCTATCTCCATGGCGAAGAATGAAATTGTTTACAAAAGCCTGTGCAACATCTACAGAACTCTTAGAAACAAACGGGTATGCCTCTATGTATTTAGACATCTCACATTGGAGTATTAATATATATGAATAATTACAACTATCTCTATCTAGAGGTCCTACGATATCTAAGAAAATTTTCTCGAAGGGAGTTTGAGCTCTAGACGTTACAGTCATAGGCTCCCTAACGGAAACGGTTTCTGGCATTTGTCGCACCATCTTACAAATGCTGTTATGTCTCTTTCAATACCTGGCCAAAAGTAATATTTTTTAATGTTATTCAACATCCTCTTGATATCCCGCCATGGAAGAGATGAAAGTCATTCAATATCACTCTTTGGTCGTCTTTGTCATAGATTCTTTCAATTACTTTTAAAATAATAATTCTTGGTCCGGACCAATTTTTAATACTCTTAATCTCATTTAATACTTGCTCTATAAATTTATTATTTTCTTTACATTTCATGAAGTATACTTCGTTAATATTTATTTTCTTACAAAAATCAGACAGCTCCCTCACAAATTCGCCTCGCGATAATTGTGATCGGATAGCTGGATTTATATAAATAGTCATTTTCTTTAAAACATATATAAAAGTTCGAGATTCGCATGCGATTTCATTGTTCTTTCGTAATTTTTCTAAATCACTTTTATCGATAAATCTTAATTCTATCGATATCTTTGGTTTGTTATGTATCTCTACGACTCTTGGGTGATCAAGCCAATTGTCAGTATTCACAATATCATGCAAAGAATCACAGTTCTTCCGTCACAACATGGATCATTCTTACTACACTTCTCTTCCATTTTTTTAGCTATTGTCATTACATTCACACTACACTCACTCATATTTTTCAAGTCTTTCGATGTAATACGTATTCTAGATAAAGCATCTGCAGCGGCATTTTCACTTCCTCTTACGAGTATATACTCTACTATATAGTCGTATTCTTCTAAGGCAAGCCTAAATTTCAATAATCTACTTGACGGATCTTTAATGTTAAAGAGATAAATAAGGGGTTTGTGTTCAGTGTAAATTTTGAAAGAACGGCCATATAAATAAGGTCTAAAGTACTTGACAGCCAAAACGACCGCCAGTAATTTTTTTTTTGATTGTAGGGTAATTATTTTCTGCTCTATTTAGGGTTCGGCTAGCATATGCTATAGACTTTCCATATTTATTGGATAGTACGGCACCTAAAGCATAACCGGATGCATCAGTCTGAACTATAAATTGATTATTTTCAGAGAAATCTGGGTATTGAAGTAATGGGGGTGACATCATATCTTGTTGTAATGCATTGAATGAACTTTGACACTCATCACTCCAATAAAATTGTACATTTTTACAAAAACAAAAAAAACCAAATTTTTTTTCTTTGTATTTGAGAAGCTTATATGTTCAACAAAGCAGAAAAACAAAACAAACAAAAAAGAAACAAAGCAAATTGTATGTTTATAGATGTCTGTCATAGTTAAGCTGTCTCCTGGTAAATAAAATATGTCACAATATTTTGCACATATGTTTTCAATTGAAACCTGTTCTTCCCCATTTAGATATTCCTGTAATTTAAAAATAGAAAATAATTTCTTTACGCGTTCTGCATTTTTATTCGATTCTCCAAACATACATATATAGTACTCACTCGCTCTATGAATGCTAGAGCTAATGTCGCTCAAACAAAAATCTCTATCGGTTGTATTTATTATTCAAATAGGTATTTTTCCTCTAACTGGACTCGCTAACGTGCTGGCTACGTAAACACCCTCCGCTAACTCTTTCAAACATACCACATAATCATCTTTCATATCAGTATTTATAATATGTATAGATTCCGTTCGCGATGGAACATGCAAAAAGTCATCATTAGTATTACAAAACGTAGGTAAATAAATTCGTTCATTATCGGAATTAATCAATGAAAAGTAATTGTTTTCATAATCTATTATCGCTGCAAACTTTTTCCAAAATTCATCACCAGTTATAGCAGTAGCTTTTGTAGGTAGGCACTTTCAATTCGAGAAACACATATCCAATTGCCTCAACACTACCTCCAATACCGCTAAACACACATTTCTCTTTATGGAATGGAATGTTGTAAGTGTAAACAAGTTTAAGCTCTAGCGCGGAAATTGATGCGCCGGTGTCAATTAAACAATGCAAAGTAAAACAATCGTTAAATGTAAATTCAACAAAACGTGAATCATTATTACATGAAAACATATGACCTTTAATCTCGAAAAAATTGATTATTATTATTATTAGCCGAGGTGGGTTGAGATTGTAAATTATTTTGGTGAATGAAGTTTACGTAACTTTGGTTTTGCCCCGCTTTTAAATTAATATTATTTTTCATACCCCTATTATTCTGGTATGAGCGGGAATTACCTCGCCAATGTCTACCTCGTTGGTTGCCACGCCACACTGGTCGTTGTTGGCCTCTGCTCACTACAACGCCGCGCTGTAAGTGGGCACTGTACGATCCATATTGATGACCACGGTGATTATAACGTCCCCTGGAATTACGAAAATAGGAATTCTTTCTATTTATGGTCATAAAATTGGGATTAGCAGTGGTTGGTGGCTCCTCATTTAACCTGTAAAGTCGAGCAAGCTACACATGTGTATCAGACATAAACATCTTCTCGGATTGAATTGCGTCTTTTAAAGATAGAAAGTTACGCTGTAATTATAGTTCCGGTTCTACGATTCCGTAGCCCGTCAGCAAATTCCTTGCCTTTCATTTAAGGGCTTAAGCACCTTAAATGAATCTAGGTCGTTGTCTGCTTGTGAAATTGTTAAATCAACAAACATTTGAGTAATTTGCTTACTGTATTCCTCAATGGTCAGCTCATTCTGCTTGAAGTACAGCAACCGTGATTGGATGGCTGTAGCGGATTTTTTTCGGCAAAAGCTCTTTTTTCATATTAGTAATTAAATTTGAAATACTGGAATAGCTTGGGTGTTATTTAAGTTTAGTTGATTGCGATAAGCGATTTTTCAAAACAAAATTTATTAATTGGGGCTTAGAATCGACAGTAGGGGTGGTTTCATAATATTCTACTGAATCTATTAATTGTTTAGTTACAGATTCATCGTCATTCATAACTGGTAATAAACTCAGGGCGACTTTTAAATCAAATTTATCCATGTTTAAGGTTGGTATAATTTGGCCTAAATTACTTATAAGTTCACTTTCTTTCGACTCGGATGGTGTACTTGAAGAATATTTTACAATATCTTTATATAACGAAAGAAATTTCTGTAAATAGTCGACTATCAACTTACATCACTAGCGCTAATATTACCACAGCTTAGTTCATTTTGTAAGTAAGAATTAAATGTTAAATATTTGCCATACAAATTATTTGCTTCACTTAACTTAACAACGTAAATATTACCTTTTCTACGGTCAGGATCAATTTTTCTTAAATATTCTTTAATTATTTTTAGCTCTTGACACAATACTTTTAAATCATCTGCCATAACACAACAAAATATGCTTATGATTAAAATTCATTATTACTAATTTTTTTTTGTTATACAAATATAATATATTATACTTAATAATAAATAGTTGTTACGTAAGCTACATATAGACTCAAATACCTATCAAAGTCCATCTGTCCATTTCGTTACAAAGGCATGTTTTGCATTCCGGAGTCAGGTTGCTCGGGTTACATCACTTACAATATATTACTTTCTTAGAATATTAATAACTTTTCGTACAACGTAAATTCGGAATCACTTGAAATTATGTTTCTTGATCAATAAGAGCTGTAGAAGCAGGTAAGGTGGCCTGTTGACGTCTGAATGATTCACGGAGTATATACTGATGTATCCCCTGCTAGACCCAGCGGTGGTGCGTTTTTCGGTATACTCTCCATATAATATAGAGGATGAAAAGAGCCATCAATAGCAATATTATCAATAGTAGAATATTTGTGATGGACGCGTGAAATTTTAACTCCTTTATATGTGCGTTATTTTCTGCAGCAGCAGCATTTTGGTTTATAAAAATGTCCTCATTTTCTACTTTAGAGTTACACATATTTTAAAGCGCGAACAAAAGCAACGCCATAATTTGGTTTTTGCACATCGAATACACGAGTCGATATCAAAACTAAGTCATCTCGCGTTACTGATGCGCCCGCTAACAGGGTCGCCATATAAGGACGAGAGAAATGGAACGCTTGAGTGTTACGTTATTAATAATTTTATATATTAGATTATACCCAAACATATATATAGGTACTAGGTAGATACTACAAGTCTAAAGAGTAGAGAGGGCATGTATAATTACATAACTGGATGCTTAGCGGTCCATTGCTATGAGATTTACTAGGAGTTTTCTTCCTCGCAAACATACTTTGTGGAATCGTTTAACACCAGTGATTTTACCGTCATAGGGACCTTCACGAAACGAGATTACTACTTTGTAAAAGGCCATCATCACGCTTGCAATTCCCCTTGTGTTGCAGTTGTTAATGGGCGGTGGACGATACAAAGCATCAGGTGAGTGGAATGCTCGTTTGCCCCTCCTCTATTAACCAAAAAGACTGTGAGGTGTTCAATCTTAGCCCTCAGAAGTGATAACGCATCGGAAGCTTTCTTTATTTGAAGTGTTCTGAATGTGTCCATGGCCTACAGTAGCCACTTACCATCATACAGAAAGTTCGTCATTTTAATTTAAAAATAGATAATTTTCAACTGTAAGCTAAATCTAATATTTTCCAGTATAAACACAAATGCTACTCACTGTTTGGTAAAACGCTTGTATAGTTTCATAAAGAAACTTGGGTCTGATTTTCAAAGACAGAATCGTTAACTGATGTTAATTTGATATTATCATTCCATTTATGGTTCCAATTTGACGTTAATGACGTGGCATTAAGTGGATTTATACCCAGTAGTATTAGTTACTGTTTCCTTACATCAGTTTGTCTATAATTAAAATTACTCGTATATCCATCACAGCTACCACAAAACCAAAAGTTTCAAATTATAGCCTTGCTAGGAAAATTTGTTCCAACGAGAATCTAACTCGTTGATTGGATTTCTGTATTGCCATAATGGCAATTATATTAACGTTGTGAATTAATGGCACAATCTGGTGCTTTTATAATCATAAATATAATATGAGCCGTGACTGGCTAAGAGCTCGCTGCAAATTTCTCAGTACGAGTTAATTGCAATTTTAGTGCTAATTTATCATGTGTTTGGCGGTGAAGTAAAACATTATGAGGAAACCTACATCTTTAAGAAATAAAAAAGAAAAATATTTCAAGGACACGAAGTTCGCCAACACATATCGGAGCAGCGCGGTGGATATTTTCTTTCCCTAAAACTCTCTCAGATATGAGAAGCGGCTTGTGCTTAGCATTGGAACGTATACAGGCTGTAACTTTTAATTTAATATTATGCTTATGAAAATTTACAAAATGTATTGTCTTAGTAAACATAATCAAGTGTTAGTTTGCGGAATTTCAATAAATTTAAGTTATCAAAATTTACCATGTTCTTACAAGCAACTCCTTTCTCTAATTGCGTGCAATATCACGGCCACCTTTTAATCCAATCCCACCACACTAGGAAAAACGCAACCATTGATAATACGACACATGTTTTGCCTCTATGCAAGGCATCATTTGCTTTCAATTTTATACATGATTCTTCTTTATCTAAAATATGTTCGATGATACTTGAAAAAGCCGAGTTTCTAACCTCATTATAAATTGTGGCCTGATAATTAGTTTAGAACAGAATGACAATTTGTTAATATCACTACAAGCACAATACTTTATGCTTGTGGTGATAAGCGACGCCCGTCACGCAGATTGCGATACCTAAGTGACAGTCGCTATTATGATCATAATCATAAAATGATGAACACTCAAGCCTATCACCCAGAGAAGTTGAGCTTTGAGCTAGAGACTTTTGGCACCATCTTGACACACATCTATCGACAGCCATGTACGTACGTACGTACGCTTACATACTCGTTGGTTAGGTGTTCTTTTAATGTGACCCATATTCAATAATATAAGCAATTTGGTCGATAAATTTCCGTCTAGGTTATTCCATGTCGACTCTGCGTTACACTTCTACAACATTAATTTACTTTTTTTTACTCATTTCTCGTTCATTCTTTCTATATGACCAAACCACCAAAGCACTTCTTTCTTAAACCAATGTCACACATCATCATCAATACTCATTAATGACAGTGAGCATTTCTAGAGCATTATGTCTACTCTCTTGCTTATCCTGCTATTTTGGGATGTTTTCCCTGTATTTATCAACTCTCGCCGAACAGACACATAGGATATATCTTTAGTAATATAATATCTGAGACGTGAACATGGTAACAAACTTCAAAATGACGTATTATATCGCGTTTAATTTTAAGTTTATATTGCCGTTACCAATAGTATCAAGTAAAATCAATCAAGATCTAATTTTCACCGCCGAGCACTTGATAAATCAGCAATTTAAATCGTATTTAATAATTTCATATATGCCATCGAGGTATCGAGCACATGCTAACTCTAAGTATTTCACTAAACCTAGTATTGATATAGTATTGATATTAATTTTAACTTGATATTTTAACTCGTGCATGAGAAAAGGGCCGATGAGACGGGGAGGCCGGCAACAAAGTGATTCCATAAGGATTCATTTTTTTTACTTTTGTAGTAAGTAATTCATCTTTCCGTCTATAAAAGTAGACCTGCCCATAGATTGTCTCTTAAGGACTTCGCAACAGTTTTCACGCTTGGCAGGCTGGCTGACAAGCGCAGTTTATATTATTTTGAGTTGTTATCAGAGAGATGCTGCTATACATCTCCTGGTTTGTTTCCCACTGTCGCTACTTACGACGTCCGTGCGACAATATGGTTTAGGAGATATTATTTAGTAGCAGTAACGTTGTTATAGTCTGTTCGCTTAGATACAGGTGACATTTTGTCGCGCTGCCTTGACACGTACCGCATCATATACATCCCATTTTATTCTCGCTCGCATAGTGTTCTATTTTATTCCTAGAATAGGAAAAAAATTAACGCATAGAAAATAGTAAAATAAAAACAAAATAATTTATGCGCCACCCAGTGTGCAGACAATATATTTATTAACAAATAAAATATAAAAAAAATCAAAATTATTTTAAAACTGTAAATTTACAATTAACATCACGTGCTCTCTTGTGTTAATTGTGTAAATGCATGTAAAATAACTAATGTTATTATTAATAATTTATGTTTGAGATGGCACAAGGTACGAGATATTAATTATTTTGTATATTTTGGGCATGAATCATTGTGTAATTTAATGAAGATGCCAACGTATAAAGCCGTACGTTTAACTGAGGTCAAAGGGTATTAGTACATCTGCCTCTATTTATCACGTCTACTAGC
>CAJQZP010001689.1:1147500-1157500 GCA_907164705.1 Parnassius apollo
ATTTATCTGTTCGTCCGAGCTAACGTTTGGAATGACTGAAACGATTGTAATAAAACTTCACGAACAGTTACAAAGCTATGCTAGGTGTGATCTAGGCTATATATTATCCAAAAAATAGAAAAACTAAAAATAAACTTGACCCTTAGGCCAATCCATAGGCCCTTAGGCCATCCCAGCAAGAACCCATTAATTTCAAAAGCAAAGCACTTTAAATTTCACCTGTTACGATTTTTTTGAGCTCTCCGAGCTGAGGGTGGTTACTGGTTATGTTTATAGTAGCCACCCTGGGTTCTAATATTGTTGTATATATAATATTATATAAAACTTCTTAACAGGTTCAGGATAGTACTGTTTGTATTTAAAAAAATCAAAAACATTTTTGAGGAATTTAAAAAAACATTTTTTCTGTATTTATTTGAAATATAGGTAATTATTTTTATAAATACACATTTACATTGTAATATTGGCGTGAGTGGCGACAGGCAAAAACTGAAGAAGGAGTATGCTGTTTTATTTTAAGATTGTTCACTGCGATGCTATGTTCAATATTCCAGTGGGTCGACTCGACCGGGGAAGGACCACTATTCTATACCGTAAAAAGCAGCTTAATGTTGTTGTGTTTCGCATGGTGAGTATAAAGAACCAATGACCTTTTTAATGGAAACGAGGCATTCCAGTCTTCCCGGGACAATGCATCTGCATTTTGATTTTTTATCCATGATAGACGTATGAGTTAATGTCTATGGGCTACGGCATTGCCAATCTTGTCTTTTTTAATTAGCACTTTTAATTATAATCAATAAATTCACTTGTACCGGTAAATATCGAACCCGGATCTTTTGCTTACTGAGAAATTACTCCAAAGCTTTTACAACTACATTTTATTAAATATATTACATTATGTACAAAGAAGGAATACAACGTTGAACAATTTCAATAATAACGATATCGTCAGTCGATGGATAAGCAATCAGGCTGATGGTGTTCCTACTTGCCTATACCCTTCCCAATTTCGTTATCCCAATTTCGTTCAAGATTAATCTTATACGTGACGAGAAACTGTGTTATCTAATTTTGATTATCGTCAATAAGGTGAATAAATGTAGATCAACAATATTTTCTTCGTTGATAATAATCTCCATTCAACAATGTTTCATAATTAAGGTTCCATAGTTCTATAGTTTTGCTGCTTAGTAATTTAGATCTCTAAAAAATATTTATGATTGCATTTCAGATTGACATTTTTTTTAACTTTTGTCTTTTTTTCTTTACATACGGTACCTTGGCGTAAGGAGTTTCCCGTGTATTGCGGAGACAGTTTAAAATGACAACATCCATACCCAGAAACATTAATACCCAGAACAATTATTTGTTCCGTGCGGAATTCGAAAGCGTGACCCTTAGCGATACTACTCATTGCTAAGCCACTGGGTCACGGAGCCGTCAATATAAACATACTATGTGGTAGAGTCACGCTGAAAGGGAGTTATGGCTGTAAGAGGAAGGATACGAATGTGGCAGAACTGCGCTGTCACAACACATTAGCCTAAAAGGTACTGTAGGCCCCTTACTAGATTGTACCTGGTAAGCGATACAGGAAGTAGATGGATGCAACCGTAAATAGCTCAGGAACTCACTTTGTAGCATTCTTATCGCGAGGCTATGTTCAGCAATGAATTTGAGATGGGCTATAATGATGATAAATTATAATTTCATCCTGATCGGTAGTTTTCATCGACATGTAACATTATTTTATATCAGAAGCAGTTAATTGAATTGGAGCCAAGAAAATCTATTGACTTTAAAAGTTTATGTAATAAATACAAAATAATTACTTTCATTCGAAATCCTAGATACATTTTATATAGTAAATGAAATTCAAGATCTAGGGCTGTTATTAGATTCCAAATTAGAATTTCATTTTCGCATGAAAAGTATCTGTAAGAACGCACGTAGAATGTTAGGTTTTTTTATTAAAACTGAAACAAAGTTTGAAAATGAAATAGTTGTTAAAATAATGTTTAATTTGTAATCTGTAAAACTACGTCATTATTGTAATAATAATGTTGTGCATACCTTTAATTTAAATGCATATGTATAATGTATTTCTCCAAAAAGTGTAATGTCTTAAGTTCATTTTATGTTATAGCAAGCATTTTATAGCAAGCTGGAATATGGTGCTGTGGTCTGGGACCTTTTGAGGACAAGTATGTCCTAATGGTCGAAAAGGTACAGCGTAAAAAATCTGCTGAATAAAAGAATTCTAATAGTGCGTATTTCCACCTCTAGCCCTCATGACTTCCATCAAATGGTTTGGCATGCTGTCGATGACATCTTTGATCTGTTGTTGTGGAATGTTTTAAAGCGCTTTCTTCGGCATCTATCGTATTCTTCGGGTATGCGAGGCAGGCATATCAGTTACGAGACCCGTCTTAAGCGCTTTAACATGACCAGTTTATCCAAACGAAGAGAGGTTTTATATGTGTTATTTTTATTTAAATTACTCCACAATATCATAGACTGCTCAGAACTTTTACAAAAGATTAATTTTAGAGTTCCCTTCAGGTCTGCACGAAAACCTATTACACCACTCAGTCCTCCATTACGACGAACTGTTTTGGGATTACATTCGCCAATTTGTAGGATGATCAGACTTTTTAACCAAATTTGCGATCGCGTCGACATTAACCATGTTTCATTGGGAAAGTTTCGAAAGGCTGTCTATATGATAGGTACCTCAGATTATAAACATTTGTCTTGTTAAATACTTTTTTTCCTTTTTTTAATTTTTTAAATATTGTAAATCCATACCTTGCCGCTCTGTTTTTGGTCAGTTTGTTTTAGTGCATTTTATAATAGCAATACTACAGTGTTTCTATTCAATAAGTATAAATTCGTCTTGTAATTGTCGCGATAAAAGTTATGCATATGGTGTTTACCTGTAATTGACTGTGTACTTAGTTTTTTTTTTACTATATCGCTTGATTTATATGGAAAGATGTTAGTGCATAAGTTGTTGGTAAACAAATTTAAATAAAATAAAATAAAACAAAAATAAAATGTTCTGCCACTCCTCAATCACGGATTGTTTTAATTCATCTATGGTGGTTGGAGCTGGTATACGGCTTCGAATACGTCTTTTTAAATTGTCCCACATGTGTTCAATAGGATTTAAATCTGGGCTCCGGGATGGCCATGTTAATTTTCGAATGCCGACGGTATCCAGGTACGCGGTAACAACTCTAGCAACGTGGGGGCGAGCGTTGTCCTGCATTAATAAAAAATCTTCGCCAGTAAATGGAGCAAATGGCATTACATGAGGTTCCAATACTTCTGTTACATACCTCTGAGCATTTATTTTACCTCTTTCAAAGATAACCAAGTCGGTGCGTGCTTCGTAAGTAATGCCGCCCCATATCATGATAGAGCCACCTTGGTAACCTACAGTTTCCACACAGTACATGGTGCAAACCTTTCATTCTTGCGTCTGTATACACGCTGGTGACCGTCAGGACCGTGCAAGCATATTCTTGTCTCGTCAGTAAACATAACATTCTTCCATTGTTCCATATTCCATTCGGCGTGCTCTCGGGAAAAACGAAGTCTTTCTCTCCGGTGGCCTACGAGCAATTGTGGCACTCGAGATGGTTGAAAAGCTCCAAGGGCATTCTCTCCTAGTCTTCTTCTCACTGTTCTTTCACTCACTTGAACATTGCGAACCTCACGAAGTTGGTTTCGTGCCTCAACAGCTGTAGTGAACCGATTTCTTAGAACATTGGTCACAATCGGTCGTCACAAGCGGAGGTGCATCTTTTTCGGTCCTGTCCTGGTCTTCGCTCATAAGAGCCAGTTTCCCGAAACCGTTTCACTGCATCCCTTAAGGTGGTACGTGCGACACCAAGCTTCCGCGCCACGTAACGCTGACTAAACCCTTCGTCCATAAGAGCGACGGCTCTCGCCACTGAATTAGCATCAAATGGCATGTTTGTGATGTTCAAACACTAGCTTTAAGTTACTAAACCAAAACAAACTCAAATTGTGTACTTTTAATGCCACTGAAGCAATGTAAGCAGTATGGCAACGATAACGATAATGAGACGAAGTTCGATATTTGTCCTAACCAACTTATGCGTAAAAAAACAAAGTTAAGTGGGTAGCTTGTAATTTTTTCGTCACTACATTTCTTTCACACTTGACTTATTTATGCCCAATAACTTACAACTGCGATAACATCAAAATTTGCCACTTTAAAAGGGTGGGCGGTTAATTGTGCCGCTAAGTGTAATTTGATGTGTATGTAATGTTACAAGCATGTTGGATGCTACATCTGTTAGCTTGTAAGCATGTTTATAATAAATAAATAAATAATATAACTGGCATTGATGATTCCCTAGAAAAACAGTTTCACTATCATAATTACAGCCCTTCACAAGTCCATTGCTGAACATAGGCCTCCCTAAAGGAACGGTTTGAATCGCCTGCATCATGCAACTTCCTGCATGTCTTACCAGATCAGGTAAGAGGCAAACCCTCGAAAACCTTTCTTCGCCATTATTTGTCGGACCATTGACACTTCAGCTTACTAATTCGTCCTAAAAATTCTAAATTTGAAAAAAAGTAGAAAAATGTATTTTAAAATTTCTTTATTACACTCTCAACTTTGACTATGTAAACACGGCTCTTCTATTACTTGCACAACGATGATTTATTTTATAACTCGCAATATGTTAACAACTCGTCTACCGTACAGGGCTTATCGCAGCACTCGGCAACAATCTGCCGCTTACTCCTGCTAACGCTTTTTGCTTGATGTGGCGGTATCCATCGCCAACCACGAGCTTCACTAGTGAATTCGTAGTCTGATCTCTTAACTTCCATAGAGTTTTCACAGAGGAACGCTAACGTGGTCGCCAGTCTTCTTCCACAGTAGGTTTGTGCATATTCACACTTGCTATTAAAAACCTGCAGTAGACATACAAAACACAAGAAAACAACTCCTGTTTGAAACTTCATGTTTCCGTCTTGTCACACTTTGGTACTGTGTTTAATAGATTAATCTCTTGCTCTTATAAAGGTAAGTTTTCCTATTAATATTCAATAATTCATATTGTGTAGGAATAAGGAATAATGTAGATTAATTTTGCGTGTTTGTGTGGGTTAATCAACCAAATTTAGGCAAAAGGACGACCGCGTGGTAGTAGTCAAGTAAATTAAAATTACAGTCTACGTAAATTCTACTGGTATCTCATATCTACAATTTTTAGGGAAATTAAGTGTCCGCCTCACGGCCTCAATGTGTGTCTACGCTCATATCTACGTCATATATTTTTTATATATAAGAGGAATGACAAACGAGCACACAGTCCACCTGATGGTAAGTGTGTGCTGTGGCCCATATATGCATCTATATCTATGCACTATTAAAGAATAAAAATGGATCTAAGATGGAATGCCTCGTTTCCACTAAAATAGATTTAGAAATAATTTTCTTCATTTCTTAACTTGACTAATTTTGTTATTAGTTTTTATTAGTTCTATTTGTTTTTCTGTCCACATACTAAATAAATAAATCCTCACAAGTGACAACCAAAAAAAAAATATTTCGAAGACATGTGAAGTTCGTCAACACGCATTTGGGCAGCGCGGCGGAACTTCCTTGCCCTAAACCCTCTCAGAAATGAGGGGAGGCCTGAGCCCAGCAGTGGGACGTATATAGGCTGTAACTTTACTTTTACTTTTAAGTGACAACGCTTGTGTATTTTGATTCGTAATCGAGGATAGATGTAGATGCCTATGGGCCACAGCAACCATTTACTATTAGGTGGACTGTGTGCTCATTTGTCACCCTTATTCCATAAAACAAATCAATGGAATAATAACTTTATGTACTCTTATACTACATAAGCGGTGAAGAAAACATCGTCAGAAAACATTCATATTTGAGATGACCTTACCCGGGGTATGCCACAAAATACGGCCTGACATGCGGTATTTTTAACATTAAATAATTTCAATGGGAACGTGTGCCTCGTCTTAAAATTCGGAAAAATATATGATACAATAAAAATATATATAATACTGAAGGAGAAGTATCTTTCATCATTATGTAATATATAACCAATATAAATATAAAAGTCAATGAGGTAGATTAAATAATTATGTACGTAATAGAAATTAGATAGCGAAATAGAATGGGTCTATTTTATGGCGCTCTCTAATGTCTATTACATAATTATTAAATAAATAAATTATTACCTTAAAATCATAATTTAAGCATGATACTAAGAGTATCATCTGTATAATTATTATATACGTAGTTTATTGCTTCTCAAAACGAAACCCTATGTAATGGCAATGTAATTTAGAAAATTCTTTTAACCAAGAAGACCTATAAAATAATTTAATCATAGAGTTTGTAATAAGAAATTTATTTTGTCACAGTAAAGAAATGAAATATATTATTTATAAAAGCTTTTTTGATGTGAAATATCTTATAGAGCGACATAGGCTATCGGCGGACTGGAGGGGAGTAGCCATAGGATTTTTCCTCGATATAGAAGTAGTCACACAAAAACAATCGTGTGTCACTACGAAGCTCACACGTAATAAAACTATAACGATTTCGCATACCCATAGATGTGCGATCTTTACCTATGTAGTTGGCGTTTTTTATGAAATAAGTTAACGTAGCTTTTTTCCATTTTTTATTTCTATTAATTAAAGTAATCACCCATGCAATCGATATATTTGCCAACGCAGTGGCAATTATTAATGCCCATCTTGAAGAAATCATCCAAATGGGAGGCAACAAATTCTTCAAGAGCTAAAAAAGAAAAAGACCTTTAAACCTCAGCTCTAGTAAGTTGGACACCGTCTGTTGTGTAGTATGAGGTCGCGCATTGACATGTTGGAGCAGCGGATACAAGCGGTTAACCAAAGCTGGTTGGAGATCTGCGAGCTTCTGCATCATTGTGTTCAATCTTTCACAGTACACATTTGCATATATGCTCATCTCATTGGTAAGAAGCTGTGATGAATCACACAAGCGCTAGATCACCAAACGGTAACCATCACTTTTCTATGGATAAGTTGTTTAGGTGCTGAACCTGGATTCAAGCAACTTGCTGAGCACTATGATTGTCAAACAGGATCCTATTTTGTCGCAGGTAGTAATATAGTTCAAGACTCCTTCATTGTTGTTGCCGTTGTGCAGTGCAAGGCGCATTTATTATGCATATTTATTTGACGCGTACTTTGCGATGGACATTATTGAGATCGTAAGGAACCCATTTGTCAAGCTATTTACCTTGCCAATTTGATACAAATGGATCAATATTGATTTTACGCTAACGTTGAAAGCTGCTTCTAATACAGCCGTAAATTGAGTTTCATTAGCTTCCACAATCGCCTTTAATTCGTCACTGTCAATCATAGTTTTTGGATGACCAAGGGGTTAAATTTTCAGGTCAATATTTCCAGAATGGAAGAGGACAAACCAATAACAGGTGATGCGTTTGTTTGTTATATTTGCTCCGTAAATGTAGTTGATGTTGCGTGCCACTTGTTAAGCGTTGCTGCAATGAAGGTACTCTAGTTTCATAATTACTAGTATTTTTAACCTATCCATGATGACGAAAAAGATTTAAGTTCGATGAAAATATAACATTAATCAATAAAGATGTGAATAATTTTGAAAAAAAAAACAACAATTTTTTTTAAATAAATTTTATTCTAAATTTGAATACTTAGCCATAAAATAAATTATTTTGATTTGAATTCGCTAGTACCAACTGCAGAACGGAAACTTCTGCTTTAATTCTTATGAGATTTGTTGATTATTATCGAATAAGAGTACTGCAAAGCCCTTTTCCGGGTTTTCCTATCTACTGTCTTTTTGTACCCGGCATGTGCACTCGTGTATTAACGGGGCTCTCACAAGTTCAGAAGACACGCAACCAACCGCTTCGCCTGTATCCCGCGTCTTCGCTCCCGCCTTTGTGTGGTTTAAATATTGAACTATACAAGAATATAGTAAAATGTATAGACATTTGAAATAACGCTATATTTTGCGATTATCTGTAAAGTTTATAAGTGTAAAGAAAGCCGGTGCCGAATCATGGAGGCTGCGCAGCTCTTGAGACACGAGGCAGATCACCAAAAGTCCAGGTGAGTGTGCATGCCTTCCTTCACGTTCTTCCTATAGTCCGAATTAGGGCATTTGCAGTATAACAGACATATTAAATTCTCCTCGCCGCTTGCATAGCAAGTTGATTATCATACTACAGTTCATTATTTTTATTATTAAATTGGACCCAGCAATTGATCATTAAAATTGACACACAAAACCTACTATAATATCGCTTAGTGACAGTTACAAATCGAATACAGATTCCGATCAGTCGTTCGACATATTTGCATATTGTATGAGATTAAGCAGCCCATGTTGGTAAACAAATCCTAAACTACACGACCGTTACTATTGTAATTTTAAACTTAAAACTTAAAAATAAGTCATCATCATCAATATGATCATCATCAGACTCACAAGACTTCATAACTCCACAGCTGAACATATTATATATGCGTATATAACACAGCTGAACACATGAACACATTCAGACTTCACAAGTTCACGGCTGTACATAGGCATTCCCCAAGGTATGCGACAAAGCACGGTCCTGAGCGACCTGCATCCATCGACTTCCTGCATGTTTTACCAGGTCGTTACTCCACCTAGTGGGGGGTTGCCACTTCGCCTACCGGTAAGAGGCTGCAACCCTAGAATTTTTCCCCGTCGGTTGTCGGTTTTTCGAACTATATGGCCGGCGCAATGCTACTTCAGCTTACTAATCCGTTGGGATTTGTCGGTCACTCAGGTTCTACTGCGGATATCATCATTTATAAGTTAACCACGCAGAGAAACCCCGATCATGAGGGCTATGATCCATAGCAGGCTGAGTGACCTTGACCTTGACCTTGATGAGGACGCTCATACGACCAGCAATGAAGAAGCACGCACTAGTTGTACAATCTCCTTTTCAGGTTTTAAGATATACGTGATTAAAAGATGTGTTGCAATTTCCCAAACGCTGCCCAGCCGAGTTAAATCCATCGATTGACCTCTCGGTCGAAATTGGACTTACCTAGTCGGATTACTGTTCAACTAGGTCAGTTCAACTTCGGACAAATAGTCTGACTAGCTAAAAAGTTAAAGCAAAGTAAAAGAAGTAAGTTACAGCCTATATTCGAGCACAGGCCTCCCCTCATTTCTGAGAGGGTTTATGGGCAAGGAAGTGTCCGCCAAGCTGCCCCAATGCGTGAGTTAAGGTAAATTAAAAAAAGTAAAATTACAGCCTATATACGTCCCACTGCTGGTCACAGGCGTCCCCTAATTTCTGAGAGGGTTTTAGGGCAAGGAAGTGTCCGCCGCGCTACCCCAATGCGTGTTGGCGGACTTCACATGTCTTCAAAATATTTTTTCTCTTATTCCTAAGACATACAGATTGCCTCACGATGTTTTCCTTCACGGCCAAGCACGTGGTAAATCAGCACCTAAAATTGCAATTAAAAATTTCATTGGTGCCGGCGGGGATCGAACCCGGGTTACTTGCGTTCTGTTATATTTAAAGCGAGCGTTAACCATTTCAGCTACCACGGCTCGCGCTAAAAGAGTTATTTCAAAATAATTTCGTTTGGACGTCATTTGGTCGACACGGATGTGAACAAGATATATTTTAAAAATCTGAACTTGACACTTTAATTTTTTTATTAGATTTAGATTTTACTCCTTACGAAACCGTTTGAATTTCACTAGTGTATATCGTCCCGTACATTATATTTTATAATATTTTCAGTAACAAAATACGAAACACCGGTATGAAGCAGTCAAAAAAAATTCGTGTTAATTAAACAGGATTTTTTTTTTTGTAACTTTAAACGAAATACGTGTTTCGGTATTGAATAAAATGATTAAGTGTTTGAGGTGTGCACTTTTGGATTT
>CAJQZP010001689.1:1160000-1200000 GCA_907164705.1 Parnassius apollo
GTGTGTGTGTGTGTGTGTGTGTGTGTGTGCGGCGCGCGTGTGTGTGTGTGCGCGCGTGTGTGTGTGTGCGCGCGGTGTGTGTGTGCGCGCGGTGTGTGTGTGCGCGTGTGTGTGTGTGTGTGTGTGTGTGTGTGTGTGTGCGCGTGTGTGTGTGTGTGTGTGTGTGCGCGCGCGTGTGTGTGTGTGTGTGTGTGTGTGTGTGTGTGTGTGTGTGTGTGTGTGTGTGTGTGTGTGTGTGTGTGTGTGTGTGTACGTGTGTGCGTGTAATTGTGTAATGCGTGTACCTTGATGACCTTATGGTAACTTCATTAATAGTGAAACAGAAACATTGGAGTTACTAGCGTCAACCCATTTCACAGGGTCACACAAGACTTCAGTCTTATATACTTTCAGAGCCCTATGAAGGCCTTGTAATGAGGACTGGTGTAGGGCTGCAAAGATAATAAGGCTATACCTGGTGCAGTCGGCTGTTGACTCCTTTAAACCATTTAAAACAAGCGGGGAGGATGGAATAATTCCCATCCAACTGCAGATGGGTATTGACAGCTTTCTTCCTTATCTGGTGAAAATCTTCAGAGCAAGTTTTTCCTGGGAATATATTCCAGAACGATGGACAATTGTCAATGTTCTATTTATATTTAAGGCTGGTAGAAAGGACTACGCTTTACCAAAGTCCTTTGGACCTATAAGCATATCTTCCTTTCTCCTTAAGATATTGGAAAAGGTTATAGTTATATATATAAGGGATGTAGCTCCAGCTACGAAGCCCATACATTACAACCAGCATGCTTACCGCAGAGGCAAATCTACGGAAACAGTCCTGATCAGCGTCATTGACAGGGCCGAAAAAGCACTGGAGGATATAGAAATAGCTCTTTGTGGCTTTCTAGATATTGAGGGTGCCTTCGAGAGTAGTCCCACATCACTGCTGATTGGGGGCCTAACTTCTAAAAATGTTGACCCCACAACCATCAGATGGGTGAAGTCAATGCTCTCAAACAGAAAGGCAAATATATCTTTATTTCAAACTTCGATTGAGGTTGCAACTGCAAGAGGCTGCCCACAAGGAGGTGTTTTGTCACCCCTTCTTTGGACTCTTGTGGTTAATCAACTATTGAACAAGATGGCAGACCTACGCATTGACACACAGGATTATGCTGATGACCTTGTGATTATTGCGAGGGGCTTTTGCCAAAGCACTTTATCGTCAATGATACAAAGAGCCCTAAACACCATAAATAACTGGTGTAGGGTTAACAGTTTATCGGTTAATGCTGATAAAACTGTTATAATAACCTTTACAAAAAAGAGATGGTTGGACATATTAGTCCGATCAAAACTTAATGGTAAAGAAGTACCATTTTCTACTGAAGTTAAGTACTTGTGCGTAATAATCGACCAAAAACTAACGTGGAACTCTCATTTTAGCAACGTACGCTTTAAGACAAAATTGCTTTAGGTACGTGCAGTCGCTTAGTCGGGATCAATTAAAAAATAAATTAAAGTAATTGAACGCGATAAAATCCGTAAATAATAGTTCTATTCAATGTGTTCGCATAAATTTAAGAAATCATAATCGACTATTAATTGGATTAAGTTAAATATACTTAACTATTCTATAAGTTAAAAAGCATAAAAGCGTCATCATATCCGTTCACATTTGGCAAAGATAGCCTAAATCCTGGTAGAACGATGCTGCAGTTATATCAAGATTGTATCAAGATAGATAGTATGAATAGGTCGGTTCCATCGGGGTAGGACCACGCTCTCACATTACACCAGCGTGAAATAGCAGCTTAATTCTGCTGGGTTTCGTATGGTGAGTTTAGAGAACCAGGGACTCTTACTAGTCATTCCATCTTAGTCTTAAAAATTATTCCTCACGACGTTTTCCTTCACCCCCGAGCACGTGATAAATCAGTACTTAATATTACAATAATCAATTTAATTGGTGCCGGTGGGATTCGAACTCGGGTTGCTCGCATACTGTGAAGTTTATAGCGACCACTAACCATCTGACCTACCACGGCTCTTTTTTCTTAGTCCTTAGGGTGACAATTCATCTTGATTTCGATTGATAATTGGGATATGTAGATATCATTGGATCACAGCATATACTTACTATCAGGTTATTTGTGTGCTCGTTTGTCACCCTATTCCATAAAAAACACAAAAGCAAAATAGAAAAAACTTAAATGGTGAACTTAAAGAGTATTTGTGTTTTCTATAAAACATAATAAACTCTAATATTTTTTACAATGTGTGTAATGCTTATAATTTGTCGCAACGCTAAAACGCAGAATGATCTATTAAGCTCGCTCTTGGTATATATATCCTACCTAAATATATACTTATATATTATACACCTTGCAATAGTTACGGAAAATATTGATCCGATTTAAATGAGCCAATCAGAGCAAAGCAAACGATCGGATTGCCTGTAAGCAGCCGCAACGATGCCGTTTTGTATGGTTGAAGGTACAAACTACAGATTAAATGGATAACTCAACAACTCGACATCTCCACGACTTGTAGCGGAAGTAATGGCAGCGACAACATTGTCTAAGGTGGTGCAAGCGGAGAAACCGGAGGCGGAGAACGGAGAGAGTGGTGGAGGCGGATTTGAAAGCAGCGTAGTTTGTGGTGAAGGTAGCAGCGTAGGCGAAGGGGAAGGGAGCAGAATTCGTGGTGAAGTCGGCAATAGCAGAAGTGGGGAGAGCGAGGTCAGAGGTGGATCAACCTGAGTTTGTGCTGGAGGCGGAGAGAGTGGGCGCGGCGGGCGATGGTGGCAGCGGAGGGAGCTGTGTTTATGGTGGAGGTGAAGGTAGCGGAGGTGTAGAGTGAAGGTTTAGAGCAGAGGCGATGTTGAAGGTAAAGGCGAAGGCAGCGTAGGTGGTGATAGATGGCCTGGAGTGCAGTGCAGAGGGGACCGCATGAGGACAAGTGATGCTTACGTTAAGGGTAGGTGTTTCCAGTTGGGGATAGGGTAGCTAGTAAGTAACTATCGATACTGACCATAAAGATGTTACTACGAGGTTATTCATTTTACCCAATATCCGCTTGGCTACTTTTGTGACTTTTCTAACTTAAAATTATATGCATTTTTTGAAAAGTTATAGAACAATAGTTGTTCAATTTATCACCACTCATTAGTCAAAATGAATAAATAATCTTTTACCTATATTCAATACCACTTATCATCAATAAATAAGTAGTACCTGTATGACCAAGCTTTCCTCGGTTTTTTTTTTGAAATTACATTTAGATACAAATTACATACTGATGAAACATGAATCCTATTTTTTGATCTTATTGATTATATCAATAAGATCAAATGAATCATCAATTGACGAAACTGAACTGGTTATTTGAATAAAAATCATGAGTGCAATTAGTTTAATTAAAATTTTCGTATTTTTAAAAAATACTTTTATAATATTTAGATAATTGCCGTGTAGTGGCGGTTAAGAATATCCACTACCCCATATCTTCCCGTGGGTGTCGTAAAAGGCGACAGAGGGAGACAGGCAGAGATGGGCAGCAGCATCTTCCTGATAACAGCAACTGTACGATAAAAAAAAAACTGCGGTTGCCAACCCGCTCGCCAAGCGTGGCAACTATGGCAATATACCCCCCATGAACAATTACACAAATAGACGGCCCCCAGTCCCCGGCGGCTCCGCTATTCCTGGCTACGGTGGCGACCATGGTAACGGCGGGGCAGGGGGTGCTAAGAATCTCCGGTGGAGGTTCGGTTGCCACCTACGACGACTCGACCTGGCAACATTTAACGCACGCACACTGAGGACTGACGAGAAGATCCTGGAGCTGGAAGAAGAGATAGACAAGTTGCGCTGGAGTATTATAGGATTATCCGAGGTCCGAAGAGAGGGGGAGGACACGGTGATTCTCGAATCCGGCAACTTGTTCTATCACCGGGAGGGCGACCATCTGTCCCAAGGAGGTGTCGGATTTATCGTCCACAAGTCTCTCGTCAACAACGTTGTAAAGATTGGGAGTGTGTCGACGAGGGTCGCGTACCTGATACTCAGAATCACCAAACGGTATTCGCTGAAGGTCATACAGGTTTACGCACCAACCTCGGCACATTCCGATGAGGAGGTGGAGGAAATGTATGAGGATATTTCCAAAGCCATGCATTCCCTCCAAAACCCACTACACGGTGTTGATGGGAGACTTCAACGCAAAACTAGGCACAAGAGAAAAACGGTGAGCTGAAGTTAAGGAATTTTGGAATAGGGCAACGGAACCGAAGGGGCCAGCAGCTGGCCGACTTTATGGAGAAAGAGGGACTCTTTATGATGAACTCTTTCTTCCAGAAGCGGCCCCACAGGAAGTGGACCTGGTCGAGCCCCGACGGTTCGACAAAAAATGAGATTGACTTCATTATGACGACCAGACGCCAACTGTTCAGTGATGTCTCAGTGATCGCAAGGGTGAAAACTGGCAGCGATCACCGAATGGTTAGAGGCACACTGAACCTAAACGTTAAGTTGGAGAGGTCTCGTCTAATGAAGTCAACGCTCCGTCCCCCTCGTGCTCTAATCCAGAATCCCGAAAACTTTCAGCTCGAGTTACAGAACCGCTTTCAGTGCCTACAAGATTGCAATGCAGTGGACGATATGAACGACAAGCTCGTGGAAACTGTCCATGCGGTCGGAGCTAAGTTCTGCAAGACCCGCCGCAGAAGAACACAAAAACTCTCCGATCACACTCTTAATCTCATGGCTGTTAGACGGGAGATGAGGCTGCAATCGTCAACAGATTTGACAGCATACAGGCAACTGAACAGACAGATCTCCAAATGCATGCGGCGAGACTTACGCAACTTTAATACTTCTCGTATTAAAGAAGCGATCGAGCAGAACCAGGGCTCCAAAGTCTTTGCCAGAGATCTGTCTGCCAGAAAGAGCCAACTGTCAAGGCTGAAGACTGAGTGTGGCAACATCGTTTCCGGGACACCTGAGATTCTGAGTGAGATTGAGAGGTTCTATGGGCAGCTGTACACATCATCGTTGGAGCCACACTCAAGTGTGAGTAACGATCCAAGAGCAAGTCTTATCCGACACTATTCCGATGATATCCCGGACGTCAGTCTGAGCGAGATTAGAATGGCTCTCCAACACCTTAAAAACGGCAAGGCCCCGGGCGAGGATGGAATTACAGCGGAGCTTCTGAAAGCGGGTGGAACACCGGTACTTGAAGTCCTTCAGAAGCTCTTCAATTCCGTCCTCCATGGTGGCACTACTCCAGAGGCGTGGAGCAGAAGTGCGGTGGTCTTGTTCTTTAAGAAAGGCGACAACGCTCTCTTGAAGAACTACAGACCGATTTCCCTTCTGAGCCGCGTCTACGTGCTGTTTTCGAGAGTCATTACGAATCGTCTCGCAAGCAGACTCGACGACTTCCAGCCTCCCGAACAAGCCGGTTTCCGAAAAAGGCTTCAGTACCATAGACCACATACATACCCTGCGGCAGATTGTACAGAAGACTGAAGAGTACAATTTGCCGCTTTGCCTGGCGTATGTGGACTATGAGAAAGCCTTTGATTCCGTCGAAATTTGGGCGGTGCTGCAGTCCCTTCAGCGGTGCCAAGTTGACTGTCGGTATATCGAAGTGCTGAAGTGTTTGTACAGTAGGGCTACGATGGCTATCCGAGTACAGAACCGGAGCTCGAAACCTATCCAACTGCAGAGAGGTGTAAGACAGGGTGACGTTATATCCCCGAAACTCTTCACCGCTGCTTTGGAAGACATTTTCAAGCTACTGGGCTGGAAAGGATACGGTATTAACATCAATGGCGAGTACATCACTCACCTTCGATTTGCCGACGATATAGTCCTTATGGCAGAATCGCTGGAGGACCTTAGCACTATGCTCAATGACCTCAATGGTGTCTCCCAACGGATAGGTCTTAAGATGAACATGGACAAAACAAAGATTATGTTCAATGTCCATGTCACACCTATGCCGGTAGTTGTGGGGAGCACTATGCTCGAAGTTGTTGACGAGTACGTTTACCTGGGACAAATAGTCCGACTAGGTAAGTCCAACTTCGACCGAGAGGTCAATCGACGGATTCAACTCGGCTGGGCAGCGTTCGGGAAATTACGACACATCTTCTCGTCAGGTATACCTCAATCTCTGAAAACTAAAGTGTACAACCAGTGCGTGTTGCCAGTGATGACTTACGGATCAGAGACGTGGTCCTTCACTGCTGGTCGTATGAGGACGCTCAAGGTCGCTCAGCGAGCTATGGAGAGGGCTATGCTCGGAGTTTCTCTGCGTGATAGACTCAGAAATGAGGATATCCGCAGTAGAACCAGAGTGACCGACATAGCCCAACGGATTAGTAAGCTGAAGTGGCAATGGGCCGGCCATATAGCTCGAAGAACCGATAACCGATGGGGAAGAAAGGTTCTCGAGTGGCAGCCTCGTACCGGTAGGCGTAGTGTAGGCCGACCCCCCACTAGATGGAGTGACGACCTGGTAAGATATGCAGGAAGTCGATGGATGCAGGTGGCTCAGGACCGTGCTTTGTGGCATTACTTGGGGGAGGCCTATGTTCAGCAGTGGACTTGTGAAGGGCTGTAATGATGATGATGATGATGAAAAAATACTAAAAAAAAAGGAAATAATAGAGTTGCTCACAAAAGAAGGGAACTCGTAAAAAAAGGATAAAATCCGCTCGATATTCACTTGAGCTACTACGATCATTAATACAGTATCAAAATTTACCTTCTTATATTGTAGCAGTTTTTAATTGCCTGAAAAACATGGACAATAAGACATTTTCTAAAAATAAATCCTAGCTAGATCGATTTATTGCCCCCGAAACTCCCTGGACAAATCTGTTAGAAAATCTTCTAAGCAAGTTAGAGCGCCTTCTTAATAATTCCATAAAGTATATATTATCCTATCGTTCAAAGCTTGCAAATGCAAGTGGCTACCTATACGTGAAGGGCGATACTCTAGAATCTTACTTGTACTTTATTCAATTTTAAATGATCCCCTTCTCATCTTAAAGATACATTTCAATTTCTTCATTCGATCGACGGTCGAACATCCCGACAGTCAAACCATCTGAGGTTAAGGTTACTACAGCATAGGTCTAATTTTTCAGGTCGTCTTTTACGATACAAACTATAAAACCCCCTTCCCAATGATTTTAAGAACGCCACAAGTAAAAAAGTCTTCAAAGTTCTTCTACGACAACATTTCCCCTACTACTAATTGAGTTATTGACATTCTTTTTTTACTTCAAATTTGTATTTTATTATTTATTATTCAAACGTTATATTAAATTTATCATTCATACGGATATTTATTTACGAAGTTTATAAGCATGTGTAATATATATATATATATATATATATATATATATATATATATATATATATATATATATATATATATATATATATATATATTATATATGTATGTGTGTCTGTATGTATTATCGTACGTATATTTATGCTATATGTGTGAACATACACACACACACATCCACACAATACACACACACACACACACACACACACACACACACACACACACACACACACACACAAATACACACGCACGCACACACGCACACATCCACGGACACACTGCGCATACACACGCTCGCACAGATGCACATACACACCTACGCAAACATGCAGAACACTCACACATACGAACACACGCACACACATGTACACACTAACGCACACGCATGCACGCACACGTACTGACGCTCCCGGACACGCACGAGTTAAGGAACAGACCAATGTCAAGGACGGAGCATTAATATTCCAGTAGGAGCATGGGGAAAACTGGAGCACTGTGAGTAGATCTTCTTCACCAATCTGTATTTTCATACCTTTCTTATTTTTTGTGTGTTTATATTCTGGTTTTTGTGCGATTAATTACGCCTAATTACCAGAATAAATTCACACTTAGTTAATTATTCTAATTAGTTAAGTAATTGAGGAATTTAAATTATTTCATTTAATTTAATTCACTTAATAATAACCAAAGAGTATTTTTATTGGTGGTGTATTCTGTAACAAAAAGAAAGAAAAATGGAAAATTTAATGAGAATTCCTATGGAAATGGTTAAAATTATCCCTAATTTCGATAGTGATACTAGACTTTTACCACTCTTTATAAAAAAATGCGAGTACATACTCCATTCATTCCAAGGAAGCCAGTTACAAAACGAATATTTATTCCATGTTATTACAAGTAGGTTATCCGGGGAAGCTGCGAACCTAGTTTGAGAACGGGCTATATGATTGGTACGAATTAAAAACATTACTAAGCCAACATTTTGGTGACCCGAGTTCCGAGGAATGTTTGGCTTTGGAACTCGAATCCTTAAAATTAAACCGTAATGAAAATTACCAGGAGTTTTGTCAAAGGATACAACATTTGAGAAGTGTCTCATTTTCTAAAGTTAGCGAAACGATTGACGATCCGAACTCACGTCTAGCGAAACAATCTATTTATAACCATAGTTCACTAAATGCGTTTTTTTTAATTAACCGGCATATTTAGTTAGACTTGTGAGATTACGGAACGTGACTACTCTAGAAGACGCCTTGAAAATTGTCTTAGAAAAACAAAACTTTCAGTCCGTTTATGAAAGTAAAAATTCACGGTCTTATCGAACAAACTGTAGGCCGAGTCCTAACAATAATTACACTTATTCACCTAGAAATGTCCCCCGTACGGAGCAATCTAGTTCAAATACATTTAATAATCGGAATAATTTTCACTCTACGTCAATAATAACCGCTCTTTTAACTCGTCAAATAATTCATTCCAATTTAGGCAAAATAACAACCGTAACAATAACCATCGCAATAATTATCAACAGCAATCGATAACTAGGTCACCAGTACCACCGGCGCCGGGCCCGATACAGCGAAGTCAGTATTTCGCGAACAATGTCCCTGCGCATACTCAGCGTCTAACGCAATACCAATCGCCACCTGTGGTGTCGAGTTTGAACACCGATGTAACAATGCGAACTGCTAACTCAAGGAGAATAAACTATACCAATAGCGAAATAAATCAACCTTGCAATTTACAACAATGTATTGCATCAAATCAGTATAATAATTAAGATTTGGCTGAAATTGATAATTTTTATATATTGGCCTTGACGAGACCAATAGAATAAAAATTAATTGTACGAAACTTTTAAATTTGCCACATATCCGTATACCTGAATTAAAAGCTGTCTTTATGATAGACACTGGTAGTACTAGGTCACTTATTAGTCCAGAACTAGCAAAAAATATTATAGTGATTCGGTACACTTAGAACCGTTTGAGGTTATCTTATTAGTACTCACGCTACCAGTAAACACGGAGAAGTTGTCTACGCAAAGTTACCGAGTATCTTTCATAGTCCACAAAAATTCAAGTTTTTGTATATAGTGTAGACGAAAGCTACGATGGGTTAATAGGTAGTGATCTCTTAAAATTTCTTGACGCTACCATTGATATGAAAAACCTCACTTTATATACAAATAATACAAATATCCCAATTATTTAGTCACCGCCAATGAGAGAAACATATAATCTGCCTTCAATTAAGAGTTAAATTACCAGTCAAATTATTAAATGGTGAAGCTATATTAAATTACATACTTTATATCAATCAATCATAAAATCAACAGAACTATTAAATATGTTAATAAATATAGAAAAATATGCCAATTTGATTTACCCAGGAAATAACGAAAATTTAATTAAGTTAGAAAGAAATATAGTAGTTAAATCGTACGTCAATAGGAATAACTTAGTTTTTGTATTTGATATCCCACTAACTGAACCAGACATTTTTTTATAGAATAAGGTGACAAACGAGCACACAGTCCACCTGATGGTAAGTGGTTGCTGTGGCCCATAGACATCTACATCTATCCTCCATTAAAAATCAAAATGCAGGTGCGTTGTCACCCGTGAGGACTGAGATGGAATGCCTCGTTTCCAGTAAAAAGGGTCTCCGGTTCTCTACACTCACCATACGAAATCCGAGAGCATGGTCCTTCCCCTGTCGAGCCGACTCATTCGTGGTACAACTATACTACTAATATAACTGCAGCATGGCTCTACCACGTATGAGACATATACACATACTACAAAATAATACCAATTCCAATATCCAATTCCGATGTTACCCATATCATAATCCCATCATATCCTTTCCTATTGGTGAAAAGATTGTACCGATCAGCGGTGAGTCCCTGTGAAGAAATCGACGATGAAAAGTTCTTATGCCCAGAGGAATGTCTCGCAGAGAATCCAGCTGTGACATGTATTGAGCAAATAATGCAGATGAAAACCAACCACAGTAGCTGCCAGCAACATAATATACGATTGGAGAATTTGAAAATTCAGAGGATCTTCAAGAATTATTGGCTACTCTATACCACTAAGGACTTGATAATAACTGAACACTGTCCAGAACATGTACAAAAATACCAAGTGCAAGGCACATATATAATGATACCTAATCAAGAATGCAGAACACAGGTTGGAGACACATTCATCAACGCTCCGAGGTACTTTGCGAATATCAAACTTCAGCTTCCCACAATCGAGATGCCAACCGTACGAGAGGATGACATCAAGAATGAAGCAAAACAGTTAGATTTAAGAAACGTGGACTTCAGTGATATAAAATAACTAATAAATAGTGCTAAATTCAGTGATAACGAAATAAATACAAAATTCTTATTAACAAGTGAAATCAGTGTATGGACCATAAGTTTATATCTCATTATTGTAATCTGTATAGTATTTACCATTTTTAAATTTAATTATGTTATCGAAATTCTCCGAAGTCGCTTGAGCCACCTTCGAATAATTTGTCTCTTGAGGGTAGAGTAGTTAAGGCTGAGCACCCCTGCCAAATGTCTTTCGTTCGCACATCATCAGCAATCCCATCTGGGTCAAACGTATGCAGTAAATAAGCTTAGTAAATAGTTTTGTTGCATATAATTTAAGTATAAGACAATTGTAATCAGTTAATATAGAATATTGTAGTAATGAACTTCTTACTGTAACTCTGTCCAAATAAATAAAATATATTTTTTATTGTTGAAGTCTGGTTCATTATCTTAATTCACGCCACCACACACGCACACACTAACACACACACACATACACACACACACGCACACACACCACAAAATATATAATATATATATATATATATATATATATATATATATATATATAAAAAAATATATATATATATATACACGCACACACACGTACGTACACGTACGCTCACGCACGCACATGCACAAACATGCAAACACACCGCATGCACGCACATGCACGAATACGCACACAAACACACACACACACACACACACACACACACACACACACATAACACACACACGCACAATTCCGCACATACGCACACAAACGCACACACACGCACACACATGTGCACACACGCACACACATGCGCACACACGCACACATATGTGCACACACGCGCACACACATACCCACCCGCATACACACTCAAATGCAATTTACGCAGCAGCTAACGTATCTTTTTTACCCTATTACTGTAACGAAGTAGTCTACTGGGTTCTTTGTCACACGCAGAACGCGACGTTGCCGCTTTGTGTTCGAGTACCTATTCATCAATTTTGGTTCCGGATACACTAAGTCTAAGTTAATGTCGCATATAAGTTAAATATACTCTTGATCTAAGAAATCATATTCAGTATGGTTTTTTCGACCGTTGATGGATCAACAAATGTTTAATCGCTGACGAGTATGTTGAAAACCTGTAAGTGCAGATCCACCGACGTCACACGCGCATCAAGGATAGATCAAAGTATATCAGTTTGCCCGAAGAACAGTTGAGCAAACAAGTAAAATAGGCGGATCAACGATTGTTGTAACTTACGAGCCGATGCAGCAATAATCAAAATAGAAAGGGTAAAAAAATTAATATATAGATGCATATTTATATATAATCAAATAAAAATTGTATATATAAAAATTTGCTGTGCACAGCGAAAAGCACGCAGTTTTGTGTGTGTGCGAAAAAATATATACATACATACATACCTACATAATAGGTACGTATGAATATTATCTATGTCAATACAAATATGAAATATACGAGTATATGAAAATAAGAACTGTGTTAGTTCAAACTTGCAACGATTTCTTCACATGCTTACGGACTTCATTTTTTTAAAACGTGTTGGGAGGTTTTTTAATGTCAAAAGGGATGTCGTTCCAAAGTCTGATGGCCGTTAGGGCGAAATAGTGAGATAAATAACCAGTGCGATGTAAAGGATTAAGCAACTTGTGAATAAGCGAAGAATGGAGAGAACAATTATGAGAATCTCCGAGGTATTGAAATTTGGATTTCAAATAATTGGGATCACGTGGATATTTCAGAATTGTGAAAAGGGTGCAGAGTATTCTAACATATCTGCGCTGACGGATAGGCAGCCAATTTAGATGAGTACGAAAAGAAGATACATGATCGTATTTACGTAGACCATAAATGTATCTATCTGATGCATTTGTTAAGACACTATGACTATGACACAATGTTGCTGTTAAAGAAGTCTACTTTTTCATCAACTGTAGAAGCACTATATACAAATGACCAGTTAATAGCATCAGCATCACACTTAAGCTTCTCTATATATAGTCTAGCAAGACTTTGAATAGAGATAGACACGGATAAAGGCTTGGGAGACTTTATATTATATGGCAAAAAAGCAGGTGTGAAGATCCCGAAGTAGGAAATAGTCTATAATTATCAACTTGTTCAACGAAGGCGAGGCTTTAAGATCGATCCAGGTGTCAGCAGAGTGGAAAATTATACGTGTTGCATTTAGAGCCAAAATAGTGAAACTATGCGACAATAATATGGTCGACCACAATTTGAAAAATTTAAGAAGAGAAACCCCCAATAGGTTAGTGTTGAAGTCTACCATAATGATGTACCAGCTCATGCGGTACCTTGAGGAATAACAGCTGATTAGTGACCGCCAATACGGTTTTCATCCGGGTCAATCAGATGGTGATCTTCTGATCTACGTGAATCATTAATGGGTAGAGTAGAATCCACGGTGGAGGCAATGTCCGAGTTTGGACATTGCAAAGACCTTCGATCGGGTTTGGCACAAAGCGCTTCTTTCAAAGCTCCCTTCCTATGTGCCTCCCGAGAAATTGCGCAATTGGATCACCAGGTTTCTTGCAGATCGGAGCATCAAGGTCATTGTAGACGGTGCATGCTCCGATCACAAGCCTACTAATGCTGGCGTTCCACAAGGCTGCCTGCTATCATCAACGTTGCTTCTTATGCATATCAATGATATGTTGCAAACCCGTAACATTCCTTGCTATGCAGATGACAGCACTGGTGATGATGTACACCGCCCGTGCCAATATTTCTTGGGAAAACGTCTCCAAGTACCGGGACAAAATTGTATCTGAAGTTGAGTCTACTGAACAGAGTCTCGGATTGGGGGCGACTAAATATAGTCCTGTTTAATCCTCAGAAGGCACAAATTTCCGCGTTAACCGCTAAAAAGAACCCCTTTGTCGTATCTCCCCAGTTTCAAGGCACTCCCCTTGTTGCCTCAGCCAGAATTATAATTCTCGACATCGACATATTAAGTGACGTGCAGTTTCGTGGTCACTTGTAAAAGAAGGCCAAATTGGCTTCTAAAAAGCTTGGCTAGCTCAGCAGAGCAGAACAGTATTTCATGACCGTACATCGCTTGCAACTTTACAAGGCGCTGGTTCGGCCTCATATCGAATACTATCTCTGGGCTGGGACTCCCCAGTTAGCACTGGTAGCTCCAGCCCAGAGATAAGAGCTAGCACTCCTTCCACTTGACCGCATCCAGCACAGAGTAGCTAGAATCGTCGAGGAGCGAGTGATTTCCGATAGGCTCAATTCTCTGACGCTGCGAAGAGATGCTGCATCTCTTTGCAACAAATCAGGAGTTGGGCAGTAGCGTCTTTCCAACCTACCTGCCAAGCGTGGCAACTATGGCAAATATTTTAGGAAATCTATGGGGAGACCTATGTTCAGCAGTGAACTTTGATAGGCTGTAACGGTTACGGTGGCGGGGACTTAAACTTGCATAGCCCAATGTATTAAAACCTGAAGTGGAAATAGGCCGGCCATATAGCTCGAAGAACTGATAACCGATGAGGAAGAAAGGTTCTCGAGTGACAGCCACGTACCGAGTAAGCACAGTGTAGAGCAGCCCCCATTGGATGGAGTGACGACCTAGTAAGATGTGTAGAATGTTGAAGGATGCAGGTAGCTTAAGATCGTGCTTTGTGGCATTGCTTTTGAAAGGTCCATGTTCAGTAGTGCCTAAAGTTATTAGTGTATTACTTAATAATTACAAAAAATAAAAAATATTTTTAATTAATTTATATTATGCTATATATTATAATTTATATGGTCTAAACTATAATATATATTAATGTATATTATCATTTTGACAATGTCTTCAATGAAAATAGTTTAACGCGGTTATATTTATTCCGGTAAATAAACTAACCTCAGCCGATAATACGACAAAGTAAGAACAGCACGTAGAAACCAGTCAAACAAATTGATACTCATCAATCGAGGTACTAACAATAAAGCTGATGGCGAGCGTATTTATATGAGTCCCTGTTTTTGTTCGACCCTAGTGGGGTCAAGTTTAATCGGATTCGTGACTAGAAACAACACAGAAACATCGTAGCAAAAAGGATTGTGCGGACCGGCTTTTTCAATTGCATTTTATTGATTACACATATGGTTTCATAATCTAAAATGAGATCATATGTGTTTATAGTGATTACGAGAGAAACAATTTAGAACAACAAAACTACTGCAAACAAATTGGTTACTTTGAAAATGAATTAAAAGGGTAAATCCTACCCGTTTGTTTTTTCTACACGATAGAAAAAACAAACGGGTTATTGAGGAAAAGTACATATAGTATTAAAGACATCAAATTACACTCAAAGAAAATATTCCTATGTTTTTCAAAATTAAAATAACCCAATAATTTATTTTAAAGCATCCTTGACCTGGGAATCGAAGCTACAAAAAATGCAAGAAAATATAGTCACTATTTAATTTAACTAACATTGACTTTGACTGTTTTAATTTTTAAATACAAGACTTTTATTATTTTCTCTAACTCAACAATAAAAGTACCTATCCAAACAAAAGAAAATGTATGAATCGCTTAAAAAATCTTGACAAACTACAAATATATTTATTTTAGTATGCCCATTTTTGAGATGGGACAAGCTTTAAATAAAAACGTTTTAATGTAAATGAGACTGTAGCCTATGCTGTAACTTTAAAATTGGAACATATTATTTTTCTTTGCTAGCTGTTGGTTTGCTAGTATTTTATAATCGTAATGGATTATCAGAATCTTTGATTTGTGGAAGCTTATTTTTTAATAAAAAATTCCCAAGTAAATTTTACAATTGTTGTAAATGATCATTATTAAACTCATTCGATTGGTTCAGTAATAAAAAAATAAAATAAAATAATAGTAAAATAGTACTTTAAAAAAATCTTTTTTTGATACGTTTGGATTCCTCCAACCAGCGCAATTGGGCGGGCTGGTTGGAATTTAACGGCTGTGCCAAAAGACCAAACAAACAGTTTATAAGAAAAAGCAAAATAAAATCAATTTTATTAAGAGGACAAATTGCTACATTATTTGTACCAGTGAGTATAATATTTTTATGGCAAGACTTCAAAAATTAACTTAAAAAGCAGCCGTTATGTACTCCGTGTCTCCATGTTTTATTTCACCAGCAAAACATTTTATAAAATATGTAAAATATAAATAGTTATACACATAATTAAGTATACTTCTATTTATATTTGATAAATATTATATTAAAAAAGATATTACGGGGAAACTTGCCATGACAGTAAATATTTTTCTCCAAAGTTTAAAGGGAAAAAACATTGGTCGAAAATACAACTTTCCAAACTGATTCTTGGGGAAAATTGTTAACGTTTATCGGGTAGACTGAGGTGAGTCTACTTCAGAGATTATCGGGTTTTAGAATTAAAATCCAACAAAAGGTAGGTCGTGGCGACGAAAGAATATTGACTATCCCACATCGTCCCATAGGTGTCGTAAGAGGTAACAGGGGGTAACAGGTGACGGGAAGCAGCATCTTCCTGATAGCAACTAAAATAATAAAAAGTATGGCTAACAAACCGCCCGACAAGCGTGTCTGCTGTGGTAAAATCTCCCTTATAAGGCAGTCTATGGGGGAGGTCTAAGTTCAGCAGTGTACTGTTATAGGCTGTGATGGTTCATAGATGATGGAAAAGGCAGATAAGTGAATCTTACTCTCAAGAACATGTTCTTTAATTTCTTTAAATTATTTTAGAACTATTATGGTAGAATTTCAGTTAAGTTTTAATTAAATAGTTTAACTAAACAACTTTCGTGCATTAAAATATTTTTTAATCTCTTTTCCCTTCCCTTCATAATCATTTTTCGACAGTCTTTTTGAGTAAATTGTACATCACCAGCTAAAGCACACAATGACAAACCAAAATTTGTTTCGAGGTTTTAGGTCGTCTATATACCGTATATTCTAAGTCTGTGGATTGACTGTACTCCGTTCTTTTAATTTAAAATATCAAGCGAACTATAAAACGACCTAAGCAAAGAATTCCTTGATCACACTAATCATCTTGCAGCTGTTGGATGAAAAATGAAGCTGCAGTCTTCAACAAATATGACAGCGTATAAGCAACTGAACAGACAGATCTCCGATTGCATGCAGCATGACTGGCATAACCTCAACACAGATCGTATATAAGGAGCATTTGAGCAAAACCGATGCTCTTTAATCTTTAACACAGGTCTTTCTGCTGCCATGGATCAACAGTCAAATTTGAAGATCTATTGTGGTAGTCATTGCAAGGTCACTAAAGAGTTTGACCACACTCGAAACGCAACATTGATTTTTGACGATGCACATAACAGCACTGGTCAAGCTTTATACCTTGGCAGTGCCACTATTTCTCAAAAACATGACGTCGAGTGTCAGAACAGACATTTGTCTGAGTTCGAATCTTTGTTCAATGTCTGGGATAGGTAACTACAGAATCTACTCCAACTAACCCCCCAAAAGACACAGTTTCGCGCGTTAGCCGCCAAAAGGAACATCTACGACGTATCTCATCAATTTAAGGACTCAGTGAGCATCTAAATCCTTGGCTTAAAAGTATGGAATGTGGATCAATTTTGCGTTATTTTAAAGGAAAGGCTAAATTTAAGCCGTATGGCTCTACTGAGCCGGACAGTATTACATACAAGCACCCTGCTTATAACTTAACGAATTCCACAGAGTCCGCAATTCATTCGATGCATACGCTTTTACAAAAATAAAATGCTAGAGAATATAATATAAAATTTGCCTTCTTGCAAGTTTAAAAACTTTATTATACAAATATTGTACCGAAAGGGTTATTATAATATTAAGAAATTTATGATTAATAATAACACCTTGGAAAGAGGTTATTTCTAGTTTATTTTGTGTTGTTAATTATTGTATGATATAATAAATTATTATAAACTGTTCTTTTTATTTTCAAAAAAAAACTGACCAGCTGGATTTTTGCTGGTTCTTCGCAGGTCAGAGGTTTTCTCGGCAACAGTGGTAACATAAAAGTGACTTTCAATAAGTATTATTTTTAATCTATATTGAATAAAAAGTTTGTATTTTCATTACTTTACAGTGCAAGTTCAGCTTCACATACAATACGATTCTCCTTTATTTTTGAGCATTTCCTTTCACTTGATCGTATCCAGCAAAGAACTGCCCGAATAATTGACGACTGAGCTTTTTTAATCGGCTCAATTCACTAACGTTGCGAAGAGATGTTAAATCTTTTTGCATTTCGTATCACATATCAGAGAAGTTGTGTAGATTATTTCCAACTGACCGATTCGACAACTTTTTCTGACCAATATGGCTTAGCGTCCTTTAAAATCATGATTATTCCTTTTTCAAGGCCAAAAATACACCAGCTATTACCCTGGTGTTGCAGTTGTTCATGAGCAGCAGTCAGTTTATGAGTGCATGTTACTGGGCTGTGATGATAATGATGACGCTTATGAAACGACCTGATAATCTAAATGATATTAATTAACCTATGGACACCTTAAAAAAATTTATGTATAGAAAGGTACAGTGGTCTTTGTTGAGGACTAAGATCAAATGTTTCATGGCCCGTGTTTTTACCTATATTTAAATGATATTTCTGGTCCATAATTGTCTGACACCTCAAAATTGAAGAAAATAAACATACATACATTAATAAACACAAACATACTTAGTAAATATAGTCTGCTAAATCATTAACCTCTTTATGATTTTTCACTGTCGGGTGAAAACAAATAAATCAATTAATTAAACCTTTGTTTTTGTTTCATGTCAACTCCCAATCAATCACAATGAAGATTAATAGGAGATTGAGCATCAGTAATATGTTTGTATCCAAACAATTGATAGCCGACCCCGAAGCGGACGTGTTCGAGTAATTAGATAGTTCGGTCACGCCTTGTGTTCTATCTCAATAAAAGACGCCAATTATTCTGCTCCTAAAGCGTACTCGAATATTTATGACATCGTCTCTGAGACCTCAATTACAAAGTAGTCAATTTCGATAGCACTGATGTAATACGTTACGTAAGAAAAACGCTTTAAATAAAATGGGCTAACTATACTAAACTAAAATCAATATTAGCCTCAAGTTAGGGTGCAGACTAAAAACTTTGAAAACATTGGTTCGAATTAAGAAAAAAGTTGTGGATTCAAATCCGATTTTCGACTAATCTGTTGAACCATTCTAACACCATTAATTGTACCACGTTGATTGTGTTATTAGTATTCTAGTAGGTTGTTGAGCCATTCTACATAGTATATTATAATTGTATCACAAATGGATCGGCTTGACTGGGAAAGAACACGCTCTCAAACAATACCAGCGTAAAATAGCATAAAAAGTGTGGCTATTTATCGTATGGTGAGTGTAGAGAACCGGATATCCCTTTTACTGGAAACGTATTCCATCTAATCTGATTTTAAACTGAGGATAAAATGTAGAAAACTTTACGTAGAAGAAGCGAAAACTTATGGACCCCATGAAGAAGCCTTTTACGACATCCAAGGGGGGGGGGCTATGGGGTTAGTGGATATTCTTACACCGCCACTAGACGGTAACATTGAATAAGTTCTTATTATACATGACTACCTTATTCTTCTTCGACTTCTTTCGTTGTAGGGTGGATATGTCTCAATCGTCACGCAAGGAGTGCGTATAGACCCTTTCTACATCCCATCATTAACTTATTCCTGTCCATTAACTCGGTGTTTTGTACATTTAGCGTAAATGAGACGGTATGAAACAATAAAAATAAGAGACGATAGTGACATTTTCATTATTCACCTCATATAAAAATTACAGGAAAAAATCAGGCGATTGATTATCTTACGTAGTGCTTACTCGATATTAGTTTTTATTTTGCCTTGAAGTAAAAACAACAAAGTAATTTCGCATTCTGAAGTGTGGGCTATAATTCTTCACAGATTTTAAAGTGTGAAATTTCTATTTACTTTTTAGTAGTCTGATGTTCATTTTTTTACGAACTTCAGTGGATTAAGGAAAATCTCATCCTAGTGTCGTCTGAATAGTTCAATTAAACATTTCATCTCCTATTTTTCTACACTTAGGTGTGGTTTATTTCCTCTAAATACATATACGTCCCTCCTAAACTGAATCCTTAAAAAATTATCATAAAAATCCATCTTTTAAATCGTGGAAGCTGTTTACAAATATTAATTGCACAAGGAAAAACATCCATATCCAAATAGTTAGGTCATACAAATACTTCTTCCGCACGGAATTCAAACCCGCGACCCTTAAGTTAAGACACAAGTGCAGAAACTCAAGTTAAGCTACCGTGTCACGGAGCCGTAAAAAACAACTCTTGAAGAAGATGTTGAGTAGCATACATAAAACAAAACATACAGTCGAATTGATAACCTCCTTATTTTTTTGTAGTTGCCTAATGAAGTTAATTCTTATATATTTTTAATTAAATGGTTTTATTCTTCGCTAAAATCAACAATATAAATCGCTTACCGAAATGTTTCGAAAATTATACACGAACATCGATTTGTAGTTGGACTAAAAAGCTTTTAGCGTGACAATCTCTCAGATTTTATTAACGGAATAGCTTTTCAAAAGGGGCAATGAGTGAAAGCATTTAGAGTCATGAAATTCTGTAGAGATTTAATCGTAATTTTTATTTATTTTTACTATTTTTACATACATTTAATGTTGCTACATATACCTGTTAAAAGATAGGACTCCTTTTCTGCCTAGCAGTCTCCCCGTGTAGCCACCATCTCTTTTCTATTTCTGTCACCTGACAGCGGCGTCTTTGAGATGTATAGAAAGTTGATGTTGGTGGATCCACGCTGTATCTTTTCTTTTAAAGAAGAGGGGCCAAACGAGCATGCAGCTCACCTGATGGTAAGTGACTACCGCGGCCCATGAGCAACCGCGACACCAGAAGAATAGCAGGTGCGTTGCCGGCCTTACCGTGTAGTGGCGGTTAAGAATATCCACTACTTCACATCTTCCCGTGGGTTTCGTAAAAGACGGTACAGGGAAACAGGCAGGAGATGGGCGGCAGCATCTTCCTGATAACAGCAACTGTACAACAAAAAAACTGCGATTGCCAACCCGCTTACCAAGTGTGAAAACTATGGCAATATACCCCCCCATGAACAATTACACAAATCGACGGCCCTCAGTCCCCGGCGGCCCCACTATTCCTGGCTATGGTGGCGACCATGGTAACGGCAGGGCAGTGGGTGCTAAGAATCACTGGTTGAGGTTCGGTTGCCACCTACGACGACTCGACCTGGCAACATATAACGCACGCACCCTGAGGACTGACGAGAAGATCCTGGAGCTGGAAGAAGAGGTAGACAAGTTGCACTGGAATATTATAGCATTATTCGAGGTCCGAAGAGAGGAGGAGGACACGGTAATTCTCGAGTCCTGCAACTTGTTCTATCACCGGGAGAGCGACCATCTGTCCCAAGGAGGTGTTGGATTTATCGTCCACAAGTCTCTCGTTAACAACGTTGTAATGATTGGGAGTAAGTCGCCGAGGGTTGCGACCTTAAACTCTAAATCACCAAAAGGTATTCGCTGAAGATGATACAGGTTTATGGACCAACGTGGGAACATCCCGTTGAGGAGGTGGAGGAAATATATAAGGATATTTATAGAGCCATGCATTCCTCAAAAACTCACTATAGGGTGTTATCGGGAGATTTCAATGCAAAATTAGGCACAAGAAAGAACGGTGAGCTGTACATAGGGAAATTCGGGTAAGGGCAACGGAAGGGAAATTCGTGTTAGGGCAACGGAACCCAAGGGGCCAGCAGCTGGTCGACTTCATGGAGGAATAAGGACCCTTTATGATGAACTCTTTCTTCCAGAAGCGGCCCCACAGGAAGTGGACCTGATCGAGCCCAGACGATTCGACAAAAAATGAGATTGTCTTATGATGACCAGACGCCAACTGTTCAGTAATGTCTCAGTGACCGCGAGGGTGAAAACTGGCAACGATCACCGAATGGTTAGAGGCACACGGAATCTTAACGTTAAGTTGGAGAGGTGTCTTCTAATGAAGTCAACGCTCCGTCCTCTCGTGCTCTCATCCAAAATCCGGGATAATTTCAGCTCGAGTTACAAAACTGATTTCAGTGCCTAGAAGATTGCAATGCAGTGGACGATATGTATGAAAATGTCCATGCGGTTGGAGCTAAGTTCTGGAAGACTCTTAATCTCTTGGCTGTTATACGGGAGATGAGGCTGCAATCGTCAGCAGATTTGACAGCATACAGGCAATTGAATAGACAGATCTTTAAATGCATGTGGCAGGGCTTACGCAACTTCAATAGAGCTCTTATTGAAGAAGCAATTGAGTATAATCAGGGCTCCAAAGTCTTTGCTAGAGATCTGTCTGCCAACTGCAACCAAACTGCAAACCAGAAAGAGCCAACTAAAGCTGAAGACTGAGTGTGGCAGCATCATTTCCGAGACACCTGAGATTTTGAAAGATATTAGGAGGTTCTACCGGCAGTTGTACACATCACCGTTGGAGCCAAACGCAAGTGCGAGTAACGATCCAGGAGCAAGTCTTAACCGACACTATTCCGATGATATCCCGGACGTCAGTCTGAGCGAAATTAGAATGGCTCTCCAGCACCTTAAATATGGCATGGCCCTAGGCGAGGATGGAATTACAGCGGAGCTTCTGAAAGTGGGTTGAACACCAGTACCAAAAGTCCTTGAGAAGCTCTTCAATTCCGTCCTTCATGGTGGCACTACTCCAGAGGCGGATTTGACACATCTCGTCAGGTATATCTCAAATTTTGAAAACTAGATTGTTCAATCAGTGCGTGTTGCCGCAGATGACTTACGGATCTGAGACGTGGTCCTTCACTGCTGGCCGTATGAGGACATTCAAGGTCACTCAGCAAGCTATAGAGAAGGCTACGCTCGGAATTTCTCTGCGTAATAAATTTAGAAATGAGGATATGCGCATTCGAAGCAGAGTAACCGACATAGCCCTTCAGATTAGTAAGCTGAAGTGGGAATGAGTCGGCCATATATCTCGAAGAACCGATAACCGATGGGGAAAAAAGGTTTTTAAGTGGCAGCCTCGTACCGGTGGGCGTAGTGTAGGGCAACCCCCACTAGATGGAGTGACGATCTGGTAAGACATGAAGGAAGTCGATGGATGCAAGTGGCTCAGGGCCGTGCTTTGTGGCATTGCTTGGGGGAGGCCTATGTTCAGCAGTTGACTTGTGAAAGGCCGTCATTATCATAGCCATGAAAGCCTGTGAATGGATGTAATGATGATGAAATAATTGCCTTCCTTTTAGAAAAAAGTAAGCTCTTTTCTTGAACGAGCCTCACTCGTATCGGTTCGGAAAAATAGCCGGTGTTAAACAATTCCTCAGAGAAGTTTTGTGAGGTTCTCGTGATTGCAACACGATTATGTCAACTTGACCAAAAATTACATTAATACATAATTTAATCGTAAAAGGCATCTTAATACCACAGTTTTGCATGGTTAGTGTATAAAATCGGAAACCTTTGTTGGATAAGATGTATTCAAACTTAGACAACGAATCTGTGTTTTGATTCTTAAACTAGAATAGATGTAGCTGTCTCATCCACTTATCATCCGTTAAACTTTGTCAACCTTATTCTATAAAAAGTGATGGTGTAGCCAATACACATCTTCACATAGCTTTAATCATTGTGCTACTATTTAACGTTATTATTCTGTAAGAAAATACTTCCCCTTCGAAAACGAATATATAACTGCAATGAGATTTTAATGAAGAGATATTTTGCATTATTCAGAATACCAAAACCAAATTTAAGTCATGGGAATTTTGTCATTAATTTTAACAATATTAGTTTCATTCAAGAGCGTATTAATAGTAAAAAGTATATAATAATATAACACATAATAAAAAGTATATAATAATATAATACATAATATTATATTATTATATACTTTTGAAATGTATTACGCAGTTCAGCCCACATATTTCTGCAAAATTTATTTATCTTTTATCGTTTATTGTTTGTCTGAATAATTGAATATTAATATGGAAATTTCACTACAAAATCGAACACAAAATTACTTACTTGTACATCACAGAACATAATAGTTACTAACTACGTACGTAACAAAAGAGTGAAATCATTTGACGGCGCGGATCTAGGACGTTATCGCCACTTACCACAAGTGTAGATTGTACTCCAGCTTTGGCTTAAAAATAAAAATCATGAAGCTACAGCCAACCCTTGCCTTTCTGGTCTGTTAGGTCTACTTCATGACTTCCAATGTGAAGATGAATACGTACAAACCTACTGCGGTAGTAGACTGGCTACGACATTGGTATTCCTTTGTAATAATTCTTTGAAGTAAACGAGATGCAACTAGGTTATAGAAGAAATTAACAGGCCATTAGTCTCATTACAGCAAGCAAAAGGAGTAAGTAGGAACAAGAGGCAGATTGTCGCGGAGTGCTACAATAAGCCGTGCACAGTTGATGAGTTACTAACGATTTACTAAAAAAAATGGCTCACGATTCTCTACACTCACTATACGAAATACAGAAGCATTATGCTGTTATTCTACGCTGATATTCTATGAGAGTATTCATTGTATTGTCTGCCGTGATCGCCGACAGTAACGGTTTCGTTAACTCCTAGTTTTTAAAATAAAATAAATGTGTTTAGTGTTTAAACTTACTTAAAATTAATATCAATATATGCAGTGTTTCAATAGTGTTCGAGTGGTTAAATCATTCAGTGTTTTCATGTTAAGTTGTGATAAAAATACTCCAAAAAGTGTGAGAAGCACCGTAGTCATTTTTAAAAGTTGCAGTCAGTTGTTTATTTTGCAATGGGTATGCTATAAATTATAAGTCACTTATATTATTCAACGAACATTTATCTCCGTAAAGTGAATCGCTTATTCAAAGAGTATATCGCTCTATCGGCGCTATGGCTTACGCATTAACGCAACAAAAAAATAAGTATAAGAGGCGTTAGATCGGATTCCAACAGCTGAGGCCTTTTTTAACTTTATTTACAAACATTTCTTAGTTTGAGATTAGTAAAACAATTAATATGAATTGCTCTGCCTACAACAAGAAACTACTTCGCACTGAACGCTGCTTAGAATGTAATCACTGTCATTCAAAATATCATATTGAGTGCCTAAATTAAAAAAAAGAACAATTTATGAATTCAACTACTGAATATAAATCAAAGTGGATGTGTCCATCTTGTAGTAATATAACTAAACGTAAACGATCGAATGTCAATACGCCTGTCCAACAAACGCTTGTACCACGCGTAGCGAAACCATTGAATTCGCCCCTTGAAAATTCAAGTTGTTCATCAATCGATTCGCAATTATTTTCCTCAAACGACGAAAATCTCGTCACCGTGGGTAAAATTTGTACCTTATTGGATAAAAAACTTATTAATTATCTATCGGATTTCGTGGAAAGTTTTAGAAAAGCATTGAAGGATGACGTCAAAAACCTAGTTCAAGCTGAGGTGGACTCAGTCGTGCAACAGCTTAAAGACGACTTTACTGTAACCACTAACTTTATATGTGATGAACAGTCTTCCCTAAAGCAAGAAATTGAAAATAAGAGTCACATAATAAAACACCTAGAATCTGAAACTCTTCAATTTCAAAAGGAGATTAATGTTGTGACCAATCGTTTAACATCAATCGAAAAAATTTCCCGTAGCAAAAATTTAGAAATTCAGTTAGTACCAGAAAGTCGAACTGAAAATCCTATGCTGTTATTCCGCAACCTGTAAATATTCAAATAGACGATGAGAACATTCATTCTTGCCGTAGAGTTGACGATATCTCCTACGAACGCCCTAGAAATATTCTTGTAACACATTAACCCACGCTTAAGGGACCAAGTTCTCTCCGCATGTTATCGTTATATTAAATCCAATAAAGACAATCCCTTGAATGCCAACAACATCGCATTAAATTGTGAAAAGCGAAAAATGTACGTAACTGAAAATCTTTCACCCGAATATAATGCTCTTCATGCTGCTGCTATAAAATTTGCAAAGGAGAAGAAATATAAGTATGTATGGGTTAAGTTCGGACGCATATATATTCGTAAGGAAAACACTGCGGCCTGCATACACATTAGAAATATGGAATGCTGAAACAAGCTGTCACAATACCACAAAAAAAAAATTTTTGTTGCTATATGGTTTATGTATTTGGGAATTTTACTATTGTATAATGTTAATTTATTGTTACGCGCTAAAGTCGACGATACACTAGCGCCATCTAGTGTCAGGAACGGGAGCGAGGGGAGCATTGAGAAAATGACATCACAAATCACTCAACCGACAGCGCCTAGTCGAAACTCGAACGCTCGGTACCTTGCACGTGTTCACTTGAACATTCTGGATATTTATTTGCTAATTTATATAAGTAGGCGCTGCAAGATGCGATCGAGGCAGAGTTGAACTCGGCGACACAAGCGAAGCTTCGGAGCGGAATTAAGTGAATTAGTGTGTTTAAATTATTAGTGTTTTTAGTTTTAATTTGTGTAAAGTAAATTAAAGTGTTAATTTAGGTAATTTTATCGGCAGTTTTTTATTGTCACGAACTTCAAGCTCGTAACAATTGGTGTCAGAAGTGGGATAAAATCATGCCGATTTTACCTAAGGAGGAAACGGAGGGTGTTCGTACCCGCAGTCAACGCCAGCATGAGACGGACCAGAGAAGATTTGGTGGTGCAACGCCGCAGACGTCGGAGGGCCAGCCGCCGGCAACGGAGGCCGGTTCGTCAGTAGCTCCTGCATCTGCAGCACCTGATTTAGGCGCCCTGATGGTGATGCTGCAGGAACAGGTCCGTCGGTTGGAAGAGCAGCTGCGGGGCGGACAGGCAGAACAGGCCAGCCGACAGGAGGAACAGATGCTTCTCATGAAGGACCTTCACGCTACCTTCGGGAAAGAGATAAGGGAGGTGAAGGATAAGGTTGCTCAACATGACAACCGCCTGCCGGAAGCTGAAACCCGAATCGACCAAGTGAACAATCGGATTGACAACGTAATGGCTGACATGAGGAAATCACTTGACGAACTCAAACTTGGCGAGGGAACTACAGCTCCCGTAGTAGCTACTACACCTTCGCTACATGGGTTCAAGGTGCCACCATTCGACGGGACTTCTTCCTGGTCAGCCTACAAAATCCAGTTCGAGGCTGTTATGAAGGCAAACGGCTGGAATAAAAGTCAGGCCATGACTGCTCTCACACTAGGCCTGCGCGACCAGGCCTTAACAGTTCTGGAAGCTCTCGGTGAGGAAGTGACTTATGAGCAACTTCTTGAGGCATTGGAGGCGAGATATGGCGACGCTCGCCTGGAACAAGTCTTTCGTGCGCAGCTTAAAGATCGTGTGCAGCGCATCAACGAAAACCTGCAGCAGTGGGCTCTAGAAGTGGAGAAGCTGGTGCGGAAAGCATACCGGTCTGTACCTGCGCTCATTGAAGGGAACCTGGTGCAGACATTCATCGACGGCATCCGCGACCTTGAAGTCAGAGCTGCTGTGAGGCTCGGGCACCACGAGACGCTTAAGAACGCCTTGGCCCATGCACTGGAAGTGGAAGCCGTGCGACAGGATCATCGTTCCCATCGCGTCAGGGAGGTTGCGGCAGCTACAGTTCGCGACCGCAACAAAGGATACAGCCCTAGGTGCTATGGCTGTGGGGAAAAAGGCCATCTTCGAATCAGCTGCCCTAAGCGAACCGTGGAAAGGAGAGTTGATCGATCTCGAGAGGGTAGTGCAGCTAACGACACTGCCTGGCGGCGACAGGATCGTCGTTCACCTCACGCTAGGGAGGTTACAGCAGTTACGGTTCGCGACCACAATAAAAGATACAGCCCTAGGTGCTATGGCTGTGGGGAAAGGGGCCATCTTCGGTCCAGCTAACCTGAGCACACCCTACGAAGGGAAGGTGAACGGTCTCAGAAAGGAAGTGCGGCTAACAGCACCGCCCAGCAGCAGCAGGAATACGACTTTACTATCAGACACTGCAGCGGGAAATCTCACGGCAACGCGGATGCATTGTCAAGAAGACCTTGTCCTGAAGATTGCAACCATTGTAGTAGGCAAGAGAGTAAGGAGGTGGTATCCGTATGGATGCTCAGGACAGACCACCTCAGCAACGGATGGAAGGACAACCTACGACATGCACAGCAGGAAGATCCGGACATCAAGCCGATTCTGGGATGGATGAAGGCCTGTGCTACCAAGCCTAAGTAGAGGGACGTCTCAGCGATGAGTTCAACCACGAAAAGCTATTGGGCCCAATGGGACAGCTTGCTGATTCAGGATGGATTCCTGTGCCGTAAATGGGACAATGGTCGAAGAGACAGCTGTCGTTTGCAAATGGTTGTCCCTAAATCTAAAGTGCCGAATGTTCTACAGTTATGCCATAATGGTCGTTCAAGAGTCCATCTGGGAGTTAAACGAACTCTACTGAAGGTCCGAGAACAGTTTTACTGGGTCCATTATCGTGACGATGTCGAGGATTGGTGTCGTACATGTACAAGTTGTGCGGCCGTGCGGGGACCTCGGACACGTAGTAGAGGAGCACCGAAATTGTACAATGTTGGTGCACCACGGGATAGGACAGCCCTTGACATTGCGGAGCCGTTACAGAAAGGCGCAAGAGGGACTCCTAAGATCGTCCATGTGAATCGCTTAGCGCGTTATTATGGGGCCGATAATGCTCGGGACGAGCATGTCTTAGAAGGGGGCAGTGTTACGCGCTCAAGTCGACGATACACTAGCGCCATCTAGTGTCAGGAACGAGAGCGAGGGGAGCATTGAGAAAATGACATCACAAATCACTCAACCGACAGCGCCCAGTCGAAACTCGAACGCTCGGTACCTTGCGCGTGTTCACTTGAACATTCTGGATATTTCTTTGCTAATTTAAATAAGTAGGCGCTGCAAGATGCGATCGAGGCAGAGTTGAACTCAGCGACACAAGCGAAGCTTCGGAGCGGAATTAAGTGAATTAGGGTGTTTAAATTATTAGTGTTTTTAGTTTTAATTTGTGTAAAGTAAATTAAAGTGTTAATTTAGGTAATTTTATCGGCAGTTTTTTATTGTCACGAACCTCAAGCTCGTAACATTATTATCAAAATGTTAATCGCTTAAGATCAAAAACCAAAGAATTCTATCTTAATGTAATTAATAATAATAACTTGCTATACATCACTTGTGAATTTAGCAATTCCATTGGAATGGAGCTTGGGACGGATAAGTGTGCGGTCCTCCATGTTGAAAGGGGAAGGGTTGCTAACTCTGAGGACGTAGACTTATCTATGACCGTCAACTTAAGGACCCTTTCCGAGGCTGAAACAAACCGATACCTGGGTATGTCACAAAACATCGGTATCGTTGAGACTGGTATGAAACAGTCAGTTTGCGACGTGTTTTATGCACGCTTGACCAAAGTGCTTAACAGCCTTTTGTCCGGTGTGAATAATGCACACGCATATAACGGCTGGGTCATGCCTGTCCTCATGTATACCTTTGGAATACTCAGGTGAACTTAACGCCCTGGATAGAAAAGTCCGCACTACCATGACGTCCCATAGGATGCATCATCTGAGATCGTCGGTAATGAGTCTGTACTTGTCGCGGAAGCATGGTGGTCATGGCTTCTTGAGCGCGCTCACCATGCATAATCGCGAAGTGTGCAGCCTCCGTGATTACTTCCTGGCGAGATCGGATGATCCATTCTATAAGGACGTCATTTCTTGTGATAAAGGACTTACCCCTCTATCCTTAGCCAACGAGCAATGGCAAGACCCGGCAGTGCAGAGCATTTCCGACCGGTAGACCGTATGGAAGGAGAAGGAGATCAACGGGAGGTTCTACAAGGCTCTACATGAGCCTTTCGTAGACACCGTAGCCTCCCTCCACTGGCTACGCTTTGGTGATCTCTTCGGGGGAAACCGAGGGTTTTGTCTGTGCAATACAGGATCAGGTTATTAAGACCAACAACTATCGGAGATACATCCTAAAGTATGGCACCGTCGACATCTGTCGAGCTTGTCGCCATCCCGGTGAGTCACTTAGGCATGTTATCTCCGGTTGTTCGGCGCTTTCTAACTCTGAGTACTTGCACAGGCATAACCTAGTAGCCAGAATTCTACATCAGGAGCTCGCTCTGAAATACGGTCTCGTGGATCGGAAATTGCCGTATTACAAGTACTTGCCGGAAGCCATGCTCGAAAATGATCGCGCCAGGCTCTATTGGGACCGGGCCATCATCACAGACAGGACTATTCTTGTGAATAAGCCTGATATTGTGCTGATGGACCGGGCACAGTCAAGGATATTTTTGGTCGACATTACCATTCCGTATGACGAGAACCTCGTGAAAGCCGAAACAGACAAGCAAACAAAATATCTGGACCTGGCTCACGAGGTGACCGACATGTGGGGTGGTCTGCCGACCGAAATTATTCCTGTAGTCGTCTCTGCAAACGGGCTAATCCCAGTCAGCCTCGCGGGTCATCTGAGGCGGCTGGGACTACGTGGCGGACCGCTCCAGGTTCAAATGCAGAAGGCGGTGCTCCTCGATACCGCCCGCATCGTCCACCGGTTTCTTTCCCTTTCCCCCTAACCCTCGGCCGTTTGGTCTCCCCTGCCGAGGGGCCTCCATCTGGTTGGGCTTTTATTTATTTATGTACTTTTATATTTATTTTATGTTATTGATATTTATGTATATTTATCTTTTCATTTTCATTTATAATTATATATTTATAGAACCCAACCAGATGAGAAAACTGTATAGATACCCTATAATAATAAAAATAATAATAAGGCGTAGGGAATTGACGACCCCATCGCCCGCTGACGTAACAGTTAAGTGACAAAACTGCTACGTCAACGCAGTCAGTCAGCGCCTTGCGAGAGGTGTGAGCGCCGTGCCTCGGCAGAATTTAGGGTGCAGAGGCCCGTTTGTGCTTATGGCTACACACGAAACGGTGCCGGGCCTGGGCGTCTCCCGTTAATGGACGCCCAAATAATGGATGATGGATAAAAAGATAGTGCGCAAAGGGCCGCTGCCTGGGGGTCGCCGGGGCGCGTCTGGAACTGGCGCTGGGCGCGGCAGCATGCGGGCCGCCAGCCGAGTGCGAGGAGCTGCATGGTCACCTAGCAGCCCTCCGCATCCAACATCCCCACCAGAAGGCTTGGTGTCGGCTGGGTCTTCTCGGACTCAGCAAGCGGCACCCGCCGCTGGTGGAGCACGTCGCATGAGGTGGTCACAAGCAATGAATGCAAACGCACTGCGGGCGTACTATAGGGCAAAAGGGGGAAGAAACTGGATTTTTGGCGTATCGGGCTAGGATGCATCGTCTTTTTGCTGAGCTGGAGCCATCTTTAATCGTCACAGAGCAAAACCTGGCAGACCGAGTTCGGTATATCTTGCGCTCAAATATATTTGATGTCGCCGAACTCGAACAGCTACGACGTGAGGCTGTTCCCTCGTCGGATGAGAATGCTACGGCTGAGGATGCGGCACCACAAATGGTAGAGCAACCCGCAAACGTGGATGCCGCCGTGAATACCCCAGTTGTGGTTAATTCAAACGATGATGGAACAGTCGCCCAGGAACTGGAATTAGAGCATATGAGGAGTACATTGGAAGAGGCGATTGTGGAAACGCGCAGTACGCCTCTCGAAAATCGATCGCGACTTCCCCGCATAGCCCTAAGCAAGCGGAATCGGGCTGTCGTGAGGGCTCTGAACCCAATGCTGGTGACCTATTTGGAAGCCAGCCGGGACCTTTGCGAGACGGACTCAATTCTTTTAGGCGCCGCGCTGGCAGTCTGCTGTATCATAGGCGCCAAGGTTTCCACGGCTGGACGCGCAACTGGCCATAGTAGCGCTATTCCAGCATGGAGAAGAAGAATTGAGGAACGTATCGCAAAGGCTAGAGCTCACATCGGCAGACTGATATGCTTCAGATCAGGCAACAACAGGCCAAGAATTGTGCGCACCGTCAGGATGGCGTTTGCTGGGACATTTTGTGACGGTTGATATTTTAAAATAAGGCAACAACCAGTCATAAAAAAAATTATATATTGGTAAAAGAAAAGGTCGTGGGCGTGGTTCCGATAATTTAAAAAAAGTGCCCGTCTGGCTTCACTGGCAGGGTCAGGTACTCCCCTATGTGGCCGCGAGGTGGTCGAGCAGGGCCGGGGGTTGGACTGTTCACGGGGGAGCGCCGTGGGCAGCTGGCTGTGGCGGTGGCGGCGTCGAGGGGAGGCCTAGGCCCTCTTAAGAAGGACGACCGCCACGGTTGTAGTCGTAAAATTGCACCCTGGAAACAACGTCGTCCACATTTAGGTCCAGGTAATAAAATGCCGCCGATTATGAACCCCCGGTATATCGCAGGCTAGCAGTAGATGGGAGCACAGAGAGTAGCTGACGGGTGTTCATAATCAGAACGGAGTTACAAGGCGGAATGGAAGGCAAGCGTCATAGCGGTGAGGCGCAAATTAAAATACACATGAATTAAAATTACGGCAAGTGTAAAATACTGTTTAAATGTACCAGGATAACTAATTTAGGCTGTGCATTGGTTGAAACATGATGGTGACTTGCGATATTTGATCGCGGTGCGAAATGTATGAGACGCCATTTTGTAACGGTACTTTTGCCAACGCACACAGCGGCTACATACATTACTTACATGCAAATAACACTAATAACGTGGCAATTAAATAGCTAAAAGCAAACAGCCTGGCATAATCAAATAACACTACCTATAAAACACTTTCACTACTTAAAACTAGGTAACGTTTCAACACTTACCCTTACGGGGTGCAAGACGATACGGAGGTCTCGGTGACGAGAATTAACGAAAAAACTATACGGCCACAGTGCCGGAATTATTATATTATTTTAAACTTTTTCCAAAATGGGATTAAAATTTGCAAGCGCGTACGAGGACACAAAGCAGAGCTTGTGAACGCGGCTGCAGTGGTAGTGTGCGCCTCCCAGGGCGCTCGGGCGGAGAATGACCGGGAGCGCGACGCCGTGGAATGATACCGGCCGGGTAAAACTCTGACGCGAGAGTTGCAAAGCGCATAGAGTAACGAAGCGTCAGAGTGTTTGTTCGAAATAAAATATTTTAATATTTGATTTATTATTTAATTCGTTCTTTTTAGTTTACTGATTTGTTTTATTAATAGGATACCTAAGTTAATTATAGAATTATTTTTGTTAATAACTTTTATTTTATTTTTATTTAGTTTATTAAATGTTTATTTAATTTTAATAAACCGTTTAATTATAATTATGCATACATGTACGTGCAACGTTACAAAATGTCAGTTTGTCCCAGCCGGATATAACGCAAAAACTGACGGAGCGCATAGACGATCTGAAGCAGAGAATCGCTGCTTGGGGAAAGCGGATTTGGCGATATACCGAGAGGTCGACACGGTTCAACCAGAATCGTCTCTTCCAGAGTGATCAGAAGAGGCTCTATGAATCATTGGAGCGACCAATGGAAAGTGGAACAGGTCCAGCACCGAATCAGGCCGACACTGTAGCATTCTGGCGCGGCCTGTGGTCAGAGCCCGTAAACCACAGCGAGGGCCCTTGGACGGAAGTTGTGGCGAGTCAGTGTGCGGGTATTACGCCCATGGACCCCGTCATCATAACGCCGGATGATGTAGCTGAGGCGGTCCGTAGGGACCCGAACTGGAAAAGTCCGGGGCTTGACGGGCTGCATCACTACTGGCTGAATGGGTTCATGGTGTGTCACTCTATGCTCGCCCGACAGTTTCAAGAGGCTCTCAACCAGAAGTCGCTCCCAAGCCTCTTCACTACTGGGATCACTCATTTGGTTCCTAAAGACCAGGGTGCCACAGACCCGAGCAAATACCGCCCCATCACGTGTCTACCGACCATATACAAGACACTAACATCCATTTTGAGCGCGAGAATCACTAGTCACCTGGACTCAAATCAGGTGATGTCACGCGCTCAAAATGGATGTCGGGGCGGTGGTCGTGGAATCACGGAACCACTCCTCATTGACGCGGTCATTGGCAAAGTACAAGATAGACTGTACAGTAAGAGACTTCCTCGAGCAGTGTATAGGAAAGTGGAGTACGATCCTTTGTCATCTGGGCGAGCGGATTATGGCTGCGGAGAACCACATAAGGATAAGAAGGGGTATCTTCCAGGGCGATTGTCTGAGTCCAATCTGGTTCTGCCTCTCTCTGAACCCTCTCAGTACCTTACTGGAGGGCTCCGGGAGGGGATTTCAGCTACGGAAAGGAGGGACAAAAGTGACCCACCTTTTCTATATGGATGACCTCAAGTTATTCGCCTCCAGTCGCTTCCATCTTATGGAATTGCTAAACATCACTTGTGAATTTAGCAATTCCATTGGAATGGAGCTTGGGACGGATAAGTGTGCGGTACTCCATGTTGAAAGGGGAAGGGTTGCTAACTCTGAGGGCATAGACTTATCTATGCCCGTCAACTTAAGGGCCCTTTCCGAGGCTGAAACATACCGATAACTGGGTATGTCACAGAACATCGGTATCGATGAGGCTGGTATGAAACAGTCAGTTTACGACGTGTTTTATGCACGCTTGACCAAAGTGCTTAACAGCCTTTTGTCCGGTGTGAATAAGACACATGCATATAATGGTTGGGTCATGCCTATCCTAATGTATACCTTTGGAATACTCGGGTGGACTCAGACTGAACTTAACGCCCTGGATAGAAAAGTCCGCACTACCATGACGTCCCATAGGATGCATCATCCGAGATCGTCGGTAATGAGGCTGTACTTGCCGCGGAAGCATGGTGGTCGTGGCTTCTTGAGCGCGCTCACCATGCATAATCGCGAAGTGTGCAGCCTCCGTGATTCTCCATTCTATAAGGACGTCATTTCTTGTGATAAAGGACTTACCCCTCTATCCTTAGCCAACGAGCAATGGCAAGACCCGGCAGTGCAGAGCATTTCCGACCGGGAGGCCGTATGAAAGGAGAAGGAGCTCCACGGGAGGTTCTACAAGGCTCTACATGAGACTTTCGTAGACACAGTAGCCTCCCTCCACTGGCTACGATTTGGTGATCTCTTCGGGGGAAACCGAGGGTTTTATCTGTGCAATACAGGATCAGGTTATTAAGACCAACAACTATCGGAGATACATCCAAAAGGATGGCACTGTCGACGTCTGTCGAGCTTGTCGCCATCCCGGTGAGTCACTTAGGCATGTTATCTCTGGTTGTTCGGAGCTTTTTAACTCTGAGTACTTGCACAGGCACAACCTAGTAGCCAGAATTCTACACCAGGAGCTCGCTCTGAAATACGGTCTCGTGGATCGGAAATTGCCGTATTACAAGTACTTGCTGGAAGCCGTGCTCGAAAATGATCGCGCCAGGCTCTATTGGGACCGGGCCATCATCACAGACAGGACTATTCTTGCGAATAAGCCTGATATTGTGCTGATAGACCGGGCACAGTCAAGGATATTTTTGGTCGACATTACCATTCCGTATGACGAGAACCTCGTGAAAGCCGAAACAGAAAATCAAACAAAATATCTGGACCTGGCTCACGAGGTGACCGACATGTGGGGTGGTCTGCCGACCGAAATTATTCCTGTAGTCGTCTCTGCAAACGGGCTAATCCCAGTCAGCCTCTCGGGTCATCTGAGGCGGCTGGGACTACGTGGCGGACCGCTCCAGGTTCAAATGCAGAAGGCGGTGCTCCTCGATACCGCCCGCATCGTCCGCCGGTTTCTTTCCCTTTCCCCCTAACCCTCGGCCGTTTGGTCTCCCCTGCCGAGGGCCTCCATCTGGTTGGGCTTTTATTTATTTATGTACTTTTATATTTATTTTATGTTATTGATATTTATGTATATTTATCTTTTCATTTTCATTTATAATTATATATTTATACATCCCAAACAGATTAGAAAAATATAGATACCCCATAATAATAATAATTACTGATATGCTTCAGGTCAGGCAATACCAGGCCAAGGATTGTGCGCACCGTCAGGATGGCGTTTGCTGGGACAAATGTTAGTTTGTCCCAGCCGGATATAATGCAAAAACTGACGGAGCGCATAGACGACCTGAAGCAGAGAATCGCTGCTTGGGGAAAGCGAATTTGGTGAGTCAGTGTGCGTGTATTACGCCCATGGATCCCGTCACCATAACGCCGGATGACGTAGCTGAGGCGGTCCGTAGGGCCCCGAACTGGAAAAGTCCGGGGCTTGACGGGCTGCATCACTACTTGCTGAAGAGGTTCATGGTGTGTCACGCTGTGCTCGCCCGACAGTTTCAAGAGGCTCTCAATCAGAAATCGCTCCCAAGCCTCTTCACTACTGGGATCACTCATTTGTTTCCTAAAAATCAAGGTGCCACAGACCCGAGCAAATACCGCCTCATCACGTGTCTACCGACTATATACAAGACACTAACATCCATTTTGAGCGCGAGAATTGCTCGTCACCTGGACTCAAATCGGGTGAGGTCGCGCGCTCAAAATGGATGTCGGGGCGGCGGTCGTGGAACCAAGGAACCACTCCTCATTGACGCGGTCATTGGCAAAGTGGTGAAACGCAACCGTCGGAACTTCTCCGCCGCTTGGATAGATTACAGAAAGGCATTTGACTCGGTGCCCCATACATGGCTAAAGAGGGTCCTCGAGCTGTACAAGATTGACTGTACAGTTCGAGACTTCCTCGAGCAGTGTATTGGCAGTGGAGTACGATCCTCTGTCATCTGGGCGAGTGGATGACGGCTGCGGAAAGCCGCATAAGGATAAGAAGGGGTATATTCCAGGGCGACTGTCTGAGTCAATCTGGTTCTGCCTCTCTTTGAACCCTCTCAGTACTTTACTGGAGGGCTCCGGGGGGGGATTTCAGTTTCGGAAGGGAGGTACAAAAAGTGACCCACCTTTTCTATATGGATGACCTCAAATTATTCGCCTCCAGTCGCTCCCATCTTATGGAATTGCTAAACATCACTTATGAATTTAGCAATTCTATTGGAATGGAGCTGGGGACGGATAAGTGTGCGGTCCTCCATGTTGAAAGGGGAAGGGTTGCTAACTCTGAGGGCATAGACTTATCTATGCCCGTCAACTTAAGGGCCCTTTCCGAGGCTGAAACATACCGATACCTGGGTATGTCACAGAACATCGGTATCGATGAGGCTGGTATGAAACAGTCAGTTTGCGACGTGTTTTATGCACGCTTGACCAAAGTGCTTAACAGCCTTTTGTGCGGTGTGAATAAGACACATGCATATAATGGTTGGGTCATGCCTGTCCTCATGTATACCTTTGGCATACACAGGTGGAGTCAGACTGAACTTAACGCCCTGGATAGAAAAGTCCGCACTACAATGACGTCCCATAGGATGCATCATCCGAGATCGTCGGTAATGAGGCTGTACTTGCCGCGAAAGAATGGTGGGCGTGGCTTCCTGAGCGCGCTCACCATGCATAATCGCGAAGTGTGCAGCCTCCGTCATTACTTCCTGGCGAGATCGGATGATCCATTCTATAATGACGTCATTTCTAGTGATAAAGGACTTACCCCTCTATCCTTAGCCAACGAGCAATGGCAAGACCCGGCAGTACAGAGCATTTCCGACCCGGAGACCGTATGGAAGGAGAAGGAGCTCCATGGGAGGTACTACAGGGCTCTACATGAGCCTCACGTAGATACAGCCGCCTCCCTCAACTGGCTACGTTTCGGTGACCTCTTCGGTGAAACCGAGGATTTTGTCTGTGCAATACAGGATCAGGTTATTAAGACCAACAACTATCGGAGATACATCCTAAAGTATGGCACTGTCGACGTATGTTGAGCTTGTCGCCATCCCGGGGAGTCACTTAGGTATGTCATCTCCGCTCCGTTGTTCGGCGCTTTCTAACTCTGAGTACTTGCACAGGCACAACCTAGTAGTCAGATTTCTACACCAGGAGCTCGCTCTGAAATACGGTCTCGTGGAACGGAAATTGCCGTATTACAAGTACTTGCCGGAAGCCGTGCTTGAAAATGACCGCGCCAAGCTCTACTGGGACTTGGCCATCATCACAGACAGGACTATTCTTGCGAATAAGCCTGATATTGTGCTGATGGACCGGGCACAGTCAAGGATATTTTTGATCGACATTACCATTCCGTATGACGAGAACCTCGTGAAAGCCGAAACAGATAAACAAACAAAATATCTGGACCTGGCTCACGAGGTGACCGACATGTGGGGTGGTGTGTCGACCGAAATTATTCCTGTAGTCGTCTCTGCGAATGGGCTAATCCCAGTCAGCCTCTCGGGTCATCTGAGGCGACTGGGACTCCGTCACGGACCGCTCCGGGCTCAAATGCAGAAGGCGGTGCTCCTCGATACCGCCCGCATCTTCCGCCGGTTTCTTTCCCTTTCTCTCTAACCCTCGGCCATCTGATCTCCCTTGCCGAGGGCTCCCATCTGGTTGGATCTTATTTATTTGTGTAGTTTTTGTATTTATTTTATTTTATTGATATTTATGTACATTTATCTTTTCATTTTAATTTATAATTATATATTTATAGAACCCAACCAGATGAGAAAACTATGTTGATACCTCACAATAATAATAATAAAATGGCGTAGGGAATTGACGACCCCATCGCCCGCTGACGTAACAATTAAGTGATAAAACTGCTACGTCAACGCAGTCAGTCATCGCCTTGCGAGAGGTGTGAGCGCCGTGCCTCGGCAGAATTTAGGGTGTAAAGGCCCGTTTGTTCTTATGGCCACACACGATACGGTGCCGGGCCTGGGCGTCTCCCGTTAATGGACGCCCAAATAATGGATGATGGAAAGAAGATACCCGCAAAGGGCCACTGCCTCGGGGGTCGCCGAGTCGCGTCTGGAGATGGCGCTGGACGCGGCAGCATGCGGGCCGCCAGCCGAGCGCGAGGAGCTGCAAGGTCACCTAGCAGCCCTCCGCATCCATCATCCCCACCAGAAGGCTTGGTGTCGGCTGGGTCTTCTCGGACTCAGCAAGCGGCACCCGCCGCTGGTGGAGGACGTCGCATGCGTTGGTCACAAGCAATGAATACAAACGCATTGCGGGCGTACTTTAGGGCAAAAGGGGAAGAAACTGGATGTTTGGCGTACTGGGCTAGTTTGCATCGTCTTTTTGTTGCGCTGAAGCTATCTTTAACCGTCACAGAGCAAAACCTGGCAGACCGAGTTCGGTATATCTTGCGCTCATATATATTTCTGTTCTGTTCCCTCATCGGATGAAAATGCTACGGCTGAGGATGCAGCGCCACAAATGATAGAGCAACCCGCAAACGTGGATGCCGCCGTGAATACCCCAGTTGTGGTTGATTCAAACGATGATGGAACAGTCGCCCAGGAACTGCAATTAGAGCATATTTGGAGTACATTGGAAGAGGCGATTGTGGAAACGCGCAGCACGCCTCTCGAAAATCGACCGCGACTTCCCCGCATAGCCCTAAGCAAGCGGAATCGGGCTGTCGTGAGGGCTCTGAACCCAATGCTGGTGACCTATTTGGAAGCCAGCCGGGAACTTTGCGAGACTGATATGCTTTAGATCAGGCAATAACAGGCCAAGAATTGTGCGCACCGTCAGGATGGCGTTTGCTGGGACAAATGTCAGTTTGTCCCAGCCGGATATAACGCAAAAACTGACGGAGCGCATAGACGATCTGAAGCAAAGAATCGCTGCTTGGGGAAAGCGGATTCGGCGATATACCGAGAGGTCCGGTTTAACCAGAATCGTCTCTTCCAGAGTGATCAGAAGAGGCTCTATGCATCATTGGAACGAACAATAGTAAGTGGAACGGGCTCAGCACTGAATCAGGCCGACACTGTAGCATTCTGGCGCGGCCTGTGGTCAGAGCCCGTGAACCACAGCGGGGCCCTTGGACGGATGTTGTGGCGAGTCAGTGTGCGGGTACTACGCCCATGGACCCCGTCATCATATCACCGGATGACGTAGCTGAGGCGGTCCGCAGGGCCCCGAACTGGAAAAGTCCGGGGCTTGACGGGCTGCATCACTACTGGCTGAAGGGGTTCATGGTGTGTCACTCTGTGCTCGCTCGACAGTTTCAAGAGGCTCTCAACCAGAAGTCGCTCCCAAGCCTCTTCACTACTGGGATCACTCATTTGGTTCCTACAGTCCAGGGTACCACAGACCCGAGCAAATACCGCCCCATCACGTGTCTACCGACCACATACAAGACACT